>CM076910.1:23745889-24063209 GCA_039519145.1 Kokia cookei | reverse complement strand
CTTACACGGACTTATGCCATTCGAGCCTTGGAAGAGACTATCGCACCCGATGTTATGACTGGTATACTCTATTTATTTAATGATATTGTGTGTGCTTTAATTGATCCGGGATCGACTAATTCATATTTGCACTACTTTAGCTACTGATAAGAAATTATTTGTTGAGTCGACTAAATTCGATGTACAAGTCACGAACCCATTGGGTCAAAGTGTCATTGTTAACCTAGTATGTCGTAAATGTCCACTGAAAGTTCAGGGCTATGAATTTTTTACTGATCTAATGCTATTACCATTCACAGAGTTTGATGTGATATTGGGTATGGATTGGTTATCTAAGCACGATGCAATAGTAAATTGCAGCAAAGATAGATTAGTTTGAAATGCTCAACAGGTGAGGTAATTACAGTGGAGTCCGACAGATTCGAATAGTGAAACCAGGGTGATTTCGACTATTTCAACACATAAGATGGTCATAGAGGCTGTAAAGTATTTCTGGTATACATACTTGATACACGAGATTCAGGAACAGAGTTGAATCAGGTATCGATTGTTAATGAGTATACAGATGTGTTTTCGGAGGAATTATCGAGTTTACCACCAGTTAGAGAGATAGAGTTTGGTATCGATTTGCTATCGGGTACCGTTCTGATCTCAATTCCACCGTATAGAATGGCACCGACCGAATTGAAAGAGTTGAAAGCTCAACTTAAGAATTGTTAGACAAAGGGTTCATATGACCTAACGTATCACCTTAGGTGTGCCCGTGTTATTCGTGAAAAAGAAGGATGGATCGATGCGGATGTGTATAGACTATAGGTAGTTAAATAAAGTGACGATCAAGAACAAGTACCAGTTGCCTCGGATCGATGAGTTATTTGATCAACTAAAAGGTGCAATCGTATTCTCCAAAATAGACCTTCGATCAAGTTACTATCAGATGCGAAAGATTGTGATATAATGAAAACAACATTTAGAACTCGATATGGTCATTATGAGTTTATGGTTACGTCGTTCGGGTTGACTAACGCCCGCGCAGCATTTATGGATTTCATGAACAGAGTATTTTAGCCTTAGTTGGATAGATTTGTGGTTGTGTTTGTTGATGACATATTGATTTACTCCAAGACAGAATCGAAGCATACTCAACATTTGAGAGAGGTGTTACGGATTTTACGAGAGAAACATTTTTATGCGAAGTTTAGCAAGTGTGAGTTTTGGTTCGGGAAGTGGGATTTCTAGGTCATGTAGTATCATCGGAGGGAATTTGGGTTGATCCGAGTAAGGTTTCATCTATTCTTGATTGGAAGGTACTAAAGAATGTTTCTAAGGTACGTAGTTTCCTGGGGTTAGCAAGTTACTATAGTCGTTTTGTGAAGAACTTTTTCATCATAGTCCTGTGGATAACGGGGTAGCTACAAAAAAACTTTCAGTTCGGTGGTCTTAAAAGTGTCAGCAGAGTTTAGATCAGTTGAAAAAGTTGTTAACTGAAGCTTCAGTCCTAACGTAGCTAGAGTCGGGGAAAGAGTTTGTTGTTTACAATGATGCATCCTTGAGCAATTGGGATGTGTTTTGATGCAAGACGGGAAAGTGATAGCTTATGCTTCTCTATAGTTAAAACCGCATGAAAAGAATTATCTGACTCATGATCTGGAGTTAGCTGCTATAGTCTTCGCATTAAAGATTTAACGTCACTACCTTTATGGGGAGAGATGCCATGTATTTACTGATACAAGAGTTTGAGATATCTGGTGACACAGAAGGAGTTGAATCTGCGCCAGCACTGATGGTTAGAGCTGTTAAAAGACTACGACCTCGTGATTAACTAACATCCGGGAAAGGCTAATGTTGTTGATGATGCCCTGAATTAGAAATCGATGTTTGCTTTGAGGGTAATGAATGCTCACCTGTCATTGGAACGTGATGGTTGTATCACTGCGGAGCTTAGGATGAGATCGTTATTTCTACAGTGGATTTAAGAATCTGAGAGAAATGACCCAAAGCTCGTAGCTAAAAGGGAGCAGATGCAGAATAATGCCACTACAGGGTTTACAGTAGATTCAGAGGGTATGATGTATTATAGAGGCAGAGTATGTATTCCGAATGATTCGGATTTGAAACGAGACATTCTGAAAGAAGCTCATAGCAGCACTTATTCTATTCACCCAGGAAGTGTGAAAATGTATAATGATTTGAAGAAAATGTATTGGTAGCTAGGTATGAAACGAGAGATTTCAGAGTTTGTGACTAGCTGCCTTATATGTCAGCAAGTGAAAGTAGAGCACCAGGTGCCATTTGGGTTACTACAGTCGATTTCAATTTCGGAGTGGAAGTGGGAGCTAGTTACTATGGATTTTATCACATGACTTCCAAGTAACCCCAAGAAAAGAAAAGATTCGATTTGGGTAATTGTAGACGGATTGACAAAGTCAGCTCATTTTATTCCTATCCATGCAGATTATCTACTTGAGAGACTAGCTGAGCTATATGTGTCTGAGATCATACGACTCCACGATGTACCAGTATCTATTATCTCTGATAGGGATCCGCATTCTACCTCGAGGTTTTGGGGTAAGTTGCATGAAGTTTTAGGAACCAGTCTGAATTTTGGCATTATGTATCATCCCCAAACGGATGGCCAGTCAGAGCGAGAGATATAGATTCTTAAGGATATGCTACGATGCTGTACACTTGATTTTGAGGGATTCTGGAGTAATATCTGTCGCGGTAGAGTTTGCATATAAAAATAGCTACGAATCTACTATTAAAATGGCATCATTTGAAGCATTATATGGTTGGAAAATGCAGAACACCTCTGTATTAGTCAAAATTGAGCAAGCCTAAGTTGATTGGAACTGATTTAGTTCATGAGACATAAGACAAGGTGCAAGAAATTCGTGATTGTTTGAAAGCAGTGTCCAACCGACAGAAGTCGTATGCAAACCTTAAAAGGAAAGATATAGAATTTGCAATGGGAGACCGAGTCTTCTTGAGAGTTTCACCTTGGAAGAAAGTGTTAAGGTTTGGTAAAAAAGGAAAGCTGAGTCAACGGATTATCGAGCCATATGAGATCATTAAACGTGTTGGTCCTGTAGCATATAAGCTGGCTTTACCACTAGAATTAGAAAAGATTCATAATGTATTTCACCTTTTGATGCTGAGATGGTATAGATCAGATTCTTCACATGTGATTACACCTTGTGAGGCTGAGATACAACCAAGTTTGTTGTATTCAGAAGAACCGGTTAAGATTCTAAATCTCGAGGTAAAAGAGCTGCAAAACAAAAGGGTTCCATTAGTAAAGGTATTATGGAATCGACACGAGCTGAAGAAGTTACATGGGATACAGAGGCTTCGATGAGATCGCAGTACCCTAATCTGTTCACTAGTAAGAAATTTTGGGACGAAATTTCCCTAAGGGGGGAGAGTTGTAACAGCTCGATTTTCAATGGTGTCGAAAACAGTGATTTTAGGATCACGAATCCGATGAGTCGAGTCGCAAATTTATTTATTTTAATAATTATGATGTTATATACATTTGTATTATTCGGTTAACAATTTTTATAGTTTAGATAGTTACTTAAGTAAAAAGAACTGAATCGAAAAAGGGGAAAAAGTTTGAAATCATTGATTAAATAGGTTGGTTGTATAGGGAGGATTTATGAAGGTCCTTAAGGAAGAAATATACCTTAACAAGGTATAGTGGACGGTTATGGGTCATTATTTAGTGAAAATTATATTAAATCATTAAGGGCATTTTAGTAAATTTGAAATAAGTAAATTAAAAGTAAAAGATAATTTAAATGACTTTATTCATCTTCTCCAACCTTGAAACAAAAAGAAAACCCTAAAAGAGAAATAAAAGCATTCGGCCAAGCTTAGTCCTTGGTTTGGTGAGTGAAATCTTACCCCTTTTTAGTAATTTCTATGCTTTTGAGTCTGTATTAGCTTAATCTAACTTGTGTAAGGACTAATTTGTGAATCTGTCAAATGTTATGAAACTTTTCATTTTTGAAATTGCTTGTTCTTAAAGCTTTTGTTATATTTGAATATTTGATGCTTGGGTTAGATCTTTTTGTGAAGTGATTTTTTATGAAATTAGGGTTTAAGGACTAAAATGTTAAAATGGTGATATTGTTGTACTTGTTGTGAAATAAATGGATTTGTATGAGGATTATGAATGTTCAGTTGGTATGGGTGGAGGAGAAAATGGGTATTTTGCATGTTTTGTGTTGAAAGGACTAGATGAAATAAAAGGAAAGTATTAGGGGTAAAATCTTAATTTTACCAAAAAGGACTAGATTGTGTTAAATGAATTGATTGTGTGATTTCATGCGAGAAATTGAATGATTTGTGAATGTAGACTACGACCGTGCCACCGGTCGTAGAAAAGGAAAATTAGCAGAATAGTCCATAAAATCCATTCACAACTGCAATCTAGTCCGGTAAGTTCGTATGGTTAAATTCCAATTTAAATTAAAATATTCTTGTATTGTAAACAATTGTTGTGAGTTGAAACGATGATAAAAAATGTAAAAGATGGGAACAAAGGAAATGAAGGCCTAACGGGCTTTTGAGCCGTAAATGAAAAAGGTCTAATGACTATGTGTCATCGTGAGTATATGAATCCTTTATGGATTATGAGGTCCAATGACTATGTGTCATCGTGAGTATATGAATCCTTTACGGATTAGAGGTCCGATGATTATGTGTCATCGTGAGTGTATAATTCCTTTACCTTTGAGCCATAAATGAAAAAGGTCCGATGATTATGTGTCATCGTGAGTATTAAATGCAATGAATCCCATTGCGGATTAAGGGTCCGATGACTCTGTGTCATCATGAGTATTAAAATATGCATAAACCTACTTCAAATGGATACAGCTTATCCTATTCAGTTGATTAGATTTTACCACTCTTGAAGTTTGGTAAATCTATCTAACTTTATGAACTTACTAAGCTTTGAAATGCTTACCTGTGAAATTGTTATTGTTTTGTATATTCAATTTTCCTGTTTAGAGATCTGATCATCTTGGAGCATCACACTATCCCGGACTTGTTTGGTAGTTATTTCATCACTTGGTTTTATAGCATGTATTAGGATGATATTATCTTTTGTTTTATGTACATTGAGATTATGGAAACCTTGTCTTGTTTAATGAAATGTGCAAAGTAGAATATAGACTCAAAAGTACTTTGTAATGGCTTGGAAACCCTGTATTTTTTGTTAGCTTAATGTATAATTGAAGTTGTGAATAATTTGAGTTAATGAACTTGTGTTTGGTATGATTCTTGAAATTCTGCATACTTATTTCGGTAGAACCGATATATGTTTCGGTAGAAGTGCAGGGTAAGAGAGAGGTTGTTCATTGACTTGGGTTATACTGGTAGTTAAACAATAAGTATCAGTAGTTCTGTATGTGTAAGTGTCGGTAGATTGTGTACTTGCATCGGTAGAAGTTGCAAGGTAGAATTTCTCAACTCTCTGGAGTTTTAGTATTGGTAGTAGTATGACTTGTATCGGTAGTTGCCTCACTTGTATCGATAGAACTGTCAAGGGTATCGGTAGAAGTCTGTACTGTTTCAGGAATTATTTACTGACTTGACAACTACCGATACTTGTCCTTCAGGTATCGGTAGAAGTCTCCAAAATCTTAAAAATGACCTTTTTACCCTTGTTGAATCGTGATAATAATTGAATGATGTAATACGATGTTTGGGAACATTTCCTTGATAAAATAAGATTGAATGTCATGATTTTTAAGAGTGAACAGTGATAGATGATTTATGTGACATTCGAAATCCCTCTCGGTGACGGTGTTCGAGATTTGGGTGTTACAGTTAATGGATTAGAAGCTAGCACAAGGAAGGATCCATGAACTATCCATGCATAGTATGCATGTATTACATAAAGTCTTGCATGTGAATTGTTCTTAGTTAGGATAAGTATCCGCACATAAACTGTGGCTAATGTGTCTTGTATTCACCTATAAATTATACATAGAGCGATTGTGTTCGCTTTGAACAGTAATGGATTTGCAGTATGTATCCACCAATGGATTGCACACAATTGTAATGTTGCATTCGCGTGTAAATTGTATGATAAAGTTGATATGTTAATTACTTTATGTTGGTTTCGTTTCCTTGAAACCTTGTTAGAAAGGTGTTCGTTTATTCTTAGAACTCACTAAGTTAAATTTGAACTTACCTAGTCTTTCTCTCCCATTTTCTGGAATTATAGTTTCTCGTGGACTCTTAAAGACTCGGCCAAGTAATTTGAATTGTGAGCCATGCATTTTTTATTTGTAACATGTATATATTGGGGTAGCGTACGGTCAAGACACTCTTATGTTAAAATGTGTTGTATTCTTTAAATCCGGTGGTATCCGTGAATTGTATTTTGTATAAACTAACTTATAGTGGCATTCACGAATCTTAAATTTCTATTTTTAATGCTATATGTTGCGCAGCTTTTTTTGTTTTGGTTTTTGCCTCCAAATCAGAGTTCGCCAAGTGGCATGCTAAGCATGCTTGCTATTTTAGTTAACAGCTTTCATTGAAACCCCCTTTTGTTTTTTTTTATATATTGCATTTTGTTCCCAACCCTTTTATAACACTGTTGTTCGCCGATCAAACCGTCGAATTAGAGGGTGTTACAAATTAATTCCATTACCGTATTCTATTTCAATCTATTTCTTTACCTTTCCAAGTTTCCAATTTCATTTATAATGTTTCACCGAAAGAACCCTAATAAAACAGACTCGGATACACGAGTGAACTGAGTTGCTCGTCCAAGTTGAAATTATATCAAGCTACTTGTCCAGGCTAAACCTGTGTTATATATTACCCGAGAATCCACAACAAAGGTTGGATCTTATTATATTACCCGAGAGTCTGCAATAAGGCAATATCTCATTATATTACCTTAAGAATCTATAACAAGACTAAATCTCGTTTGTTACCCCAAGAATCTGCAACAAATGCTAGATCTGGCTATAATATGTAATAATCTTTGTATAAGCAAACCGAAAATTCACTCTCATTCACACTCATTCACATGTATTCTTATATAAAAATAAAATCTTTAATTAAAATAAAGTACTTAAGCTTCCAAAATAAATACAAAAATTCCCAAAATAAAAATCAATTTACATCCCAAATAAAAATAATAATTAACAAAATTTAATAAAAATACAAAAATAAAATAAAAAATGTAAAATAAAATAAATTAACTATAAACAAGCTCTAGGTACCAAATCGCCTAAGTCTCGAGTATCTATAATAGAAAACTGTAGGAAAATGAGGTATAAAAGCCCAGTGTGTCTCTAAAGTATATACAACCTAACATATTATCACAATACTTTATAACATGAACAGTAACCACAAATCATGATACAATCACAAGCATAATGCAATGCACTCATACTCCAACACACCAACACAATGAAAAGATTCCTTAGAACCCTTTCCCAGCAAAACATCACCAATCGTAGTGTGGTTTTAGTATCAACCTTTAAAGGAATGATAACCACTTCTTCCACCTTACAATCCCACCCCATGAGCACACAATGGTATGATTGCATAATTATCTCAATTGAATCTAGCTCTCAAACTCATAGTATTTCTCATACATGAATATACATGTGTGTGTGTGTGTGTATATATATATATATATATATATATATATATCAAAACACAGTAGAGTAATCACAATAATTTTCATCAGTTATATGCTCTGCAGTTATGCATGACAACATCAACATGCTTTGCATAATTAAAACTTAATCATACCATTTTCGTATTACAACATAATCCACACAACATCAATTTACCACAATATTACATGCAATCACATATAGCACAATACCCCAAATAATAGGCTAAGTACAGTTAGAAACACACCTCTAGCAAGCAAAACTCTAACGATGAGGAGGTCGTTCGCCATGCACTGATCGAGTACCCGGTCTAGTAGGATTAGATCCTACAAACACAACTAATATTAACACTATCCTAGCCACCACTTAAACATAAAACTTAACTAAAATAACTTACAGTAGCTCCGAAACCGGTGCAAAAGTAAGTTGCACTGGTGAAGGAGGAGGTAAATCGTCAGCCTCGGAATCGTGATCGCTTAAACATGAATATCTCATATTAGATTCCTCAATCTAAAACTCTAAATAACTCAAAATACAAAATTTTAGGTAAAATAGTCTAAACGAGACTTTTGGGTTTGAATTGGCAAAACGAACAGTGAAATCAGACTCAGGATGCCGAAAAATGACAAGGTAGGGTTTTTCAAAAACAGTCAACGATCAAAGTCAAAGTAAAAGCCTAAGTCAAAGTCAAAGTCAAAGTCAAAGCCAACGGGACTAGGGTCGGTCAACGGTCGGTCCACTTGGCTTGGGAATTGGGTTGGTTTGACTTGGGTTTGGTTTGGTTGTTAGGCTTGGTTTTGGGTAAAAAGGTTTAGGTTTTTATTTAAAAAGGGTTTGGGTTTGTATTAGGTAAAAAATTGGCTTGAAATTTGGCTTAGGTACTCTTTAGCCCACTTAAAAATCATCAAACAATAATTCTAGGGTTTTAGAACCCCCACCGACGGCAACCACTTCCACCACCATGTACAGCGCCTGACCACCATGGAAACACCAAAAAAATAACCAATCTAATCCTCAATCCTCAACACACACGAAACACTATCCAAAGTCACAAACCACAACGAACGAAGGCGACAGAGCACAAAAGGAACCAAAAACAAAAAGTCTCTTTAAAATTTTCCTCACAACGGCAACAGCTAAAGAAGGTTTGAGGGTGTGGTTTTGCTCGCGAGATGCCGAGGAATGTTTTGGTGGTCGAGGTACAAGGCACGAATGGTGGGAGAGTCTTCGTCCATAATTAGGTCCAACATTTACTGAATTTACGTAATGTACCCATAAATTTCCTTAATTTCATAATTTAATCCATAAAAATTATATAGTGTTACAACTCTCTCCCCTTAATAGAAATTTCATCCTCAAAATTTACCTAGACCAAAAAGATGTAGATACTGGGCCTTGATGATGGCTTTGGGCTCCCAAGTAGCCTCCTCGTAACCCATGATTGCGCCACAAGACCTTAATCATCCTAATAGTCTTCCTCCTAAGAACCTTCTCATCCTGAGCAATGATTTAAATTGGTTCTTCCTCAAAACTCAAATCAGGACGAACCTCAATCTCCTGAACATGCACAACATGAGATGGGTCCGAATGATAATGTCTCAACATAGAGACATGAAAAAAATCATGAATCTGCTCAAGCTCAGGCGATAACTCAAGCTGATAGGCAACTGGTCCCACTCGACGAAGTACCTGATAATGACCGATAAATCGAGGACTCAACTTACCTTTCTGTCCAAAGCTAGTACCCTCTTCCACGGAGATACTTTTAAGAAAACCTCATCTCCCACACTAAACTCAATATCCCGAGGCTTCAAATCGACATAAGACTTATGCTTGTCAAAAGCAACCTTAAGTCTCTCACGAATCAATCTAATAGTCTTTTTAGACTTGTGAACAATATATGGTCCCAACAATCGATGCTCAGTCAACTTAACCCAACCGATAGGGGTACGACACTTGCGCCCATATAAAGCCTCATAAGGAGCAATACTGGCCTGATAACTATTATTGTAAGCGAACTAAGACACTGGTAAAAAGTCCTCCCAACTACTTTGATACTTAATCACACAACCCCTCAACATGTCTTCCAAAACTTGAATCACCCGCTTGGATTGACCATCAGTCTACAGATGGTAAGTAGTATTGAAGTTTAACCGAATACCCAAAGCACAATGGAAAAAATTCCTAAAATCACGAAGTGAACCTCGGATCTCGGTCAGAGATGATACACAAATGCACCCCATGAAGACGAACAATTATAGAAATGTAAAGTCGAGCTAACTTGCTCAAAGGATAGTCGACCCTAACTGGAATGAAGTGTACGGACTTGGTGAGTCAATCCACAATCACCCAAACTGAATCTTTCTTGGACGGTGTTAAGGGAAGACCACTCACAAAATCCATAGTCACCCTTTCCCACTTCCACTGAGGAATCTCAATCTGTTGAAATAACCCAGAAGAACATTGATGCTCATCCTTGACTTTCTAACAAGTCAAACATTTCGACACAAAATCCACAACATCTCTCTTTAAATCCTTCCACCAGTACCTATAACGAAGATTCTTATACATCTTATCTCCGCCAGGATGCATGAAATAAGGGCTATCATGTGCCTCACAGAGAATAGTCTGCTTAATTCCAGAATCTTCGAAACACAATACGACCTCGGAAGCATAGAATACCATTCTGATCCATAGAAAAGTCCATAGATGCACCTTCCTCCACCTCTCTCCGGTGCTAAAAATACAAATCATTAGCCTGCTCAGCCTTAATTTTCAAGAGTAAAGTGGGAATAACTCGAAGTTTAGCCAACAGACTTCGTCCTCAAATAAGCTCATTTTGAGTAAACAATGCCCTCGCCTTCCGTCACAGCACTATGACTTAAGGCGTCGGCAACCACATTAGCCTTACCGACGCGATACTCGATCTAGTAGTCGTAGTCCTTAAGGAGTTACAACTAACGACGTTGTCTCAGAATTAAGCTCCTTCTAGAGTGAGCAAATACTTCAAGCTCTTATGATCAGTGAAGATATAATAGTTCTCCCCATAGAGATAGTGTCTCCAAATTTTAAGAGCAAAGATTACTGAGCAAAGATTATCGTAGCAAGTTCAAGGTCATGGGTAGGATAATTAATTTCATGCAGTTTCAATTACCGAGAGGCATAAGCTACAACCTTTCCCTCTTGTATTAGCACACATTTCAATCCGGTGTGAGAAGAATCACTGTAGACAGTATAAGCTTTCCCAGGCTCATTACTGATACAGAGCCGTGCAAACATGGCTACAATTCAATTGTAGCTTTTCTCTACTTAGTGCATCAACTACAACATTAGCTTTCCCGGATGGTAGTCTATAACACAGTCATAATCTTTTAGGAGCTCTATCCACCGTCTTGTCTCATGTTCAATTCTTTTTGACAAAGAAGATATTTCAAACTTTTATGATCGGTATAGATGTAACATTTCTCACCGTACAAATAATGTCTCCAAATCTTTAGAGCAAAAATCACAGCTGCTAGTTTCAAATCATGAGTCGGATAGTTACGTTCGTGTGGCTTCAATTGACGAGATGCATAGGCTATTACTTTTCCGTCCTGCATTAATACACAACCTAGACCACTCAAAGAAGCATCACTGTACACTACAAAATCTTACCTCAACTCTAATAACATCAGAACTGGTGCTTTTGTCAGCATTTTCTTCAACGTTTCAAAACTTCTCTGGCACTGATCATCCCAGATAAAAGGAACATTCTTTTGTAGTAATTTAGTCATTGGAAAAACTATCTTCGAAAATCCATTTACAAATCTTCTATAATACCCAGCTAAACCAAGAAAACTTTTTACCTCAAATACATTTTTTGGTACTTTCCACTGAACAATTGCTTCAATATTTTTCAGATCAACTCTAATTCCATCTACCGGTACCACATGTCCCAAAAATACAACTTCTGATAGTCAGAACTCACATTTGCTAGGCTTTCCATACAACTGTTTCTCCCGTAATATCTGTAATACAATTTTGAGATGCTAATCATGTTCCTGACTCTAACTTTGAATAAACCTAGTATGTCATCGATAAAAACCACTACAAACTAGTCTAAATACGATTGAAAGATACGATTCATGAGATCCATAAAAGCAGCTGGGGCATTAGTCAATTCGAATGGCATTACCAAGAACTCATAGTGACCATACCTCATACAAAAAGCTGTCTTCGGAACGTCGCTTTCTTTTACTTTTAACTAGTAGTAGCCTGACCTTAAGTCAATCTTCAAAAATATAAAAGCTCCTCTCAACTAATCAAACAAATCATCAATGCGAGGCAGTGGATACTTATTCTTGATTGTTACCTTATTCAACTGTCGATAATCAATACAAAGTCGCATTGAGCCATCTTTCTTCTTAACAAATAACACTGGAGCTCCCTACGGTGATATGCTCGGTCGAATAAAACCACGATCTAATAAATCTTGCAACTGTATCTTCAGCTCCTTTAACTCTGTAGGTGACATTCGATATGGGGGTATAGATATTGGAGCTGTACCCGAATAAACCTCTAGAGCAAACTCAACCTCTCTATCTGGTGGAAAACCCGGTAGTTCTTCGGGAAATACGACTCTTCGTCTTCAGTGTACATTTCTTGGTCAGTATCATATATTCTTTCATCTAATATCTTTAATCTATAAAACAAAAACAAATAAATAGGTCAGCATTCCAAAGATCCCGACTTAGTTTCGACCCAATAGTAGTATGTACTTTTCGACTCAATTTTCGAGCTTGAATTAGTCCGAGAATCGCCTAAACCTGATAGCTATGATACCAATAATTGTAACACCTCTTAACCTTAAACCATCATCGAAATAGGGTTATGGGGTATTACCAGACATATCAGACAATTTACAAATAATAAATAAATAAATAATGAACATATTATAAAATAATCATAAAGTCTCTTAATTGGACCCTCGAGGCTGAAAATACGTATTAGAAAGGGAATTGGGACTTGTTCTGGTGCTCTGCAGATTTTTCGTAAAAAAAATTTCGAATTCGATATAACCCTCTTTATAAACATCTAACCTTCCCTGCAATTTCAACCCATAATCAAAATAATTCTTACTCAAATTCACCTAAATCATAATCAATTCATTAACATATTAATTTAATAATTAAACATTCTTAATATTACTCAAAATTTACTAATAACTTTATTCAATTTTCATTCAAACTTAATGTCAAATTTTATAATATACTCTTTACCATTTTATTAAACTAATATCAAGATATAGTATTTTTTACAACCAATATTACAAGCATATTCATGTAATCTATACAACAATTAGTACATGTCACTTTTCCCAAAAGGGGAAAATTACATCACCGAATTTATACTGAGGTCGGGATCGATCTGGATGCTGAACCAGGACCTTAATTTCTACTAACCTGCGCATGGAAACAACCGTACGCTGAGTATTTCATACTCAGTGGTATTACTATAATTCAAATTATAAATAACCAAATAAATTTCACATAATCAATCATATAATACATGAACACATATTATCTTAATTTCTACACCACTTTCATTTCATATCAATAACAAATCAATTTAACAAAATAACAACCAAATATCATAAACAATTAGGTACTAATAACTTTTGAAACCTTTGATTTATCCATTTCATTCTCTTTTCTCAATTTCATCACATATCACTTTATATGCATCAATTTTTTTTATTTCTATTCAATTTTTCTTTTTCACATTGTTTACCCCTATTAACAAGACTCGGACTTTGGCGGATACACGGATCCAACCAAACACAGCAGAATGACACTCAGTGCCTCATCGGATAGTTTGAAGCAATAAAGTGACACCCAGTGTCTCATCGGCCTAGTCGAAGTAAAGTGGTAACCAGTACCTCATCAAATCTATCCCAAGTAAAATAATGACACCAAGTGTCTCATCGACTCAAGGTCAAAGTATCTCTGAACTCTTCCAATCCTATGGCATGCCAACTATATCCGACTCAACCCGACTAGTTAATAGGGATTTTCAATTTACAATTCATATCACTTTCAATTCCAATTTCACTTTCACTTTCAATTTTGATCACAAATCATTCAAATTCAATTCAAATATACTATTAATTCAATATAAATTTTCATTCATCTCAATATTAACGCTTACCTCATATTCACTTATTAAATATAAATATCGAAATAAACATTAAATAATGAATAATTCAGATTATAGTAATACAAACCTGGATTTCGCGATTACTCCTCGATAACTTTCTCCTTTCCTTTTTGTGCCGATGCTTCGGGTTCTTTGCTAGCTACAAAATAATAATAATTTACGCTATCAATTACAGCACAAATTTATAATAATAATTGAATTTCTATCCAATTTATACCCTAATTCCAATTTAATCCTAATTAACTCATTTATTTTTCTAACTCAATTCATACTTTATTTTTATTCAATTTCCTTCCACATTCTACTTAACTATCTAATGTTCATACTAAAACTCTAATTTAAAATTTCTTTCAATTTAATCCCTCTATCACAAAACTTATAGCTTCTTTTATAATTTAATCTCTTTATCAGTTATAACTTGAAATTCATTCAATTAATTCCCTAATTCACTATTTTGTTCAACATGAACTATGTTTAAAAACCTTAAAACTTCCAAAACCTCAACTTAATTTCATCAAAACTTTATTCTAAAACTTCTAAAACATCTAATTTAAGAAAAAACGGGCTTAATTGACTTACCAATTAAAGCTTAAAGCTTCAAAATTCTAGTTTCTTCTTTTTCTTTTTCTTTCCCTTTTCTCCCTTCCTTTTTCATTTAAGCTTCTGTTCGTCTATTCCTTCTTTTATTTCTTTTTCTTTTCTTTATTCTTTTATGTCTTATATATATATCTATATTAGTTAGTAATAATATTAATAAATTATAAATATTTATTTGCTTAAATAATAAGTAAATTAATATTTATTTTACAAATGTACAAATATAATTTTTACACATGTATATTTTATTACCATACATTTGGTTTTAATATATATATATATTTCATTAATCTAATAAGATAATATCAATTAAATAATAATTTATACTATTATATTCTATTATTAATTAATAATAACTTAAATCATTAAAAATCTTTAGATTTTTCTCATTGTTTTGCTGCCTCAATTTATGAAATAGGTATAAATATCATTTTAGTCCCTCTTTCTTTCTTTTGATCTATAATTAGGCTTTCACCCCTTATTCAATTTAGTCCTTTTTACTAATTACTCTAAATTAAACTAAATTCACCTAATCAAAGCCTAATTAAACACATTACTAGACTCATAATTACTCCTAATAATTATTTACGAATGTGGTTTACTAAGACGGAGGCCCTATAACTTACTTTCCCGGTGCCCATGAATTTAGGTCATTACATAGTCACCTAACTATTAATTTTTTTCGATTTAGTCACCAAACCTTTTGAAATTAAATGTTTTAGTCACTATGAGCTTATATGGGTTTTTCTATTGGTTTAGTAACAAAATTAGCCCTTTAATGTTTACACATTCTACCAATCCGATCCTAAATATATAAAAAAAAAATCAACAAATTTAGCCCTCAATGTTTACAAAATTATTCATTTTAATTCTAATGCAAAAAAATTCAATAAAGTTTCATTCTAAAAAAATAAATTATTGACAGATTTTGTAAATGTTGAGGTCAAATTTATTGAGTTTTATATAATTAGAACTAAATTAACAAATTTTGTAAATACTTAGGAGAGATGAACCCTATGATGAATTTTATCATTTGATTTTTGTTTTACGCAAAAAATACTTAGATCTTATTCGCAATTATGTGTGTATAATTCTTGGTTTAATATTTCTAGGCTATTAATCCATGTTTGATGTACTTAATCAGAGGAGATATATACCCTGTTTAAGAATAGATCTAGCATAATTGAGTTGAGTTGCATGAAATCCTATAAGTAGGACGACATAAATATATCGAATTAGAGTCAAATCTAAACTCTAATAGGGGAATCCAAATATTGAATTAATGCGACAATAAGGGTTTTAATTAGAAAGAAATTTCAATTAATCAACCTAGAGTCAGTTGCTTTTATGCTTGAATAGAAGTATTAGCATAATTTAGAGATTTCTACGGATCAAGATACTAAGTGAATAAATTGTTTAATTCAGAATGATAATGATAGATGAAATCTAGGTGGATTCTTTCTTGGGTATTGTTTCGCTTCTTGGGGTTAATCGTTTGTTATTTCCGGATTTATTCTTTCTTGTACTCTTTAGTTTATTAATTTAGTTAATTTTAATTTTAATCAATCACTTCATTTTATCAGTTAATTAATAGGAACACAACAATTGCTAGTACTTTTAGTCCTCATGGGAACGATATCTGTGCTCACCATAACTAAACTACAAATTGATAAGTGCACTTTCCTTAGTCGTTTTTTTTAATTAGTTTCGACAGCATCAGTTATCTTGATATTTATTTATGTTGAGCTCTCAATAAATAATTTAAATTTCAAAATGCATTGATAGAATTTAATTTTATAACGAGTTTGGATATTATTTACACGGAACCTGATATTTACATGTGTCAATTTTGTTTTAAGATTTCAAAATTTATAGTCACTCATTTGAAGACAAAAACGATTGTTTAAATTGAGATTAACACTTCATGTTAGAATGCACGTTCGGATCATTGTTTTCATCCACCTGGAAGTGAGGAAAGCATCTTTGGGGGTTTAAAGTGTAATAAGTTGTGCTCCTCACTAGCGATACTAATCACCTCCATAGGTCTTCGGCTTAGTCTCAGTCTCAAATTTACGGGCTTTTCACCAATCTTAAACGAAGTTGCACCATCTTTGAGTTTAGCAGCATGCTTTTTTCACAACACCCAACTAGTTCACTTCATGGACACAATTAGTGATACAGTTTGATACCTAATTCACCGTTGCCGAAAAATCATAATTCCCTCCATCACTCGCAGCATACTTGGGTAAATCTGCTATCATGTCGAATTTTTATTTCTCCTCATTTGCCCAATATCACCTGGCTTTGTTGAAAGTCCTAGGAAGCTCATGTACTTAAGGACAGATTGCATCGACATCTCTACTGAAAAATAGGTAAATTAACCATTGTACATTTCAAAACGTGTAAGTTAGCCCCGCTGTTAAATGAGGATTGTGGAATGTTAAATCCATGCTGAAAAATATTTTTATGAGTAAATTATAAAAAAGGTCACCCAATTATGACTTTTGTTTTATTTTGGTCACCTAACTATTAATTTTTTTCGATTTAGTCACTAAACCTTTGAAATTAAATATTTTAGTCACTCTGAGCTTATGTGGGTTTTTCTATTGGTATAGTAACAAAACTAGCCCTTTAATGTTTACACATTCTACCAATCTGATCCTAAATATATAAAAAAATCAACAAATTTAGCCCTCAATGTCTACAGAATTATTCATTTTAATTCTAATGCTAAAAAATTTAATAAATTTTTATTCTAAAAAAAATAAATTATTGACAGATTTTATAAATGTTGAGGTCAAATTTATTGAGTTTTATATAATTAGAACTAAATTTGTTGATTTTTTATATATTTAGGTCAAAATAGAATGTGTAAACATTGGAGGCCTAACTTTGTTACTAGACCAATAAAAAAAGCCCACATCAACTTAAAGTGACTAAAATATTTAATTTTGGAAATTTTAGTAACTAAATAAAATAAATTAGTGAACCCAACAAGTGACTCTAGTGAAAAAGAGGATGTTGTTCATCTTAGGGGTCTCGGGTTCGAGCGCTTATGCGTGCAAGGTGTGAGTGCGTTGTCAAAGGGTTAAGAAAGTATGAACAGATACTATCATGTAATCACACCAGTATATTCAAAAAAAATAAATTAAATTAGTAGTTGGGTGACCATTTTTATAGTAGTTTACCCATAAAAGAATAAATTTCAACATTGATATAATGTTTCACGTCATCATTTAATAGAAAAATAATGAATAGGCTAATTTACACGTTTCAAAATGTGTAAGAACTAATTTGTGCAATTTCTTTGGTACTTTTACCCCTGGCTTTCCATCATGGCTTTCTTGTTTAGTCTTGGTAAGCCTCGCCTCACCAACATCCAAGGGGTCGTAATTCTCGATCTAAATTCTATTAAAATTTAATCTAATAAATTTCTAAAGGGCTAATGTCAAAGAGTATAGAAAGTGAGAAGAGTGGGAATAATGGTTTGAGTCCCTTTGACGGACATAGATCATCAGGTAGCCATGAGAACAATGCTAAAAACTTATAGGTGCATGTATTAATTAATATAATATATTATAAAAAAAATTAAAAAAAAATTGAAAATTATTATGAAAGCAAAATATTAAATATTTAAGTAATTCTATAAAAGTAAATATTTTCAAATCATCATAGGAAACAAAATCATTGAATATAATATTTTTGTAAATTGGAGAAGTTGCTTGGTTTATAATGACTAGTTCAAGACTATTATGAACACCAAAATAATTATCAAATATTTTTTTAAGGTGAATAATATACTTGAGAGGTCCCTCTCTTATAATGATTTGATTAAATTAATCCATTATTATTAAATTGATCAATTTAGTCCCTATACTATAAAAATGAATCAAATAAGGTCAAAATAAAATAGAGTTAACATTTACGGTTAAAAAATATCATTTACTATCTGACAAAATTAATATTTTTAAAGTTTTTATTGTTTTGTAAATGAAGTCTTTTGTTTGGAATTAAATTGCAGTTGAAAAGAATAATTTTCAAGTCATTTTTTGTAGTGTAAATGTTAACTCTATTACAATTTGGACTTATTTGATTCTTTCAATAGTATAGAGACTAAATTAATCCATTGATAATATAGGGACTAATTTATTCCGATCCCTATATTACAAGAACCTCCCACGTACTTTAACTATTATGAGTTTATTATGAATTTCTTTTTTTCTTGTAGTTATACTATCTTTGAGATGTGTTTATTTTCGATTATGAACTAATTTTCTAAATACCTAGGAGAGATGAACCCTATGATGAATTTTGTCATTTGATTTCTATTTTACGTAAAAAAAAATACTTAGATCTTGTTCTACAAAGCACACTCAAATTTTGTTTTTTCACACTCTTCCACTCTCTCAAAGTTTCTACTCAACCAAACACATCCTAAAAGTTGAATTTGATAAATGAAAGGCGGCTTTAGATTGTTACTTCACATGATCAATGGGCATATGAACGTCACTAATAACTAAATCAAACTTGTTTGGTCTCAATAATTTCAATGCTGCAATAGCTTCATTTGTTCATAATAAATGAACCTTTTTTTTTTCCAACATTTTCAGAAGATCCAATTGATTTAGTATAAGAGCAATAGCAAATTATGGGGTTTTAAAGTCCTGCAAAAGGAGAAAACAATACTGAAAGAAAGATATTTACTCTTGTTTAGAAATCGAACTTGACTTGACTCCGAATTTTGCCGAAGATCAATGTGACAATAAAATACCAAATGACTATTTTTAGAAATGTGTCAAACTTTCCTTAGCATTTCTTTGTGCCCATTAAACATTAGAATATCCTCGTTAAAAATAACAAAAACATAGAAAAATACTCACCTTATTGCATATCAAAAGTATAGGGGTTAAATTTCAAGTTTGTAAAGAGTAGAGGAACTTATAAGATTTTTTAACCTAAAACTAAATAAGCACATAATTCCCCGCCGTCTCCAACCGAAAATTACCCGCCCAAAGAAAAAAAAAACAGTTGCAGAAGAGAAGCCAGCTTGGTTTCATCATTTTGTTCATACAAAATAAAACCCCAAAAGCCAAGCACTCATTTCTCCTTCCAAGAACTGAAGCTTCAATCCATTTGCAGAAAAGAAAACCAGTAAGTGGTAAGGCTCCTGCAATCAAGAAACCTCTTCTCTCCAAATTTCATATGAACTTTGTGACGTTTCTTGGAGCAGTCAGTAGCTTTTTTGCGAAGTTTTCCAATGGCGGCCGCCGGCGAGGCCTCCAAACACCGTTAGGTTTCCCTTTCGAATGGCGGTGGTTAGGTTTTCATTAGATTATAGACATGGTGTCTACTTATGCTGCAATTGCCAGACCACTGTTCTCAATGTCCCCCACAACAACCCCCTTTCCCTGTATCTCTCTCTATATGCTCCTAAATTAGATGTGTCTCTCTTTATTTCTTTTATTAATGCTAATTTCCTTGTATGTGATCTAATATATTTTAAATTTGTAATTTATTACTTTATTTAATTAATACAAAAAAAATCATAAAAAATTATAATTCATGTCGATCATATGTAGTTCAGATTTGGTGGACAATTGATTACATCATAAGATAATTCAAAGAAATTTTCATTTTGATTTTTAAATAGAAGTAAACACACAAGTATCCATTAGCTTTTCTAGGCTCTTCCTGCACATAAGAACTAATCATCTTTCTGAACCTTTGTTCCTCCAAAATTTTCTCCTTTCCAACTATACTTTATTAGGAATGTTAAAACCTGGCAGTGGTGGAATATTTCGAGATCCTAATACTTTTTGTTGTTGAAAGCATGGTAAAGATTGTTGGTGATCTTTGGGAAGCATGTGCTCTGGTAGAAGAAGATATGGATGACATAGTAGCTTGCTAGCATTCCATCTTTTTTTTGGATCAATAGTAAAGCATTCCCTTAAGAAACTCTTTCCTAGCTTCGATATGTTTTCCGGAATGTTGGGTGATTTTCCCCCCAACAGCATGTCTGTTAATTCATCTCGATCATGAGTGTCCCATGGCAATCTCCCCGTAATCATTTCAACCACAATGCAACCCAACGACCATATATCCAATGCACCACTAACTTCCCCGATAATCGATTCAGGAGACATGTAATACCTTGTACCTCGAAACCCAAACCTTGTATCTTTTACCCCTTGTTGTTTAGCTAACCCGAAATCGGCAATCTTTAGAGTAGGTAAACGAGTATCATGTTGAGGAGGGAAAGCCAAAATATTACCTGGTTTTAGATCAGAGTGAACGAATCCTTTCTCATGAATGTCCAAAAGCCCTTCCAATATCATTTGGGTATAATAGTTAACATCCCTTTCTGGGATTTTACCACCATACTTTTTCATCAAGTCTAATAGACTACCTCCTGGAGCATATTCAATGAACATATTATAAATCTTTCCTCGTCCTTGCTCAACACTCGCAAAACCACCAAAGCATTGAACAATATTGGGACAATCGACAAACTTTTGAAGGATTTTTTCTTCCTTACGTAGAGAAGAAGAGTATTCTTCGTTGGCAGACTTTACGGCATAAATCTGATTATAAACAGGAACTACAGTTTTCACCAAATGCACAACTCCATAAGAACCCTTTCCAAGAAACTTGATCTTAATTACTTTTACCTCCATTCTTTTTTATTAGAGCAAATTAATGTTTAGAATCTTAAAAGTTATGTGGCTCGGTTTATATATATACATAGATTTCCCAATTCCATTTGTAAAAGGATTATTATTTGTTTAGTGTGTAAAAATAAGAGTTCCATTTGAAATAGGATAGGTATACACTGTAAAATAAAATATTAATTGTTTTAAATATGTCATGGTAAAATAACATTAATATTTAAAATAAAATATTAATATGTTATGCTAAAATAAAATCTTAAGTTACCAAATATATTATTACCAAGAATAAAATATCAATTTTTCTAGATAATCACTAAGAATAATTAATATTATCTTAAGCCTATTTTTAAGTTTTATTTTTCTATCATTATCTTTTTATATTTTAACAAAATTATCTTCCTTTAATTAAATTTTGTGTATATATCTCATTTAAAACAATTTATTTGTTAACAAAAATATTAATATTAATTAATTAAAAATATTAAATATATTAAATAAATCAATTAAATACATTTTATTTATTATCAAGACAATATATGAACATTTTTTATTAAATAATTCAATTAACTTTAATGGCATAAAAAATAGTTTATTTAAACTTATTTTATTTCGTTGAATTAATTTTTGAAAAATTGTATTTAAATGTTTACAACAAAACTTAGTGTTTGAAAATATTATAAATGCTTTCTATTTTAAAATCTTAAATATATGTCAACAATCATAAATTATAGTCTAAATTTGTTTATATATATTTTGATTATGAAACAAATTTAACTTTTACCAATTAAATATTTACAAAATCTAATTATGATATTATTAATTAATATTTTTTTATCACTTAGATTACTTATTCACTAAACAGTTTTTCAATGAAAAATATGAAATTATCTTCTCTGTAATTAATATTTTTTACTATTTAATAGATAATTTATTAATTTAAAAAGAAATTGATTATTATAACTTATATTCTTGAGTTAAATATAAAATTGATATCCAAAATTTGTCCATTTCTCCCATATTGATATTTATGGTTTCTTTTGTCCTAAATTGATACCCAAATTCATTCACAATATTGATACTTGAGTCTAACGATATTAAATTTTCGTGAAATTGATAGTGCTAACCACTCGCATGCTGCCATGTGTTACTCTCCTTAGCCTGAAAAGTTATTTCCCTTTAAATATTTTCCATTTCATTTTATATTTTTAAAAACTCTTTCATTTATTATTTTCTTTGAAATTTCCTTTCCCGTCATCTTCTTCTACCTCTATGACTGCTGCAACATTTTTTCCTTTTCTTTTTTTTTCCCATTTTTTCCTTTGACCAACTCTACCTGACATCTTCATCTTCTACCTCTCTTCCATTTGTTTCGTTTTGTCCTTTCACCAGTTGTTTTCTTTTCTATATCTTCATGTTATTTGTTCATAACGGGGTAGCCACGAACTCCGAAAATGTACCGTAAAACGAACATGCATAATATCAAAAAGAAAATAAATATCAGTTTTACATTAGTGATAAATATCACCCAACTTGCATATAAAAAATTCGGACGTATTAATTTACACCTCCACCAAACACATGATTATTTGTAAATTATTTGTAAGTTACGTAATACTGACATATTAAATGATACAATGCCCGAGTATTAACCTAATCAAACAAGATTGTCAAGAATCCAAACCCTCACTTCTCATTTTCTTCGTATTTTTTAATATAAATTGAATATTTAAAAATAAATAGTTAATTTTACATTTTCACATTCATAATGATCAATATATAATTTTATATAAAAATATTATTTTATACTCTCAATAAAATAATTTTAGACTTCACAAGCATGGTTTAAAAAATAATAATTATAGTTAAAGCATACTTTTAAAATTAATTCTTTTCACCAATAATTGGAAGGGATTCATTTACATCGAATTTTATATCTCTTAATTTGTACAATTAATATTGTTAGCTCGATGGATCAACTTGAAAATACCGGTAAAGAGGTCAAATCGGCCTTTGAGATGTTGTGGTGGAAACAACTGAAATTTGCAATAAATAACACAAAGATTTATAGTAGTTCGACCCAAAATCTCCACTCCACTACCTTAGCTTTCCACAACTAAGGATTTTCTCAAATTCACTAGATTTGTATAACTTTTGAGGACATGGTTTAACCTTACAATCTCTCTTAAGACTTATACCCCAAAATATTAATATAAGACTCCCTTAAGGTTTCTACCCACCCTCTCTCAAAAGAGAAACAAACAAGCAAACAAATAAACAATCCTTACAAGACTAGGATGTTTGCAAATGAAGCACAAATACAAAGAAGAACACTTGAGCTAAATGAATACAATAAAAGCTCACAAGTGTTTACCGGAAAAGGTACGAAAGAATTAAGCTCTAAGTTGTTTTTATTGATCTTTAGGCTTTGCACATTGCTCTAGTTGTTGCTACACTTTTGGAAGATGGTATTTATGCTCCTTAATTGATTTCCAACAATTGTGGTTGTTGGGAAAGTAAATCTAGCCATTAGGAATGAAATATCAGCTAATAAACTACACCTGTAGCAACGACTATCGATACCTGCTAAAAGGGTATCAATATTTTTTGTAATAAATGCATATATCAGTGACCATTGGAGCAAAGCCCTTAAATCAACCCTATCAGCACCTTAAATCAGCCCTTAAACCTTTGAAAATTTTTACAAAATTACATGCTGAATTTTATATATTTTCATATTAGTCCTTAAACTCAAAACTAGTTAAAATTTCTTTACAAAATAATCCTAAACAACAACCAAGTTCACTAATTCATCATTTAATCACAAGAACACTTAAATTTCATTAATGGAAAAATTCAAAATCTTTAACAAATTTACGAAATAGTCCTTGGATTAGCTAGAGTTAACATTTACTGTTAAAAAAAATATCGTTTACTGTCTATCAAAATTAATATTTTTAAAGCTTTTATTGTTTTGTAAATGAAGTCTTTTATTTGGAATTTAATTGCAATTGAAAAAATTAATTTTCAAGTTATTTTTTATAGAGTAAATGTTAACTTTATTATAATTTGGATTTATTTGATTCTTTTAATAGTATAGAGACTAAATTGATCCATTGATAATATAGGGACTAATTTATTCTAGTTCCTACATTACAAGAACCTCCCACGTACTTTAACTATTTTTTATTCACTCTATTTGTGATTGCGTAAGTGTTTTCCTTGCAAAAAAAAATCTTTAAACTTTACCATAGCATTATTAAACATTATAACTTGAGTTTTAGAACCTTGAAAATAAATAAAAATAAAAATAATTTGTGTGAATAATTTTGTTAAGGCAGATTTACGAGAAGTGGTTCACATAGTGCCAATGATGGTGGATCTGTGAATTATGAGTGTATTTGGTTGTATGAAAAAGTGGAAGAATAGAGAAAGAGTGGATAAAAAATAAATCTCGAGTGTGTTTAGTAAAAAAGCAAAAGTGAAAGAAAAGAAAACAAGAGAGATACATATTTGCATTCTAATGCATATAAGCAAATAATTTCACATTGTAATGATAAAATAAGAGGAATGTAAGTTCAAATTTTGAAAGAAATTTTTTTTTTATTGCTTGGTAGAGTTAGAAATTTGAGAGGGAATGAAAATGGAACTTCTAAAAATTGCATAATTTAAAACTAACAGACAACCCTTTCTCATTTTCTCTCCTTTTAACTTTTAATTTGAAAAAAATTGTTTTTATGTATTAAGATGAAAAATGACAACACCAAAAATATTTAAAAAATAATCATGATATAATGATTTGGGAAAAGTTGGGTGGTGCCGTCGTAAAAGACTTTGGAATATATCTAAACATTTTAGATGAATCAAAATCTCAATTAATTTATTATAATTTTATCCAAACCACATAAAAGACCATCTCAAACGAAAAATATTAACCTCACAAATCTGGAAAATATATATAACAATTAGACTTTAATTTTACCTTTAAAAATCTTTACACATGAAAAAATCCATTCAGACAAATTAGTAAATCTGTTCATGGGAGGTCATCCAAAAAAGAGTTTGTATATTCATATAGTGTCCTAAGAATAAAGTGCCATTAAGATTTTCTTGCATTAACAATTTTTTTTTTTTTTTTTTTTGGATTCAAGATTTGGTAGGAAGATAGAACAAGTAGTGCCTGACAATATCAATGGCAAAACATGGGATACTTCAAAATCTGCCATGAAAGAATCCTCAAAATAAGAAAAATCAGATAGTTATAATATAACTAAACATCAGATAACAACACCAAAAAACTGGTTTCCAAAACAAAAGAGTCAAGAACCCTAAAAAACAATGTTGAAAAGCATTGGCTCTATGATAACACAGGTTTTGCCTTTTAGTTCTCACTTCTTCTTTGCTGCTTCACTGGCCTTGGACTATTTGAAACAAGCAAAAACAGTTTGTCAGACATGTACAAAATGACAGCAGTTCAAGTAAGCTCAGTAAAAATGTTGATTAATCTTACCTTCTTTACTCCACGGATCTTCTTAGCTCTGTTCTTCCTTTCCTTCATTTGTTTCCTCGATTTCTCTACCTTGGTATCGAGTCCGTTCTGAAACAGCAGCAGAAATAATTAGTGTCTTGCATTATATAGGGACCTTTTCAAAAAGACACGATACAGTACATCTCAGAACAACCACTAGGAATACAAAAGGTACGCAATTGGGAAGAAGCCTTCAGCGTCACTAATGAAAGCTGGCTCAAGCTTTCTTCATTAGCAGGCAGTCTTCAAGCACAAATTAGAGCACCAAACTCTAGTTCCAAATACGACATTTTAAGTGCTAGGTTGACTCCCTGCACTATAGTCTATGTTACTTGGACTTAGCTAAGCGTGTTAGATAAGAACATGTTTTTAATCTTTTCTATGTCCAAACATGGGTCAGATACAAGTAATTCAACAAAAACAAAGAGAGGGAGTATAACATAGAATTGAGCAATGCTTAAAGTGTTAAAAGAGAATTCTGCAAATAAAGTCCATCAGAGAAATAGAATTCAACATGTTAAAGCAAATGCAGCTCATACAACTAACAAATCCATAGAAAATATAGAATAGAGCCATCAACAATTACCCTGATCAGCCTGTACTTGGGCTCATACTTCTTGGCGTTCTCGACAGAATCATAAATCAAACCAAATCCAGTAGATTTTCCACCTCCAAAATGAGTCCTAAACTTGAACACAAAGATTGAATTAGGGTCCTTCACCTCATACATTCTAGAGAGCTTTTCCTTCAACTCCGCCTAAAGACAACAAATCAACAGCCTAAAATCAGTTAATACAATCAATGGTACACGACCAGTTAAGATAAGATTCTGATATTATCGAAAAACATTAAAGATTTACCTTGGAAACATTGGGTCTTCCAGGATGTAAAACATCAATGATCTAAAAAAAGGGGGGTAAAGCCATGTTAACAAATATTTTAAGCAAAGAACATATTCTACTCTAATCACATTTTTTAAACAAAGCGGTGTATTGTATTCAAATGAAAATTCAAGCAATGTTCTAAATTAAGCATCTTATCAGCAATGCAATAAAATCGCAAATTTAGCAACTATATACTGTAAGTCTCTTATTTAAGCAGATCTAAAGCTGAAATAAACCCTACCTATAAACTAATAGGAAAAAAAAAACAAAAATAAAATATCTAGATTATAAAAAAAAAAAAAAGAACCCCATGAATGAAATTGAACATTGAGTCAGGTTTGGCTAACGAAAGAAAAGAAAAGGGCACTCACAAATTGCTTCCTTGAAAGAAGCCTGTTGGTCATGAACTTCCTGGTCCTAATAGTCACTGCCTTGTCCGCCATTGTCAAGCAAAATTCTTCCTATTTCCTTTTCGGCGCAGGTCAATGGTAAATGCTCTGAAGGCTTTCAAAAGACGACGGCAGCAACTCAAGTAAGGCAACGGAAATGGCGAGAATTTATACCACTGATAATTAGGGTTTTCCTTCTCCTTTTTTTGGGCTAAGCGAACTTTCTATGAGTAATTACACTTGGATTGGGCTAACAGTTTTAGAATTTGATTGTTTTAGGCCTGACCCAACTTTCTGGTTTTGTTGGGCTATGCCAGAATTCGGATATTGGAATTTCATCAAAATTGGATAATTGAGATTTTATTTTGTAGAACTCAACGAGTGGTTTCAGTGAAAAAAAAGATAATGTTCATTTTAGGAGAGTTGGATTCGAGCATTTGTGTGTGTGTTGTCAAAGGATTAAGAAAATATAAACAGATACTACTATGTAATCACACCAGTATATTCAAAAAAAATTTGTTTTGTAATTATGACGGTTGTTAATTTTTTCTTCTTTGGGATAATACGTTCAATGAAGTATAATTAGGGATAGGAAATCTCGAATTGTCCCACTGATTTTGAATTGATTCATTTCAAAATTATGACAGCATATAATTTTTTTAGGTAAATTTAGAACTTATCACGATGTATCCGTCAATTAATAGGGTTAAGGATGAAAAATCAAGAAATTAAAAATTAATCTGAATGAATAATCGAATTTCTTTTATTTAATTTATAATTAATTTTAATTTTAAATATTTAAAAATAAATGTTTTATATTTAAAATACTGAAAATAATTTAAAATTCTATATAAAAAAATTATTTTCAAAAAAATATTATATAAAAGTTAATAATCATTTTTTTTACTTACTTGAAATTTTATGTTTTTAAAAATACTCAAGAAAAAGACTTTAAAATCTTATCAAACAATATTTTAGTGTTATAAAATAAAATGATAAAGAGTAAAGAACAAAGAGAATGAGAGAGCAAAAGAGACAGCGTATCTTATTGATCAATAGAAGTATGTTACAATGCTTCTCCAGTGTCTAAATTTATAGACATAGAAAGTATAAATTAAATAGAACTCTAATTCTAATGACTACTGGTATTAATAAAATATTCATAACACTCCTCTTTGGATGTCCATTGGTATATAATGTGTCTCGTTAAAACCTTTACTAAGATAAAAGCCCTGTGAGAAAAAAAAAATTTAGTGAAGGAAAAATAGTACACATATCAATAATATGCATAACATGTTGCCTCATCAAAAACTTTACTAGAAAAACCCAATGGAACAAAACCTCGGTTAAGGGAAAACGAGTACAACGCGTATTTACTCTCCCTCATAAAAACATCACATAATATCTCATATTCTACGTATTCAATCTTGAATGTCTTTCAAATGACTATTTGAATGTATCTACTAAGCATTTATATCACCATTCTTTTGAAAGTCACGAGTGAGAGAAAATTTTGGGAAATATTATTTGATCTCTTTAGGAGTTTCAACAAATTTTAATCATGATCCTTCTATAAAAACACAAATAGGTATTTTGGATCATTTCATAATCCTCATTCAATTACTATTGACTAAGTCAAATTTACCACATGTTCAATTATTTCAATTCATATAAATGAACAATTTCCCGATAATTTCAATATGCTTCTAGCATTCCAAATCTTTTAAGTATTTTAATATAAACTTTACTATATAGTAATTCACAAAAAGATTGTAACAACAATAATAAGACGCAAGTATGAACTGTCAGTTTAATAATATATCTAAAAGTTATTGCATCCACCACAAAAGAATATTATATCTTCTCATAATCAATGTCAGGACTTAACGAAAAACTTCATATTTTTATTTCGACTTTACAAAACTATTTCATTTGTACCTTCATTGGCTTTATACCTTTAGATATTTAGATCGCTGGTCCAAAAGCTCCACGAATTTAATTGTATTTGAGTTGTGTTTTTCTATTTTGGCTAATTTATTCCATCGCTATATTTTCAAAGATATTTATTCAATATTCTCCTTTTATTCCATTATTTCAAAAATAATATTGCATACAAAACCATTTTCGACCACTTTTATTATTGGTTCGACATTTTCTCAAATTGACATAACTTATCGAGAACTTTTATTTTCACTATTTTAATCTTCAATTTCAAGTACATAAATCTTTTCTGAAGTTTTACTTATTAGTATGTCTTGGGTCGCTTTTGGAGCACCCACCTTCATTATATGATCATCTAGATTTTCTCCCTCTATAAAAATTTCCATATTTGGAACTTTAATGAGTTATCCTTGTTGAACTTCTGGTTCAAATTACTCTCCCCCTTAACTCATTACAATTTATTAGTTCTCTCCTCCTAATGTCGGGAAAACTATCAAATCAAAATAGTAATCACAATCATGTCATAATTGAATTTCTAATATATTTAATATATCATAATAAAAGGAGGCCGATAATTAATATATAGTTCCAAATTTCTTTGAGGATTCACTCATCTTTGTGCGTTGTGGTGGAGCAATTGGAACATATACGCACATACAAAAATTTAAAGATGATAAATATTTAGCTCTTGAACAAAAAATCAATTGTAAGGGGAGCATTTAAAACTTATTGGCTTGATGCGTACAACAAGTAAATTAACATAATCCAATGTTGAAAAAGGAAGTTTAGTTCTCATAAGTAATGTTTTAGTCATTAATTAGAGGCATTCAATAATTTCTCAAAACCATTATATGCATAAATAACAAACTTTTACCAAAGTTTTTCAAACTCAATCAATAAAAGGTTGAGATATAAACTCATCAATTTTAGCAAGATGAATGTTCTTAATTGCATGATCTGAAATTAATTATTCAAACAATCTTGCAAACAACAGGTTGCAAGTTGATAACACATATGTGATTATTTTGTAGATGCATCTACCAAAATCATATAATATCAAAACCATCCACGTGGTGGATTAATGGGCTCATATTCATGCAAGACATTAAATCTCAACTTTTGCTAGTAAGTTTTTAACAACCAATTTTCATTGAGAACAATCAACAAATGAGAATTCTTTAAATTAAAGAATCTTCTGGTTCTTTAATAAATTTCCATATGAATTCTCAATTAATTTTCTCATCATATATGATCCAGGATGGTCTAACTGGTCATGCTAAGTAGTAAATATATTTGTACCAGTAAATTTCTAATTTACTTTAACATGCGTTTCAATTTGAACTAAATTGTAGCAAACTGATAATTTTACTATCATTCCTTTCACTTTGTATCTACATATAAGTATCATTGTGACATTTACTACTGGAAATGTCTAAATCAATGTGAAGTTTATAATGACATTAAGTCATATAATATAATTTCCAAATAATTATATGCAATATTCGCTTCAAGGAATATGTCAAAATATTCACAAGTCTAAAATCTTCATAATTATTATGTATTGCTACATTCACTTCAGGGAATGAAGCAGAACTGGTGGAACGAATAACTCGTTGTTTTGTATAGCCATAAGGAGATATGAGAAAGCCCTTTCAACAAGAGTTTTGCATAATCAGTTTAACCACCAAGGCCATCCCCCATGACTATTATTATAGTCCAGTTTACTACATCCATGTCAAAGATTATGTCATTCGAATTTATCACATAATGTTACATTCTCTTCAGGGAATGTTACGTTCCGTGATTAAAAACTTTTGAATCATGATATTGCTACTGTAGGAGCACATTTGAATCATGAAAAGTTGAATAAGTTCTCTCTTACAAGGTTCTTATCAGTAATATTTTTCCACGTAATTTTAATTGAGAACTTATTTTGAATACTGTAAAGTTATACTCACAGTTTTAAAAACTTGCAACTTTAGGTGCATCCAACCATAACGAGCTTTAGATAGAATTACCATATTCTACTGCTCATATTTTTCTTCCACAATTTAAGTAGATCTTTTACAATCAAATATTTTGACTCCAATCCCTTAATGGGGATAATGACAGAAGAATATTATAAAGATAGTCACAATCAATTCAATTATAGTAAATAAAAATCAATAACATAATTTTCTTTTGATTCATATGAAATATAATTTTTTCTCATTCACAATTTCAATATGTGATCCATTATGAATATCTTTTAAAACCAATAGATTAACCATCACAAGATTTTAATATATTAGCTCTTCTGGAGCTTTCAACTAATTATGTACTACCAAATATTAGAATAATATTGGTTTGTTTCAGTACCAAATAAGATAAATACTTTTTATCTGTAATGATAGAATTCATTACTACATTTTAATATCCTTCCTCAAAGAATATTAACAAAAACAAAATATCTGGGCATACGCCACATATGTGGCCAATAACCTTTCATATCACATTGATAACATAAGTTATCTTTACCCTTTGAAGAGTTATCTTGAGAACTCTCATTATTCTCTTATTCATCATTATGTTCTTACTTTTAGTGGTCTGTGATTATATCTTTTATTTTCTTTATGTTTGCATTCACTTCTGGGAATGCAACAAATTTAGCAGGACGAACTTATAAATGTCCTACTAGATTATTTATTCCATAATCACCATCGCAAATATGTGTGTATTTCAAATCAAAATCTGAAGATCTGTAACATCACCGTTATCACCCTGGCTATTATCATGAGCATTGAGTGGTTAAAGGCTCTAATGATTATCCATAGTGCGTCGACCTCAATTGATGATTAAAAGAAAAATAATTAAAAGAGAATCATGCTGATAATGTGTTATAAATAAAAAGACGGAGAGTAAAGAACAAAGAGAATGAGAGAGCAAAAGAGAGAGCGTATCTTATTGATCAATAGAAGTCCGTTACAATGCTTCTCCAAGGTCTATATTTATAGACATAGAAAGTATAAATGAAATATAACTCTAATTCTAATGACTACTAGAACTTAAAGTTCATCCAAACTTATCTTGATCTTGATGGATATCCACTTAATAAAATAATCATAACATTTAGAGTTTATTTTGTCAAAATAAATCCAAAAATTCAAAACAAAAAATAAATATAAAAAACCAAGAACTAAATAATATTCAAGAGCATATACTCCAATTATCTTAAATTGTCAATGTGGAGAAAAGAATCATTCAACAACTCTCTTGCAAACAACCTCAAAGACATGGTTGTCAAACATTCCTCGACAAATTGTCTGACTTCTGGAACTTTAACCTTACAAAAAATATTTGGTTTTCTTCCCTAAACCAACAAATCATTGTCAAAGAAATGTAGGCCATTTTTAGGAGATAAAAATAAAAGAAAATTAGGGAAAGTTCTTATAGAGATCACTTTCTTATACGTATGTGTTGGATGATATGCACATTCCCAATGAATAAATGTTAACTAGTTCATCGTACCCTTCTTCATACACCTACGTAGCCATAAACTCAAGTGTTCCTACAGTAAAACAAAGCCGAAACGATAACTAATCCAAGTTTAGTTTGACCAATCACCCACGATTTTATTGACATAGTGAAATTAAACATACTGACATAATGAGCAGCATATAGTGAAATTAAACATACTGACATAATGAGCAGCATGAGATTTCCTGAGGATTGTAGCAAGGCCAAGATCATTGATCTTACCTTCTCCTTGATTATTGTTAACTAACGTCGATGATCGAAAAAAATGGTGAATAATTAACAGAGTAAACCAAAAGGTTTATTGAACTTAATCTTTACAATACACTTGAATTTGAAATTATATAACAAACTAAATGTTCCAATAACTGCTTTGATAAATCTTTAACCGCTAATTACTTTAACAGATTAACTTAGGTAAGCTCGCAACTATGATAAGCTCACAGTTGTGGTGAGCTCGCAGATTCAGTAAACTCATTTTCATGGTGAGCTCACATAAGTGGTTAGCTCACACTTCACACTTTACACAGTTCGCATTTATGGTGAGCTTGCACTTCGCACCTCGCACAACTCATACTACTAACAGATCTACAACACAGCTCGTAATCTATGGTTCGTACAACAATTCACACAGTTCGTACTTCAACACTCCCCTCAAGTTAGAGGATGATCATTCCCAACTTGGAAATCAAATATTCATGCTGAGATATCTCTAAACTCTTTGTCAAGATATCAGCTTGTTGATTCTTAATAGATACATGTTGTGTTTTCACCAAGCCCTTTTGAATCTTCTCACGCACGAAATGACAATTGATTTCTATGTGTTTAGTCCTCTCATGATAAATCAGGTTGGCTGCGATCTGTAATGCTGCTTGACTATCATAGTACAATTTCACTATAATGTGATGTTTTACCCCAAGTTCCTCGATTAGCCCTTTTAACTAAACCAATTCAGACATTGTCGAAGCCATACATCTATAATCCGCCTCTACTGAGGATCTCAACATTGTGCTCTGTTTCTTATATTTCCAGCACACCAACAAATCACCAAGTTTAACGCAATAGTCTGTAACTGACCTTCGCATCATAAGGCAGGTCGCCAAGTCAAAATCACAAAAATCAATCAACTGAGGCTTATTGTTTCCTGCAAGTAAAATTCCTTGACTTGGACACTACCGTATGTACCTCACAACACACAAATTTGCTTCATAATAAGCCTTTTTAGGTGCTTGCATGAATTGACTAAGATGTTAAACAACATATATAATATCTGAACGCGTGTGTTTTAAGTAAAGTAACCTCCCAATCAACCTCTGATAAACAACTGTGTCTTCTAAGGCTTTATCTAGAACAAATTCACTCACTCTCTCAGCATACTCCATTGAAGTAAACTTTTGATTCTTTTCTAGTGAAATAGGTGCACAACACACTCCTCTCAAACCTGAATCAACTATGAGTTCTAAGGCATACTTTTTTTGGTTCAATACTATCCCTTTACTAGATCTAGCCACCTCAATACCAAGAAAGTACTTGAGACGGCCAAAGTCCTTCATTCGAAAGTTCTTATGAAGAATGCCCTTGAGCTTAAGTATAAGATCATTATTATTCCATGTGATCAACAGATCATCAACGTAGATCAACATTTTCACCAAATTTTTGCTCTCTCTTTTTGTAAAAATAGAATATCATGCAAGCTCTACACATAACAATTGACAAGAAGTTCCTCAATCAGCTTCATATTCCATTAACGAGAAGCTTGCTTCAATCTATACAAGGACTCGAGCAACCGATAAACCTTAATCTCCCCCTGGTTGTGAAAACCCTCTGGAAAAGTCATATACACTTCCTCATGGAGATCGCCTTGCAAAAAAGCACTAAACACATCCATTAGAGACAAAGGCCAACTAAACATAGTTGCTAAAGCAATGGCTATGCAAACTGTAACCTACTTCACCACCGGAGGGAACGTATCATGAAAATTGATACCTTCACGTTAATTGTAACCCTTAGTAACCAATCGAGCCTTAAACCTTTCAACCGAACCATCAAAATTGTACTTCACATTAAAAACCCACTTGTAGCCAATAGGTTTCTTACCAAGGGTAACTCTATTGCTCTCCATGTACTATTTGCCTCTAAATCCTAAATATCTTATTTCATGGCTTCTACCCATTGTTCATTAATAATTGCCTCATGATAGGTACGTGGTTCAACAATGGAGGATAAAGAAACAATAAACATACGTGTATGAGAAGGTAGATGAGCATATGAAATACAGTTAGCAATGGAATGCGTACCTTTGATGCAGTGAAGTTGTTGAAAAGGATTGAGGAGGGCAAATAAAGTCAAACAGCTAAGTTGGTGGTCTACTAACATGAGAAGATTTTCTCAAAAGGGCAGATGGTAGAACAGAAGAAGGTGAACCAGTCGTGGCAAAAGAGCAAGTGGGAGGTCTAACAGACAATACTTGTGCTGAAAGATCTTATGGAGGAAAAATAGGAATATGAAGAAATTCATGGTCAATGTCATGCGAGGAAGAGGAAGTTGGAAAGAAAGGGGAACCTGTAATTGAAAATTGAAAAGGAAAAACGGTTTCATGAAAAACGACATCACGATTAACAAAAAAAGTTTTGGATTAAAGGTTAAATAAGATACAACCCTTTTATAGTGAAGAATAACCTATGAATATGGAAGGTATGGCTTTGGAGGTGAATTGGTCATGGTAGTTGGTCGTTGTGGCATAACAAAGACAACTAAACACTCGAAAGTGAGACAAGTTTGGATCCTTATGATAAATCATTTCAAAAGGAGACTTCCAACTTAGAACTGAGGTAGGCAACCTATTGATGATATAACATACGGTTCACACACACTCATCCTAAAACTTAATTGAAACACGAGATTAGAACCTAAACGCATGAGCAACGCTTAACAGGTGTTAGTGTAGAGTGTAAAATGTATAAATCACCTCTGACTTTACCAATCCCCTTTATCTCTCCACTGTAAAGGTCTTGTAGAAGACAAAAATGCAAGTTAAATATCACACAAAAATTGAGCTCTTTAGTTAATTTTGAAATAGAAAGCAAATTGTAGTGAAAATCATGTACATGCAAAAAATTTGTTGAGGTACTAGTAGGGAATAAGGTATATGTGCCAATTTGTACAATTTTGGTTGTTTTACCACTCGACAACTGAATGAAAAATAGAGAATCACATGCAACAAGAGAACTTAAATACTGCAAGTCAAATTTCATATGGTTCATGGCTCTTGTGTCAAGGATCCAACTATGGCTAGAAGAAGCAAGAGTAGTACCTGCCATATGAGCAGCAGTCTACATTATCGACTCTTTTTTAAGTAAATTAAGAATCTGCTGATACCGCTCAAATGTGAAGAGAGGTGTTTGACCAGGAGCAGGAAAGGCAACACTGTTAGATGAGGACTTATTTGACATAGGATCAAGCACACTCGTTGACATAACATTATTTCCAGAGGACCCTCTCTTTTTGATAAACTTGTAACCAGCTAGATAACCCACAAGTTTGTAACATGTCTCTTTCTTGTAACCCTTGATATGGCAGTAATCACGCACACTATTGAAACGTTTCTTCGACTGAGAGACAGATGAATTTGTGTACAATGTTGTTAGTTCGGTAGTCGATGAAGATCTACCAGAACTCTGTCGTTATCCCTCCTCTTAAGAAAATGAGGCTATTTCTTTGTGCAAGAAATACATACGCGAGCCATCAATTTTATGAAACCGTTCCTTAAGATCTTGCCAAATTAGCGAGGCATTGGAAGCAAACACAATCCCTGCGAAGAGCTCTTGACTAACTGTGTTCAAGATCCAAAAAAGAACAATAGTGTTACATTCTTCCCACTAAGCCAATAATTCTAGTGGTAAGTCATCATGGGAATAAGAACCATCAATGAATCTGATCTTATTCTTGACAATGAAGGCTATCCGCGTGGATCGACTCCACAGATTGTAGTTCGCAACTCTTGTCAACTTGTGAGACACAAACAGCGTCTCCGGTGCATCTCGCAGATGAAGATAGAGCGGATGGTTGAAATCAATTTGGCATTCTTGTGGAGTAGCCATGGTCGCAAAGAGTAGGAGAAGAAGAAACTCGATTAGGCAACCGGTAAACTTGACTCTGATACCATGTTAATTAATGCCAATGATCAGAAAAATGGTGAACAATTAACAGAGAAAACCAAAAGGTTGATTGAACATAATCTTTACAATATATCTGAGTGTAAATTTATATACAAAATGTTAAATTTGCTAACAAACTAACAAACTAACTGTTCTAACAACTGCTCTAACAAATCTTGAATCGCTAACTACTTTAACAGATTAACTTCGGTGAGCTCACATATCCAATGAGCTTGCAGTTATGTTGAGCTCGCACATTCAATGAACTCGCTGTCATGGTGAGCTCGTATAAGTGGTGAGCTCACACTTTACTCTTCAAACACTTTGCCCTTATGGTGAGCTCGCACCTTGCACAGCTCACAGTGTTAACAGATCTGTAACACATCTCACTGTCCGCAGGTCGCACAACATTTCACACAGCTCACACTTCAACAATTGTCATTAATAAAAATATTATCACACTGGAGATAAATATGAATCACTCGAGGATCATGGCTATGAAGATAAACAAGTCCTCTCAAGATCTACCTACACCAATTCTTCAAAGCTCTAATGTGGACTCTCTTGTGTTTTACCCTGTACCAACCATTGGGAAAATGATAAGTGCCAAAAGTAACATGTTTTAGCTTCATTCTTAATGCGTTTTGGATGATTAGTCGATTTAAAATAATAAATTTTATGTTCATAATCCTTTAAATTCATGTTTCTATACTTAGGAAATCATTTGGGAGCGAAAAACAAGCGAAAACCATACAAAAGGAGCAGATTTTAGGAGCCACACGAGCTGAACACATGGTCATGGACTAAATAGAAGACAAAAAGGAAAATTTAGGGCAAAAAACGTGAATGTAGAAGAGTTAGGAAGAGATTTATTGGATATAAGACTTTATTTAAATTTAAACTCAATTTCTTAGGCTTAATATTTAGGATTATTATTGTTATATTGTTTATATTTAATTTTAATGTATCTTTTAAGCTTTATAATTTAGAGTTTAATTTAGATCCAATTAAGGAATTATTGTTTAGATTTAATTCTAATTATCTTTTTAGAATTTAATTTGGATCCAACTAGAGATTTCCATGTATTATAAATAGGGGATGGAGTGATATGAATTAGAACTTCCAATTTTCTTTAAAATCTTTCATTCCTCAAACCCAAGCCGTGAGAGATTATCCAAGAAAACAATTGAAGAAACACCATAGAAGATGTCTTTGAAGCAATTTCCACAAAGATTGAAGACCTATTTCTAATTTCTTTTGATTTTATTATGAGTCTTTCTTCATCTTGTGGTCATATTGTCTCTGAGATGTTTTCCTTCATTAGCATGAACTAAATTCCTAAATACCTAGGGGAGATGAACCTTTTGATGAATTCTGGCATTTGATTTATGATTTTACGTAATAAATACTTAGATTTTGTTCTTAATTGTGTGTGCTTAATTCTTATTTGATGTGCTTAAATCAGAGGAAGAATAGACTCTGTTTAAGTGTAGATATAGCATAATTGAGTGGAGTTGCATACAATCCTAGAAATAGGACGACATAAATCTACCGTATTAGAGTCAAATTTAATAGGGGAATTCATAGATCAAATTAATGTGATAATAGGGGTTTTAATTAGAAAGAAATTTCAATTAATCAACCTAGAGTCTGTTGTTTTTATGCTTGAATATAGGTATTAGCATAATTTAAGGTTTTCTACGGATCAAAATACTAAGTAAATAAATTGCTTAATTTAGAATGATAATGGCAGATGAAATCTAGGTGGATTCTTTCCTAGGTATTGTTTGCTTCTTGGTATTAAAACACTCGTTATTTCTTGCTTTAATCTTTGTCGCTCTTTCAGTTTATTAATTTAGTTAATTTTAATTTAAAACAATCACTTTATTCGATCAGTTAGATAATAGGAAGACTGCTATTACTAGTACTTTTAGTCCTCGTGAGAATGATATCTGTACTCACCATGACTATAATATTAATTGATAGGTGCACTTGTATGAGTCATATTTTTAGTTAGTTTCGACTACATCAAGTTATTGGCGTCGTTGCCAGGGACTAAAATATTAGGAAAACTTTATTTCTATTACTTTAGCCATTTTTTTTGTGTTTTATTATTTGCATTTTTAATTTAATTTTTATATTTTAATTTTTTCCCTTTTATTTGCTTTTGGCAGGTTCTTTTGGTTTATGACTAGAGGAAACCTATCGGGACTACTTCTTCACGACCGTGAACTTGAAAAGACTGCTAGGAAAAATCGTAAAAAGATTAAAGAAGCTAGGCAAAGTCAAAAAACTCTAGTAGACGATAAAAAGGAAAAGGTTATTACTTTGGAGAGGGGTGAAAATCAAAATAATTAGATTCCTCCTATTCCCGCTACTCTTCTTGATCTTCTTGCTCGTCGAACATTGTATGATTATGCTAAGCCTACTCTGATTGGGGCTGAAATTAGTATTGTCAGGCCGAATGTTAATGCGAATAATTTTGAAATCAAGCCAAGCATAATTCAGATGGTACAGCAATATGTTCAGTTTGATGGTTTGCAGGATGAAGATCTGAATGCTCATTTGGCTAATTTTCTTGAGATTTGCGACACTTTCAAAATTAATGGTGTTACTGATAATGTCATACGTTTACGATTGTTTCCATTTTCGTTGAGGAGTAAGGAAATATTGTGGTTAAATGTTTTACCACTAGGTTCTATCACTACTTGGGATCAAATTACTGAGAAGTTCTTGTTAAAATATTTTCATCGACTAAGACAGCTAAGTTGAGGAATGACATCTCTTCCTTTGCTCAGTTTGATATCGATACACTTTATGAAACATGTGAGAGGTTCAAAGATTTATTGAGAACGTTTCCTCATCATGGGTTACCTTTGTGGCTTCAAGTTCAAAGTTTCTACCATGGTTTAAATCCCTCGACTAGACAGATGGTTGATTCAACAGCTGGGGGAACTTTGAATAACAAGACACCAGAAAAAGCCCAAGAATTTATTGAGGAAGTGGCACTAAATAATTATTAGTGGCAAATTACAAGAGTAAAACATGTGAAGGCAGCAGTGATTTATGATGTTGATGTAGTTTCTATGTTGGCTCATCAGGTTGAAACTCTTAATAAAAAAACTAACGGTTTGAATTTTTCTCAATAAGTACATCCAGTGATGCAGTGCAATGAAAATGGAGCAGGGATGATGAGTTTGAAATATTTCCATGAGCAAGCATAATTTTTGGGTAATAATTCTAGACCTCAAAATAATCCATGTAGTAATAATTATAATGCAGGGTGGAGAAATCACCCCAATTTTTCATGGGGTAGTTAAGGAAACCAAAGATCACAAATTCCTCCGGGTTTTTAACAGCCTCATCAACAAGAAAAAAAGTCTAACTTTGAAGATATGCTTGCTAAATTTATTTCGACTTTTGAAGCGAGATTTCAACACAATGAGACAGCCTTAAAAAATCAGTAGGCATCTATTCATGGTCTTGAAAATCAAATCAGATAGCTAGCTAAAATGATTTCAGAAAGATATCTAGGTAGTTTACCTAGCAACACTGAACTAAACCCAAAAGAACATGCAAAAGCGGTTACGTTGAAGAGTGGGAAAGAGTTGGTTGAACTGGAAAAGAAGTTGAAGAAGTAATTCGATGAGAAAGATAATGAGGTAACAAAAACCGAAGAAATTCAGGTACCAATGCTTAAGGAATATAAACCGTCAATTCCTTATCCAGTAAAGTTGAAGAAAGACCGCAAGGATGAACAATTCGGTAAATTTCTTGACCTTTTTAAACAGTTACATATTAACTTACCTTTTGTTGAAGCTCTTTCGCAGATGCCCACTTATGCAAAATTTTTAAAAGAGCTGCTGACAAATAAGAGGAAGTTAGAAGAGTTGTCCACTATGAAGCTTAATGGGGAGTGCTCAGCTATTCTCCAAAATAAATTGCCTACTAAACTAAAAGTCTTAGGGAGTTTCACTGTCTCTTGTTTTATTGGAAGTTTAAATATTGAGAAAGCATTGGCTTATTTGGGTGCTAGTATTAATTTAATGCCTTATAAAATGTTCAAGCAACTTGATCTTGAGGAACCTAAACCCACTAGGATGAGTATTCAATTAACTGACAAATATGTTAAATATCCTAAGAGGATTATTGAAGATGTGCTTGTGAAAGTAGATAAATTTATTTTTCCTGTTGACTTTGTTATACTTGACATGGATGAGGATGTTAAGGTCCCTTTGATTTTAGGTAAACCTTTTTAGTCACTACTAGAGCTATTATTGATGTGGGTAGTGGTAAACTCGTACTTAGGGTAGGTAATGATGAGATTATTTTTCAGATTTATAATGTCATGCGATTTTCCAAAGTGAAAGATGATTCTTGTTATTTTATTGATTTTATTTATCATGCTGTTCAAAATTCATTGTAGGAAATTGTTCATAAAGACACTTTGGAATTGTGTCTTGTTCAGGGAGGGGAGACTGATGGAGATAATACTGTGATTAATGAGATGAAAAATGATCTAGATGCTAATAAATCCCCAACTAGACAGAAAAATTTTAAGACCATTGAGGTAAGTAAGGAATTGAGGTTGAAACCCTTTATTGAAGAACCTCTAAAATTGGAACTGAAGCAATTACCCAAAAATTTAGAGTATGCATTTTTGGGAAATAATTTTACATTGCCGGTAATTATTGCTTCGTATTTAAAGCTGAATGAAAAAAAAGAGTTACTACAGGTGCTTAGAGAACATAAATAAGCAACGGCTTGGAAAATTTCTAACATTAGAGGATTAGTCCTCCTTTTTGCACTCACAAAATTTTAATGGAAGATGAATATAAACCTTGTGTGCAGGCTCAAAGGAGACTAAATCCCAAATATGAAGGAAGTTGTCAAGGCTGAGGTAATTAAATTTCTAGATGCCGGAGTTATTTATCATATTTCTAATAGTACTTGAGAAAGTCCTATGTAGGTTGTTCCTAAGAAAGGTGGCATGATTGTTGTGGCTAACGAGAAAAACGAGTTGATTCCGACAAGAATATTCACAGGATGAAGAGTTTGTATTTATTACAGGAAGTTGAATGATGCTACAAGGAAAGACCATTTTCCTCTACCGTTTGTTGATCAAATGTTGGAGAGGTTAGCTGGCCACGTGTATTACTGCTTCTTGGATGGACTTTTTGGTTACTTTCAAATCCCGATAGCTCCTGAGGATCAAGAAAAGACAACATTTACATGTTCCTATGGTACGTTTGCTTACCGACGAATGCCTTTTGGATTATGTAATGCTCCTGGTACTTTTCAGCTATGTATGATGACTATCTTTGATGAACCCGTGAAAGATATTATGGAGGTATTTATGGATGACTTCTCGGTATTCAGTAATTCTTTTCATTTATGCCTTAAAAATTTAAAACGTGTTCTAATGAGATGTGAAGAAACAAACTTTATGCTTAATTGGGAAAAGTGTCACTGCATGGTTAAAGAGAGAATTGTTTTGGGTCATAAAATTTCTAAAGGGATTGAGGTTGATAAAGCAAAAATTGAAACTATTGAAAAATTATCTCCTCCTAATTTGGTTAAGATGATTAGAAGTTTCCTAGGACATGCTAGGTTTTATAGAAGATTTATTAGGGATTTTTCTAAAATAGCAAAGCCTTTGACGAATTTACTAGAAAAAGATGTGCCATTTAATTTCAGTCAAGATTGTTTAGAGGCATTTAACATTCTTAAGGACAATTTAATTAATGCCCTGATTGTTGTTGCACCTGATTGGAATTTACCCTTTGATCTAATGTGTTATGCGAGTGATTTTGCGATAGGTGCAATTCTTGGATAGTAAAGAGACAAGCATTTTCAACCGATTTATTATGCTAGATAGACTTTGACAGATGCTCAAGCGAATTACACTACTACCGAAAAAGAATTGCTAGCTGTTGTTTTTGCATTTGATAAATTTAGATATTATTTAATATTATCTAAAGTTATTGTTTACACTGATCATTCTGCTTTTCACTACCTGCTTGCTAAACCGGATGCAAAACCTCGACTTATTTGTTGGGTTTTATTACTATAGAAATTTGATTTGGAGATTAGGGATAAAAAAGGAGTTGAAAATCTTGCAGCAGATCATCTCTTGAGGCTTGAAAATCCACATCTTGAGAAGCTTAATGAAGGTATGATAAATTACTCATTTCCTGAAGAACGACTCTTGGTAGTAAGTGATTCTGATGGTCCTTGGTTTGCAAACATTGAGAATTATTTAGTTGCTAACACTTTACCAAAATATTTGACTCATCATCAAAAGAAGCGATTCTTTGCTGATGTGAAGAATTAATTTTTGGAAGATCTTTTTCTTTTTCCTGTGTGTGCAGATCAAGTAATTCGAAGATGTGTTTCGAATGCCGAAAGGAATAAAATTTTAGAGCATTGTCACTCTGGACCGATAGGACGACACAATAGTGGAATTTGTACTGCACATAAGGTTCTCGAATAAGGTTTTTATTGGCCCACTTTGTTCAAAGATGCAAACAGGTATAGTAACCCCCTATACCTGGCCCAAAAGATGCGACCGAATCTAGAAGATTATTTAAGTAATTTACCCACATCCCAACTCGACAATCCAAAATCATCCACATTCATTCTCAAAAATAAGCATAAATATTCATAAATGAAAATTTTAAATCGATAATTAATAATAAAATAAATTAATTAAACTTCCCAAAATAAAATACCAAATAATAATAATAATAATAATAATAATAATAATAATAATAATAATAATACTAATACTAATACTAATACTAATACTAATAATAATAATAAAAGAGAATATCATAAATTTTGCAACAAAACCTCCGGGTACCAAGTCACCTAATTTTCCAAATACCTGAAAGGAAACTGTGGAGGTATAAGCTATAAAGCCCAGTGTGTCTCTAAAGTAAATACAACCTACTGTTATTATAAATCAACATAACAATTTATAACTCAAATAGTAACCACAAATTATATTTCACACACAAGCACAATGCAATGCACCCACACTCCATCACACCAACATAATGAAAAGGTTCCCCAGAACCCTTTCCTAGCCAACGTCACCAATCGCAGTGTGGTTTTAGTATCAACCTTAAAAGGAATGATAACCACTTCTTCCACTTTACAATCCCGCCCCATGAACACACAATGGTATGATCACATGATTATCAAATATTCATATTTTTCCTCAATCTTAATCTCAATTAATATCCCACATATCACAATCACTGTAGCATAGTCACATTAATTATCCGTCACATGCTCAATGTATAAATGTATATGTACGCATGACATTAGCATCGTACACTTGCACAACTTAATTAATCATACCATTATTTAAGTCGAACACTACACAATCATCTCAAGATCAACATACCTTAAGCAACATGAAATCACATAATCATTACAACATCACAAACATTAAGATATATTACAGTTAGAAACACACCTCAAGCAAATAAAACTCTAGCGACGAGGAGGTTGTCCACCACGCACTGTACAAGTTCTCGATCTAACAGAATTAGATCCTACAAATACAACTAAAATTTATTACAAACCTAGCCACCACTTAAACACAAAATTAAACTAAAGTAACTTACTAGTAGCTCCCGGAATCATTGCAGGAACAGGTTGAACAGGTGGAGGAGGTAAATCGTCCGGCTCAGAATCATGATCACCTAAACACGAATATTTTTATATCAATACTACCAAAATTAGAACATTAAAATAATTTAAAGTACATAATTTAAAATAAAACTATCTAAACGGGACTTTCGGGGTCAGAATTTGGCAAAACGGACAACGAAAACAGACTCAGGACGTCGAAAAATGGTAGGGTAGGGTTTTTCAAAAAGTTAACGGTTAATAGTCAACTATCGGTCAATGGTTTGACTTAGTTTGGGTTTGGTCTTGGTTCAATTGGGTTTGGTTTGGTTTTTTTAAAGGGTTTGGGTTATTGGGTCAAAATTTGGCTTAACGATTTTAAAAGGATTTGGGTTATTTGGTTTTTAATGGATTTGCAAGGTAATTGGGTCAAAGTTATGGGTCACTAATAACTATCTTGATTTGGGTCACAAATTGGGCTCACAAAAGTCATGTTATTGGGTCACAATTTGGGCACCAACATTGGCTTGCCTCCTTTGACCCAAAACCCCACTTGACAACACAACAACACTCCCCACACACAACACCCTTTGCCCACAGACGACACCACCACACCACCACCACGCACGGTGCTCCACCACCACAATTTTACAAATAAAAACTCTCAAATCCAACCACAACACAATTTTGCAACTTACCAACACCCAAATCCAAAGAAAACACAAAAGAACCACCAAAACAAATGCCCAAAAGTTTTGGCTCTTGAATCTCATGAACGGTGGTTTGAAAAGAAGGAGAAAAAGGCACGATTTACTCCCCCACACACAAGGAACGAATTTATGGTGGCGGTACAAAGCACAAACGACAAAAAAAAAATCGAGGTTTGAAGGTTGAACCAAAAAGGAAAGAATGAAAAAAGAGAGGAAACGACAGGCAAGAAGCAAAATGGAAAAAAAAAGGTTGAAAAAGAGTTAAGGTGTTTTTATATCTAAGAATATGGTTTATTTCCACAAGGGTCCTTAAAGTATTCTAGGGTTATCAAATTGACCCCAAACTTTCACATTCATCACAAACAAACTTAACTTCCTCAATTCACGAATTTTTTACCCAATAGGCCCTTAAAATTTTGTAATCACCACACTTAAATCCCTATAACTTCTAGAGTGTTACAGGTATGTTACTTCTTGAGATAAATGCCGGAGAACAGGTAATTTTTCCAAACGTGATGAATTGTCTCAAACTTATATGCTTACATGTGGTCTTTGATATTTGGGGTATTGATTTTATGGGACCGTTTCCTAGTTCTTATGGAAATAAATTCATACTTGTAGCAGTGGATTATGTGTCGAAATGGGTGGAAGCTCAGGCTTTACAAACTAATGATGATAGGGTGGTAGTCCAATTTCTTAAAAAACTTTTCTCTCTATTCGGGACACCTAGGACAATTATTAGCGATAGGGGTACATATTTTTGTAATGCCCAATTTGATAAAATTCTTAATAAGTATGGTGTACATCATAAAACAACTACCCCTTATCACCCTCAAACTAGTGGTCAAGTTAAAGTGTCATACCGAGAACTAAAACGCATCCTAGAGAAGACCATAGAGACTAAAAGAAAGGATTAAGTTTTGAAATTAGATGACGCTCTATAGGCTTATAGGACTGCATTTAAAACTCCCATAGGAACATCTCCTTATAAACTTGTTTATGGAAAAAGTTGTCACTTACCACTTGAACTTGAACACAAAGCATTTTAGGCAATTAAATTCCTAAACTCTGATCTTAAACTTGTAGGTGAAAAGAGCAACTGAATGAGCTTGATGAATGGTGTGCCAACGCTTATGAAAGCTCGAGATTATATAAAGAGGTGACAAAGCGATATCATGATGCTCGATTAAAGCAACTTAAGCAATTCGTAGTTGGGGATCGAGTTCTTCTATTCAACTCGAGGCTCAAACTATTGTTTGGGAAGCTAAAATCGAGATGGTCAGGCCTATTTGTGGTAAAAACCGTTTTTCCCTCAGGTACAATAGAGGTAACACATCCTGAATATGGCACATTCAAGGTAAATGGTCATCAACTTAAACCTTATCTAGGTTGTGATTTTAATAATGTGATAAAGGAGCTTCGGCTTCAAGATTCGTCTCAATCATGAGCTTAAACAAGGAAGTCAAGCTTAAACTTTAAATAAGCGCTTTTCGGGAGGCAACCCTAGTGTTTTTATTTTTAATTATTTATTTTACTTTCATGTTTTTTTTTTAAAATGAAAAAAAAAAGTTGAAAAACAATTGAAAAATTAAAAAAAAAAATTAGTACATTTATTTTTATTTTCATTTTTCATTTTTTATTTTTATTTTTATGGTTGTTTTTTTAGTTGTTATCTCCATCTCTTACTTGTGTTTGTCTATTTTCTTATAGTTTGCTTGAAAAATTGCACTTTCTTTAGACTCGCTATATTCCCAGTTTTTTCCAATTCCGATGAAATCATCCTAATTCAGGGAAGTTTCAGTTACTTTCCTCCTTACGATATTGTGCTTATTATGCTTATATTTGTTTGTACATTGAGGACAATGTACATCTTAAGTGTGGGGAGGTTGATTGTGTATAATTGTGATAAAATCCCTGAATTATTTATTGTGTTTTAAGTAATTTTCTCATACCCCATTAGAGTTAATTTTTGATATTTGAATATTTTTTTATTGATTTTATTTTGAGTTGATTTATGAATCTTTTATGTATTGGGTGATTTAATCTTTAAGATATGAGAGAGTCAAGCATGATAAGCTGTCTTCATAATTAAATATTTTAGGTTGTCTCCCTAAATTGAATTATTATCTTGAAATTTTGAAATTGTAGGTTTGACATCAAAACCATAATTTTTGTGAGTTTTTAGAGCCTATAGAGCATATATTTTATTTCGTGCTCATTTTATTTTTGGTTGTGTGTATGTCAACTTGATTTGTAATTCTATTATTGATTTGATATACTGATATGATAGAGAGACTTAGGATTTAACCCCCTTTACCTTTAAAAAACTTACCTAATAAATTAACCCTTAGTGAATCCCATTATGCCTAACACCGTTTTATTTATTAACCCATAATATTAACCCATGATTCGTATATACGTGGTATATTTACCCCTTTGTTGACTCCCTTTTTGTCGAGATTTGATTTGGTTAAGTTGCCTAACTATGTCTGAATTTTAAAAAAAAAAAGAAAAAAAAAGTTGAAAAGAAAAATTGAAAAAAAAGAGAGAAAATTGAGAAAAGAAAAAGAAGTATTTGAGCTAGAATCATTAGTTTTGTATACTGTTGAAAAGCTAGTGTTTATTCTTTATTATTCATGTTGATGCACTTTCTTTTAATTCAACAACTGATTGTTTTTTTCTAGTTTGGTAAATTATCAACTCGATCTCGATTTTAACCAATTCTTATATCCTTTTCCATACCCTTAACCTTGGTCCCATTACAACCTTGTAAAGAACTCTTGATTGGTGTGTCATTTCATTCTACAGTAGTGGAGATTTGATTTTCAAGCAAGCTTATGGTAATAACATTTCATGTTTGACTATTGAGTGCTTATTTCATGAACCTTAAACACCTTGAGTGCTTTGAGTGAATCTTTAGTGAGGATGTTAATTCTTGTTGATTTTGAATTTAAGGTAATTATTTAGATAAGGGGAGACACCTATATTTTTTGTGCTAAAAATTTTTGTAGCTTAGATTGCTTGAATCTTTAGTGTTCTTTTAGTTGAATTTCCAATGCATGATTGTTTGCAATTTATCCTAAAATATTATTGATGAAAATGAAGAATTAAGAAAGTCAACTTGAATGTGGGTTGAGAATTTTGCTTGAGGACAAGCAAATGCTTAAGTGTGGGGATATTTGATAAGTGCCAAAAGCAAAATGTTTTAGCTTCATTCTTAATGCGTTTTTGGATGATTAGTCGATTTAAAATAAGAAATTTTATGTTCATAATTTTTTAAACTCATGTTTCTATACTTAGGAAATTATTTGGGAGAGAAAAACAAGCGAAAACCATACAAAAGGAGCAGATTTTAGGAGCCACACGAGCTGGACACATGGACATGGACTAAATCGAAGACAAAAAGAAAATTTTGGGACAAAAAGTGTGAATGTGAAAGAGTTAGGAAGAGATTTATTGGACATAAGACTTTATTTAAATTTAAACTCTATTTCTTAGGATTAATATTTAGGATTATTATTGTTATATTGTTTATATTTAATTTTAATTTATCTTTTAGGCTTTATAATTTAGAGTTTAATTTGGATCCAATTAGGGAATTATTGTTTAGATTTAATTCTAATTATCTTTTTAAAATTTAATTTGGATCCAACTAGAGATTTCCATTTATTATAAATAGGGGATGAAGTGATATGAATTAGCACTTCCAATTTTCTATAAAACCCTCCATTCCTCAAACTCAAGCCGTGAGAGATTATTCAAGAAAATAACTGAAGAAACACTATAGAAGATGTCTTTGAAGCAATTTCCACGAAGATTGAAGACTTATTTCTAATTTCTTTTGATTTTATTACGAGTCTTTCTTCATCTTGCGGTTATATTGTCTCTGAGATGTTTTCCTTCGTTAGCATGAACTAAATTCCTAAATACTTAAGAGAGATGAACCCTAAGATGAATTCTGGCATTTGATTTCTGATTTTACGTAATAAATACTTAGATTTTGTTCTTAATTATGTGTGCTTAATTCTTGTTTGATGTGCTTAAATCAGAGAAAGAATATAGTCTGTTTAAGAGTAAATCTAGCATAATTGAGTGGAGTTGCATGCAATCCTAGAAATAGGATGACATAAATCTACCGAATTAGAGTCAAATCTAATAGGGGAATTCATAGATCGAATTAATGCTACAATAAGAGTTTTAATTAGAAAGAAATTTCAATTAATCAACCTAGAGTCAGTTGCTTTTATGCTTGAATCGAGGTATTAACATAATTTAGGGATTTCTACGGATCAAAATACTAGGTGAATAAATTGTTTAATTCAGAATGATAATGGCAGATGAAATCTAGGTGGATTCTTTCCTAGGTATTGTTTGCTTTTTAGTATTAAAACACTTGTTATTTCTTGCTTTAATCTTTGTCGCACTTTCAGTTTATTAATTTTGTTAATTTTAGTTTAAAACAATCACTTTATTCGATCGGTTAGATAATAGGAAGACATTTATTACTAGCACATTTAGTCCTCGTGGGAACGATATTTGTGCTCACTGTAACTATACTATTAATTGATAGGTGCACTTGCCTGAATCATATTTTTAATTAGTTTTGATTGCATCAGTAAAATAATCTATTAGTTGGTGAACAACCCCCAAAAAAAGAAGAACAAAATTTTAGGATGTGAACAAAGATTTGTAACAATTTGGTTTTGTCATACTATCTTAAAGTTCTAGAAGTGATCATTTCAATTACAAATTTAATGTTCCTATTAACAATATCAATCCAGGAAGCACGAAGCCTTAAAATGTTGTTGTGTTTCAATGCCTTAAGAAAATGAATTTCATAGTGAAATCTTTCGAAATCTTTAAGGGTTTGTGAAAAATCATGGAGTTTTACTTAATTCCAAGCAACCTCAATCCCTTTATATTCATCGAATGCTCTGTAACCAATCCAATAAACCAACCACACATTAAAATAAGAAGAAAAAGATCTGAGTATTAAAAAAGTATTAGATTGGAGTTATCATGATTCGTATTCATATATCATCTTTGAAGCTCCTTTTTCAAGGATTTCATTCTACTGAAACAAAAAAGAAGAACAAAAAAGTAAGATAAAAGAATCAAAATAATAAAAAGAAGAAGAAAGGAGGAGTTCTACTCGTCCATATCTTCCAGCTGGATCAACTTCAACAAACTCAGAACAATCTGGTTCATGATGTAAAAGATTATTCATTCTTCAAAGATGTTAAAGGAAGAACAATTTATATTTTCTTTGACATTAAATATAAAATCTAAGTTTCCACAGTTTATAATAGTTACAATGAGGTATCAAATTAACAATTTTATAAGCTACTTAACATTATTGAATTCGCTTACCTTGGAAATTTTTAGTCTAAATATAGACTAAATAGAACTTATAGGATATACGAAAAAATCGATAATTCACATCGAAATGCCACTGTCATTTGCACAGGAGTGCTACTGTGACTTGCACCATAGTGCCACTAACACTTACACTGTAGTGCCACTAAAACATGCATCGTAGTGTCACTATAACTTGCGTGCATAGAAATTTTCCTAATAACATGCCATTTAAATCCTACTAGCTCTCATTTTGTCTACATGAGCATTTAAAACATACAATTTTATTACATTTTCTCAACAAATAAAAGCAATTCAAATTTTACTATTTTTATAATTTTGTTCTTATCTATGCAGAATCAACAATCATCAAATTTCACTTGACATTTATTTTAACAACATTTAACATTTCACCTTGCATATATACTTTTCAATTCATTTTAAGAATACAACTTTACCTTCAAAAAATTTCCGTAATTCAAATTATCATTTTCATATACAAATAAATCCCATGAATTTTATTATATCAATTTATCAATTTTATTTAGGGTTTACTTTGATAAAATAAAATTCTTGATATACTTACTATTAAACACTTTAAATGAGTTTTCCCTTCTTCTTTTACTCCTTTGCCACTCCTTTACCTTTGTCTCCAACTTCTTCTTCATTTCTGTTATTTTTCTCTTCAATAACATAACACACATACACAATATTTAACATCAAAACAATAATCACATATGAATTCCATGCATTTTGATGAGATAGACATGAAATCCGTTAAGAAACTTCATCATCTTACCTTAACCTTTCTCAAATCCTTAACTTCTCTTTTCTCTCTCATCAAATATGAACTCTAGCTAACTTCACAAGAAACATATCTTGTGATTGTGCCCCAGCGTGTGTGCGCCGAGGCTTAGAAAACTGCAATATATATATAATATGTGCAATGTGTGCGAGTGTACATATCAAATTGTAATATAGTTTGTTATTTACAACGAAATACTTTGAAAGTATTCCGAGGATCATACTCAAAGGATGCTTGTTTAAACTAAATTGCTACACGAATTACACACTAAACAAGTCTAAATATTACTTGTGTACAAATCATAGCACAAAAAAATAATTGAATCGAAGAATAAAATAACAGAAGAGAAATAGCAAAATCATGGATCAATGAACCAGATAGAAGGGTGAACCACTTTCCATGTTCATGATTACTTGAGTCTAAGGTTTTAATCAATTAGCTAACAATTAACTTAATTAATACCTTTTGTCCTATGACTAGATTAACTGATCGACTTGATTTACTTATCTTTCAACCCGATAAATTGAACCAGGTTATATTAAGTTGATTCTCAACAAACTATCTTTTTGGCCTCATCTACCAAGTAACTTCCTAGAGTCTGTCAATTCTAGGGTTTTATTCACTTAATCTACTCCAATTAACTAGATGCAAAGCCCTAATTCCCAAGTTAATCAACCCCAGTTCATCATCTCTTCCTAAGGTTTTAGTTACGACTCATTCTAAATGCAATAATTCCTATCAATTTGTTAAACATTAAACAAATGTAAAATAAAGAGAGTAGGGAAAAGATGGTTAGAATTCACAGATGTTGTTGTGTTCTTGAATCTTTAAACCCCTGAATGATTTGTCTATTGTTGAAATTGGCAAAGTAAAGATTGACAGAAATGAAATGGAAAAGAAAATGAAACTAGAGCTGGAATTGAAATCAAAAGAATGTTTAATATTTGTCTACAAATGAATAAAAAGCCCAAATTTAACGTTAAAGTTCATTTCATTTTGGGCTGGAGACATGTGATGGTCCGCCCCAATATTGATTAGGTTTTTACAATTTTTTTTAAATTCCTTTTATTTTTCCCGCTTTCCCGCTTCCTCAATCAAAATTTGTTTATTTGTTCAAAAAAGCATTTTTAGTTTCCAACAAATACAAAGAAATAAAGAAAGGGATTATTTGGCTGTCTTTCACTCTCTTCAAGCGCTGAGTCACTGAGCTCTTAAAGCTTCCTGTCATCCTTCAAACAGCGATGAAGATGTGGAAGCTTTGATGAAAAAAAATGGATACACCAGATAAAACCCAGGTCACTCCAACTTCTAATATTTCCAAATTTGAGGTATTTTTTTCTTATGAAATTGGGTTTTTCTTGGTCATGTTTGTTTTCTCAGAAGTTAAGATAATACCCATTATATTATGTGAAAGGCTTTTGGTCTTTTGGGTCTTAATACTTAAATGTTATGTAGGGTTTCTTCATGTGAATTTTTTTTTTTATGTAAAAAAAAGTTAAAATTGTTTGCTCTTTCCTTTTTTTCTCCTGTTAATTTTTTTATTTTCAGCTTGAAATTTGATGGGTTTCTGCCTTCAATCTTGTTATTGCCCTTAACTGTTTTAGGATAGATGACTGTTATGACTTTTGGCCTTTAGCTTGTTGAATTGAAAAAGAGAGAACAAAATCCATGAAGGGAAGGTCGAGATTTCCATTAATTTAACCAAACTTCTGCTGTTGACAGTTGGGAATATTATTTAAAGTCTAAATTTGCTATTGGTCCATGTATTATGCAGAATTTGCAGATCTAGTCCTTGAATTCCAATATGGTCCTATTTAAATTTCGGTGTTAACAAAACAATAATTGTTAAATTCCTTAAAATCAATTTTACTATTTCCAAAATCTTATAAAATAATATATTATCACACGTGTAATACTATGTTAGCTTGCTATTTTCACATAACACTCCTAAAAGAACCCACAGCATTTTAGTTAATGGATTCAATGAATACAATTTGAGTTGGTACTTAAATTTCAAAATTTAAAAAGTCTAGGACTAAAACTGATTAAATTGAAGAACAAGGACTAAATCTGTAACTTAAGCATAATATGGACTAATAGCAGAATTTGGCATAACAAATTTAATCGGTATCATTTAGGTTAGGATTGAAATTTCAAAAATTGAAAAGCATGTATTAAAAGTAACCAAATTAGAGTACAAAGACTAAATTCTCAATTTATGCATAGTATAAGGACTAATAATAGAAATTGAACATTATTTAATCTCAAGTTCTCAACCATTTATAGTGTTGGCGTCAACATGGACGTTATGCAGAGTCATAGGAACTCTATACTCTTGGATGGTCGAGATTTTACGGTTGATTTGCAATTGAAAAATGTCGGCAATGTTGGTATTTAGTTTTATGGGATAATATGAAAAGAATATGATTTTAATAGTCAGGTTTTGATTGTTTGTTTTTTAGCATGTTGTTTTGACTTTTCATTTTTCTAGAAGTATTATTGCCATGTGTTTTAGGACACGAATATGGGATATGATTTTACAAAGATCTTCCAAATATGTGAAAAAGCTTCAAAAAATTGAACATGCACATGACATACACATGCCTAATTGATACCCACACTCAAGTGCAAGTAACATAGCTTTCTAGTGCTACTTGAACATTTGTTATTTAGGTTATTAAAAACTTGTGTGCCAGGCTCTAAACTTTGATTTCTCACTTTGCAGGATTCACCTGTCTTTAAGTACATTGACAGCCTTTCACCTATTGAGCTAGCCAAGTCCAGGCAAACAGATAATGTTTTCAGTTCACTAGCTTTTTTGTCCCCTTCATCTTTGTTTCCTTCCCCACAGATCACTTACCATAGGGAATCCAGGTTTTCGGTTAAAAGGTAAAACTAATCATTGCGCTGTTCAGTTCATGATTTCATGTGTCCTAATTGAGGTTTGTCTCAGGCATCATTTCTTGGAACCTTTAAACTCTAGAGTCCCTCGGAGTGGTCATGAATCTAGTTCTAGTGAGGGAGCTTCAAAGGTTGATGAACATTTGGGATGTCTCAATAATGATAGTTCATCCAAAGGAACTAGCAGTGATCAAGTTGATGAGCAACCAAAACAGGCAACAGACTTGCCAAGAACCTTAAAATATGATTGTCGGAGTCCTGATGGTAACTTTGAGCCTTGTGATGAGATATTGAAAAAAAAAAATGTGGAAGTGGCAGGACAAGAAAGATCTCCTTTCCAATGCAATAGGGATAAATGGGAAGAGAGGCAGCAGTCATTTCAAAATGAAAGAGATTTGTGTAAAAAATGTGGAATTAAGCGGAGTGAAGAATCAGCAGGGTCTGACTGGGTAGCAGTTATTTCTGATGTTGCTGATATGTTGACAATGAATTCATTTATAATACATGAAAATACTGATGGGCAGGACTGCAGTACAACAAACTCTGGGACAACCTCTTTTATATCAAATATCCTGCAGTTCCCACTAGATAAAGCGAATATTTCAGAAAATGCGGAATCTGGTGATCCTTGTGGTTCTTGCAAACAAAGTGAATTGGGAGAGCTAGTGATGGATCAGATGCACGGCATCTGGTCTACTTGTCTACCAGATGAACTAGTAGCCAATGATTCTGGTTTGAAAAAGGATGACAAGGAGGGGAACTGCAACCAGTCCAGCCATCAGGTTAACTAAGAAAACTATAATTTTTATTTATGGAAGTACCTTACTGTTTTATGTTTATTAAGGATGATTTCTATGAGAGTTCATCTTCTGAAATGTTTATGCTATTTGTCCTCAGTGCATTGACACTTTTCTGTAATTGTATTTTATGTTATTCTATCAGCAGTTCAGCATACGTCGGCGCTGTTTGGTATTTGAGAAGTCACCTGGTTTTGGTTTGCACTTGAATTCTCTACCAAACATCCCAAAAGGTAGTATATCTTTAGTGGGAGACTCTAGCTTTTGAAAAGCAATTGATATGCACATTCAGGTCCTTGACATTTTGTAGTTGTCTCACTGCAGGTCAAAGTCCTCTTAGTAAATCAACTCTAAACTCTATGAACAGGGGTGAGGTTCCTGATGACAACAAAACTGTGGTTACAGAAAATTCTTATGAGATGCCTGCTACTTTTGGTGGCAATGAGGCTAATCATAATAGTCCTGAGAAGAAGAGGCATGTATAAGATTACTACTTTTCTAAGATCTGCATTCAAATACCTCAAATTAATTTGAGATTAGTATTGGTGCAGGCAAAAGTTCGAACTTGTCGAGGAGAGTGCGGCATGCAAGCGATGTAACTGTAAGAGATCAAAATGCTTGAAGCTGTAAGTTTGACATATTTAAATCTATATTCAGGGTCAGCTTGTCCATTTTCTTTTCAAAGTCCTCTAAGTTTATTTTGGGTTAATTCCTCCATTTTAAGAGTTAAAACTCAAATGAAACAACCAACAGTTTGTAAATTCAATTATGGTGCTAAAGATTTGTGAAACTTGGTTCTTACAAGCCTCTAAATGCAATGATACAGGGCTGTGCTGATGTTAAAGGGTTGTTAATTCTACCTTTTAAGTTATTTGTTTAAGTTTGTAATATAACGTTATACTGTTTAGGTTGCAGAAATGAAAGTTTTAAAAGCTAGTAAATAGTGCTTTAACTAGGAAAATGTGGCTCACTGATTAGAAGTACCAACTTTTGCTGCTCCTACATTGATCTATGGTTGTTTACACCAATGTTACACATTTTTTTTGAAGCATCTATGCTTGACTACACTTTTTGGACATGTATATGGGAATATAATTCGCTTAGGACTCTCCAAATACATAGAAAAACCTAGAAGAAATTCAATCCCAAGTGAGACATACTCTTATCTAAGACTCACATCCAAGTCCATGTAACATAGGTTTACACCTAAAAAAAGATTGAAGATTCTCAAAACATACAAGTAGGAAAACCATAAAACTTGGTTCATTGCTTTTGGAATAGGGCTATAATTGGACTGATAAAGACTAAAGAACATTTGGGTTCATGGTGAAATGAATCAAATTTATCTACCTTAGTAACTATGGACTTCATTATATTGCACGTGAGTTGAATGGGAGAAGTGTTTTGCATTGATTTTGATTTCTACAATTACTTAATGAATCAATTTTTAGTAGCCTATTAGATTGAAATGTGATTTGATGATCATGTTTACCTTGTTTTCATCCTTTTATTTAAATATTTATGTTTACGATGCAGTTATTGTGATTGCTTTGCTGCTGGTTTGTATTGTATTGAGCCTTGTTCATGTCAAGATTGCTTCAACAAGCCAGTTCACGAAAGCATGGTTTTAGAGACTCGCAAACAAATTGAATCTCGCAATCCACTAGCATTTGCACCCAAAGTGGTTAGAGCCACAAATGGTGTTTCAGACTCCATGGTTAGATTCTCTTTTTATGATTAAGCTTTTGCATGCTAAAGTTTATGTTGTTTTGGCTTTTTATTTTTTTTAAAATACTCATTTGACACATTTTTAGACAAGAGTATGGTTATAACTTTCTAAGGATCCTTCAAATATTAGAAAAGCTTGGGAAAAAAGTTAACATAGATTTGAGTAGCATCAAAGTAATCAAGGTGCGTTATCATCTCTTATTTTGGTGTGTGGCCTTTTTCTTGGAATATTGATTAAGGCCATAAGAGAAAAGGAGAGATGAACCTTGGGTATTGACACTCTTTAGGATGGTTAACAACTATGTTGCTCCAACTTTACTATTTTTTTTAAAAGTATTCATGCCCGATGTAAATCTTGATATGGGTATGGGGATACGTTCTTCAGGAAATTCCAAATACAAGAAAATATTGGAAAAACTAATGTACTAATGTTGGAGGCATACCTGTATTTGAGACTCTTGAATACACATTGAGAAAGGGGAGATAAACCTTGGTTGTTGACACTCCTTTGTATGGTTAACAACTATGTTGCTCCAACTCTTTTTTTCTTCAAGTATTTGTGTCTAATGTATATCCAGAAATAGGTATGAGGATATGTTTCTTGGAAAACTCTCTAAATTTGACATGGGCGCCCAAAACCAAGTTACTTGGTTAATATTATGATTCGAATTTCTAAGAGGGAAAGAGTAGAAGAAGAAGAGTAGAGAAAGAGGAAGAAAGACTTGAATTCAAAGAAAAGAGAGAAAAAGGAATTGATCTATATTTTCATAACCAACACCATCCCCCTCCAACGATATAAATAGGAAGGAGTGCCTTTCTTATAAGCAATGGAAAAATAATACCTGATCATCTTGGCCATCCATTTTCGTTGATAAGGTGTAATGGCTTGCTTATCTGTCAGAAATGTAAGGCTCTGTTGATCAGTTTTGATCTGGAAATGTCGACCCACTAGGTAAAGGTGCCACTTCTTAACTGCCATAATTACTACCATTATCTCCTTATCATAAATCGACAGTGCTTGGTGTCTAACACCCAAAGGTTTGCTGAAATAGGCTATGAGTCTCCTTTTATGTTGTAACACCGCGTTCACACCTTGACCACTCACATCCGTTTCCACACAAAATTCTTCTTGGAAATTAGGTAGCACCAAGATAGGTGCCTTACAAATGGTTTCCTTGAGCTATTGAAAGGTAGATTGAACAGTATCATCCCACTTCCAAGGGACTCCCTTCTTGAGAAGACCAGTAAAAGGGGCAATTAAGATCCCATAGCCCTTAATAAATCTTTTGTAATACCTTGAGAGTCTTAAGAAGCCTTTCAAGTCCTTCACTAATTGAGGGGTTGGCCAAGACAAAGCTCTTTTTACCTTGGTTTTATTCATAGTAATAGTTCCAGCAACAATGGTATAGCCCAAATACTCTACTTGTGTGGTATCCAAGCTACACTTAGATTTCTTGGCATAAAGTTGATTGCCCCTCAACAAGGTAAGAACCTCCCTTACATGGCTTAGATGCTCTTGAAAATCTCTAGAGTAAACTATAATTTCATCAAAGAACACCAAGACTGATCTCCTTAGCAGTGGCTTAAACACTTGGTTCATCAAAGATTGGAAACTGGAGGAAGCATTAGTCAAGCCAAAAGCAATAACCATAAACTCATAATGTCCCTCATGTGTTCTAAAAGTAGTTTTGTAAATATTTAGCTCTCACATTCTAATTTGGTGGTAGCATGACTTGAGGTCTAACTTAGTGAAAATAGTAGCCTTTCCTAGCTCATCTAAGAGTTCCTCAATTGCAGGAATAGGGAATTTGTCTTTGATGGTAAGCTGATTTAGTTGCCTATAGTCAACACAAATTCTGCAACTTTCATTTTTCTTTTTAACCGTAATTATAAGTTATGCAAAAGGACTAGTATTGTTTTTTATCACACTTGCTTGCAACATTTCTTGAATCAACTTCTCAATCTCAATTTTCTGGACAGCAAGATACCTGTAGGGGTGAATTCTCACCACTTGTTTCTCATCCAGCAAGGGTATCCTATGATTATATAATTTGTTAGGAGGAAGGCCCTTAGGATTTTGGAAAACATCATCAAATTCATTCAACAAGTCTTACAACTCTTGAGGCAAAGTTTCTTGTGGAAGAGATAAGGCCACTTGAGTGATTGTAGAAAATAACATAGGACAGAGACTATTTCCCATCAAATTGATGTACTTAGAAAATTGGTCACTATGAACAAGTTGAAGAGAACTAGGTGGAATTCCTTTGAGGATGCATTGGTGATCTTAGTACTGAAATTGTAAGGAGCTAAAGTTCCATGTTATAGAGCCCAAGGAAGATAGCCACTGTATGCCCAGAACAAGATCACAATCTTTAATGGGTAGTATCAAGAAGTTGGTGGTGAAATGATAACCTTGAGCTTCCGAAGTAATAGCCCTACAAATGCCCTGAGTGAATAGACTCCCTTCATTTGCAGTTATTACCTTCATCTTATCAACTGTTTCCATTGACAGATGTAACTTTTTGGCTAATTTGGAGTCAATAAAATTATGTGTTCTTTTTGAATCAATCAACATAATCACCTCTACTTGTTCAATTTGAGTTGTCAACCTCATAGTTTGATGCCCTTGGGTCAATACCTTAAGCTGTTTAAACCTCAAAATTTGATTGATGGTTATTTGGTAGCAAAGCAAGTGGAGAATATAGTAAAGGGTAATCTTAAGAAATTCATGAACTCTAAAAAGGGAACAGAAACCTGTAAGACTTTGTTTCAAAACCACAAGGGGTTAGTGTAGGATTTCTTAAGAAGCTTTACCAAGGGGTTAAATAGACTAGGGGCTTGCCTGGATCCAATACTACAGAAGGGGTTCCTAGTGCCAATGTCAATACCAAGTTACCTACTAGGACCTTATCCCAAGCAAAAATGGAGGACACGAGGAAAAAGAGCCTTTGTTTTTACTGTGCGTATATTGTAGGTCACAAATGTACTAAGTACACATTTGTACTAGCTTGTGATTGAGCCTTTTGTTGAAATGACTGAAACTGTGACCAGTCCTATTGTTGAGGACTTTTAGGATTGTCTTCTGTTCGCATATCCGACTTAAAATTCTCTTGAAAATCCTTAAATCTTGCATTCATTTTCACATCGATATCTGCCTTGAACTGGACCATTTCCTGTTGCAATTGAGCCATGTCTTTCTGCAGTCAAGTAGTGACTCTTCATTAGCCATGAAGATCGTTGTAGTTCTGATACCCTTGTTATGATTCAAATTTTTAAGAGGGAAAGAGTAGAAGAAAAAGAGTAGAGAAAGAGGAAGAAAGACTTGAATTCAGAGAAAAGAGAAAAGGGAAGTGATCTGTATTTTCATAACCAACAACACCCTCTCCAACGATACAAATAGGAAGGAGTAACGGCCAATACAGGCTGTCATGTTATCAGCCAACAACTTTCCAAAACGGACCGTTTCACTAATAGCTAAAACATAAACTGATATGCACCGTTTCGACCAACTATCATTACCCTAAATGCAACGTTTAGCTAATTACACTTAAAAGCAGAATTAAAACAGAATTAACAGCTTTTTAAATGCCAACGGTAGCTAACTAACTATCCCATAACAGTTAACAATCACTTGACCAAGTTTGGGTTCTTAGAATGACCACATCTGACATGGCTTTATAATTTTCAGGTGCTTTGCAACACATTTTGATGATGGTTTTATCAAGTTTAAATGAATGGTCTCTTCTTTTGGCCATTCTACTCTAATCACATAAAAAAATGGTGTCGCTGGTGCAGGGTGAAATGAACAAAACTCCGGCTTCAGCCAGGCATAAAAGGGGCTGCAATTGTAAAAGATCAAGTTGCTTAAAGAAATACTGCGAATGTTTTCAGGTTTGCCTCTTCAGCTCATTCTGCATAAATGTTTTCTTCACCAATCTGACATGGCTGTTTTCTTTTGTGTATTGAAGGCTGGCGTTGGATGCTCCCTCAGCTGTAGATGTGAAGGTTGTAAAAATAGTTTTGGTCGAAAGGATGGTGAGTCCATATTTTATTTTATTTGTGTACCTGCATCATGAGTTTATATATTCGACGTATTATCATCATTATATATTTTGTCACATTAATAGGGTTTATTATTTAGATTTTGCTATGTTGTGTTACTTAGATTTGAGTGCAACTATGAAAATGGGTAATGTAAATACAGATATGTTCATCTTTTAATGTGTTTACAAGGTCATATATTCATAGCCATATGTCAAATATTGATATTTCAAGAAAGGAGTAATTAAAGTAAAATGATATTTATGTTGTATTTTAATTATTTTTGGTATGACATAGGAGGTTGTGAATCTGAATCTGATGGGGACAACTTAGAGGCGTGCGAAAAAAATGCATCAGAGAAAAGCTCACACGACACTGTAATCAGTAAAGGTCAAGAGCATCCAGATCTTTCAGTGCCTTCTGATATTTCAAGGTACTATTTCACTTTTTCTTATATTATCTCAAGTGGATATCCTAAGATTCCTTAAGTCCTCCATTTTGCAGGCTGCCATTTGCATACAGTGGGAAGCTTGCAGCACTTTTTCCCCATCCCATTAAATCATCTCCTCAGTTGTGCAGTACTCAAGAGCAAGGTTCATCAGATAGTTCGTCATGTAAGCCCAAGTTGGAGACAAATCTTGATGGAATTCCAGAAAATGAAACTCCTGAGATTCCCAAACATAAAAGCTTCTCACTTGTTTCAAATCCAACATCTCCCAACTGTAAAAGTGTTTTTTCAACTCCAAATCATGATTCCACTTCTTCATCCACTACATGGCGTAGTAGGAAGTTGATTCTGAGATCTGTCCCTTCTTTCCCATCATTTTCACCGCCATGAAAGCTCTTGAGTTTCGCCGGAAAACACCTGTAAGAGTTTTCATTTTCTTCATCATGCTGGTTTCCAGTTTTCTCCAGCAATTACCTTTCATATATAGGAATAATGTACACTTTCACTACTGTAGTAATAATAATTAATGTATCTTGCATTGTCATAAATATGAATTTTGATTTGTTAATAGCATGTACTACATAAATTTTGATAGGTTAGTGTATTAGTATTGGTTGTATGTTGTTTAGTATGTAATCAACAATCTCTTAATGTTTGTAATATTTTTGAGATTAGGTTGGTTTTCGGATTCGGATCAATTTTAGCTTTCTTGAATTTGGATTTTTCTTGGGTTTGGATTTTTTTGGGCATAAATTTTTTGGATTTGAGATTTTTCGGATTTGGGTTTTTTAAGCTTGAATTTTTCGGATTTTATCAAGTTGGGTGGGCTTAAACAAATTCATATAATTTTTATGTTTTATAAATTATATTTTTAATATAATAATTAATTTTATTTTTAAATGATAATAACACAATACAAATTTGATTCATGTAAAGCAAAATTTTTATATAAATGTTTTATTTTAATAGAAATATTGTATATAGCATAATTAAAAGTGCTTATTATATGTAATGTTTATAATTATAAAAATATAAGAATTTTTTTTTATGAAAAAACATAAGAATTTTTTTTATGAAAAAACATAAGAATTTTATAAACACAATTAATATTATTATATAATATGTATATGAATTTGTATGTAATATTTTTGGTTTATTTGTATGGAACATTTATGGTTTAATGATATGTACATAAATTTTATTTATTTAAATTATTATTTAAAAATATATAAGGCACGAGTTTGGAAAATTTTTTAAATTGATAAAAATAATTTTTATTATTTATTATATTATTAAATTGACATTTGAATATAATTTTTTATTTCATTATTAAATTTTAAATATTAAAAATTATTTATTATTTTAGGCTTGAAGGTAAAAAGGATGTTGTTCATCCTAAAGGTCTCGAGTTTGAGTACCTTTGTGTGTAAGGTGTGTGTTTTGTCAAAGAGTTAAAAAAGTATGAACAGATTTTACCGTGTAATCACATCAGTATATTCAAAAAAACTTAAAAAGTTGTAAAATTATAAAATTATTAATAAAAATTCTAACAAACTACAAAAATCATAAAATAATTAAAATCCTGTCCATGTCATATGCCTCTATATACCCCATTTTGCCTTGCTATACAATTTTTGGAACTTACGAAAAATGAATACAAAAGTCATGTTATTTGATCAGTATCGTAATTCAAGCTGACATTCATCAAAATGTCTCAAATTATCAAGAAAATAAATATATTTTAAGAGATTTCATGTTTATTTTTCATATAAATTATGAGTACAATTCAGTAGATTTTTTCATTAACTAAAAGTTTAATAAATTCGATAGATAATTTCTTTAAGCTTAATTTGATTTTCATGTCATTAAATTAATATATTACATCATTTTGTATTTTATACAATCATTATGTTTAAATTTTGTCATATTTTTTATACATATATAATTTAATTTAAAAAGGATTTCATATTCATAATTAATAATTTTAAAACTTATTTTGATTTATAATTTAACATAAAGATATATTGTGATTTATACATTTTTAATATAATTATATAATATTTAAAATATATTCTCATATATTCAGATCTTTTCAAGTTTTACATTTATCTTAGGCTTACGCGTAGATTAGTCTTGGGCTCGAGTTTTAATTTTTTCGAGTTCAAGTTTTTTTGGACTTAAAATTTTCTTAAATTCAAATTTTTTCGAGCTCGAATTTTTTAAATTTAAATTATTTTGGGCTCAAATTGACACGAACAAACTTTTAAGCTCAAACTTATTTTACCATCTCTACAAGTGACTAATCAAATAATGCTGGCATGAACCTATGTCCAATTGATCAAAGTTTCAATAAAAATCCTAAACGGCAAAAGTTTTTGCTTCTTTGCTTTTCAAATTTGAAATATAAGGAAAAATATCAACTAAAATCTCAAATCATATATCTCACGAGACAAATTTTAGATTTAGATATTCTTAACTGATTAATATGGGCTTTTAAAATGTTGTAATGTTAATTCAGATTTAAATGTCTACAAAAGTAGAGGTGGTAAATGAGTAGATTCGTACGGGCTTGGATCAATTTTGATGTGAGTTCGTCCTCGTAGGATGATTACGAGTCGCGAGTGTTCTCGATCAAAATTAAAAAATAACGTTTGTAATAGTTTTTGAGAAGGTTGAAAATGATAATGGTAGGCTTTAGAGGGTGAATGAATGAATATGCAATGAATATAGAAGGATAGACTTGAGCTCGATTTAAGGACTCAAGAATGAACCAATATTATAGAAGAATATTGACCCAATTCCTATACTAGTATTTAGAACGAATGCAAGTAAAACCGTGACCCTCTATCTAGCAAGATAGGAACCAATCGGTATAAGGGTTGAACACCACACCTCAAAGAAGTGATAAGTTCGAAAGAATCAGATTGATGTCACAAGGATTACTTGATAAGTCAATTTGAATCAAATAAGAACAAGGAGCTTGCAAACTCACAATAAGATTAAAATTCATCAAAAAGTTGTTACAAAATGTTTTTAACCTCATATTTATAGGCTTACAAGTAACCAACTGAAAAGTCATGCATTAACAATCAGAATTAATATATTTGTTGCTGATAAATTCGTCCAATAGTCCCCATGCAATTGAAGTAATTTTGGTGGTTGCTTTAATGAAGATTTTGGTCGAATTTAGTGCTTGGTTGGCTAGAAAGAAGTGCTCTTAAATTCGGTTGAAGCTTCCCAAGCACTTGGAATAAATGTGGGTGATGCATTAATGATTTTTGAGTTACCTTAACAACCACTTTTCATGTCCCATGATCAGCTTTTGAGCATTTAAACACTTTGTGGCTTTTGGTGAAACCAAACAGTCATGCATGATCAGAGCATTGATTTCTTGTGCTATTCACGAAATACCTCTTGGAAAGTTGTTTTCAACTCTTTAAATGTTGGGAGGTGCAATTAAGACTTGTGTTGATAGACCATTTATGTCTCTTATTTCTAGCAATTTAATTATCTTAATAATTAAAGTTTTATGTGCAACACATTGCATGAAATGAATGTGTTGGAAGAAGTGCATGAGTTGGATGAAATGCATGAAATAATGCATGAAGTGTTTTCCCAAACTCATTTAATTAAACCCATGACAGCTTCTTTGAACTTCTTGACTTTTGCGCAAGTGAGTGGTCCTTTAGGTAGCTCGATTGGATCGTGTGAGGCTTGTCCTCCATCCATGCTCTCAACTTTAGTGCTCGTAGCATTAGTGCTCGCAACTTCCATGCTCGAATCAGAGTTTATCTTGGGTTCAGATTAATTTGAGTTCAAATTTTTTTGGAATTAAATATTTTCGGATTCATATTTTTTCAAATTCGTATTTGGATTAAGCTTAATGGGCTCTGATGGATTCTAATAATTTTGAATTTTTTAAGTTATAAATATTTTAAATTTCGAATGTAATAATTAATTTTACTTTTATATTGCCTTATAAAAACATAAATCATATATTTAATAGAGTTATTTTATATAAAATAATTAAAGTACTTATTGTATGTAAAGTTTATTATTCTTTGATATTATATGAATTGATGAAAATATATTTTATTATTTATTATTATATTATATTGACAATTGAATAATTTTTTATCTTTTTTATTAAATTTATAAATCTAATACTTATATTTTAAAATATTTATTTTGAAACTAAAATATATTATATTAAGTTCAAACCCAAATAATAAACTCACTTTTACCTAAACTCAAAGTAAATTAATTATAGCTCGAATAATAAGTCTAAAATAAAAAGAAATTAAAGTCAATATCCAAATACAATTTGTAAAAGTTGAAGCTCAATTCAAAATTTAATTTAATAAAAATAAAATATAATTAATAAAAAATAAAATTTAATAAAATATTTATTGCTATTTATAATTATAAACATGTATTTCATTTCATTGAAAATAATTTCTGTAAAATGATTTCTATAAAATGACTTGATTTTCTGAAAAAATTAATATTCTTTCATAATTTCAATTCTCATGAGATGACTTATTTACTTTTTACATTTTAATCTTTGTATCCAAAAATAAATAAATTATCGACAAAGGTGGACTATAATGTTAAGATCAATGAACATGAAACAAAGAACTATTGATGCATTTCAACATACTCCTATAAATTCTCTTTCCCAAATCATGTGAAACACTTGTGAAAGAAATGAGGGAAAAAAACATAGCAAAGGTAATGCCTTACTGATGAAGATTCGGTTACTTGATTAAGAAACAATAACTAAAAACAGAGAAAATGAAAGAGAATGAACAAGAAGCTTGAATGGAAAATCTGATAATTCATTCCATTTCATTCATACATTAAAAGATAGTTACAAAAGCTGATAAAAGCTAATCAAAAGATATGACACAAATCTGTCTTACATAAGTAGATTTTGTACAGTCAAAAGTATAGGCATATTACATGCGAAAATGTTGCTATACTAGATATCATCAAACACCTAAGTCAACACCTATGGCTTGACCAAGTTACATCATAAAAAAATAAATTAAAACAACAATGACACATTAAAAATAGCCAAAATGTGATTGCTTCTTCCATCTGCATGTTACTACAGTAGCCAAAACACACAGTTCCAAGTCTGCTGTTGCATTGCAGGCCAAATTATTCAATACTCCTCCTTGGCATGTATGCAACAGAAACCTATGTTACTTCTTAAGACTTCAAATCTCAATGTACTAAGAGGCTTGGTTAGAACATTAGCAAGTTGGTTTTCAGAGTTGCAATAAACCAGACTTACCTCCTTTAATTGTTCAACTTCTCTAACAAAAAAATACCTAATCTTGAAATGTTTAGTCTTCCCATGAAATATAGGATTCTTAGCTATGGAAATTGCTGACTGATTATCAACATTGATCTCAGTAGCTCCAACTTGCTTCTCATTCAGATCATCCAACAACTTTCTTAACCATATGGCTTGGTTAACAGCTACAGTAGTCTGCTTCTGCTGTTGACTGAGCCACAGTTTGTTGTTTCTTTGAACTCCAGCAAAACACTCCTGAACCAGGTGTGAAAAAATAACCAGAAGTGCTCTTTATGTCATCTACTGACCCTGCCCAGTCACTATCTGAGTAACCTACCTGCTTAAGCTCATCATTTTTCTCAAACTTTACTCCATAATCCAGAGTTCCTTTGATGTACCTCAAGGCCCTTTTTGCTGCTTTGAGGTGAGACACATTACAACAATGCATAAATCTTGAAAGAAGGCATACAACATATATAATGTCAGGTCTTGTTGCAGTCAAATACAGTAGGCACCTTACAAGACTTCTGTAGTCTTTTTCAATAACTTTCTCAAAATCACTTCCATAAGACGGTTTCTCTCCTTATGCAATTGGAGTACGAACTAATTTGCACTTTTCCATTCCAAACTTGCTCAGTATTTTGGAAGCAAATGCTTGTTGTTTGATGAAAATACCTTGCTGAACTTGAATAATCTCCATACCAAGAAAGTAAGTCATTTCACCCAAGTCAGACATTTCAAACACCTCTTGCATCTGTTTCTTAAATTCATCCACCGGTTCTTTTCTACTTCCAGTCACAAGCAAATCATCCACATAAAATGAAATGATCAATAAAGTTTCATGCTCTATCATCTTAACATACAAAGTAGGCTCACTCAAGCTCTTCTCAAAACCAAGCTTTGATAGATAGGAATCTATTCTGTCATACCAGGCTTTTGGAGCCTACTTAAGGCCATAAAGAGCCTTTTTTTAGATTATAGACCTTGTGCTCCTCTCCTGGAATTACAAAGCCTTCAGGTTGCTCAACAAAGATTTTCTCCTTGAGAAATCCATTTAAGAATGCTGACTTACATCCAATTGATGTACCTTCCATTGTTTCTGAGCAGCCAAGGCAAGCAACAATATGATTGTGTCCAATCTTGCAACTGGGGCAAATGTCTCAGAAAAATCAATTCCATGCTGCTGACTATATCCCTTCATAACCAACCTAACCTTGTACTTGTTTAAAGACCCATCAACATTGCATTTGGTCTTAAATACCCATCACCTATGACTCTCTTTTGGACAGGTCTGTCAACCAAATCCCAAGTGCCATTCTTGTGTATCATATCTATTTCAACTTGCATTGCATCCTTCCAATAGTCTTCTTTGACAGCTTCAACAAAGTTTGAGGGCTCCAAAACAGCTAAATTGCATCTTTCATAGATGTTAGCTAATGATCTTATGCCTCTGGCAAGAAGATCATCAAAGTTCAAATCCTGATTAGACTGAATCTCAACTTCTTGATCTGAAACAGTCTGCTCACTGTCTTTCTCAACTTATGACTTGTCCTGTTCTAGGTTAATGCCTCATCAAACACTACATCTATACTTGCATAGACATTAAGTGTTGAAGGATCCAACATCCTATATCCTTTCTTGTCACTATTATATCGCACAAAGACCGTAGGTTGAGCCCTTTTATCTAGCTTGTCTCTTTTCACTGTTAGAACTACTGCATAACAAATGCAACCAAAGATCTTTAGGTGTTCAACAGAGGGCTTGAAGCCAAACCATACCTCAAAAGGAGTTTTCTCCACTAATGCCTTTGTAGGAAGTTTGTTTTGAAGATAGACTGTAGTATTGACTACTTCTGCCCACAAGTTCTTTGGTAAACCTTTTTCTAACATAAGACACCTAGCCATATTCATCAAAGTCCTATTCTTCCTTTCACTCACACCATTTTGTTGTGGTGTGTACACATTTGTGAATTGATGAGCAACTCTAGACTCATCACAAAACCTCTGAAACACCTCTGATATGAATTCAGTCCCATTATCAGACCTCAATACTTTCAGCTTGTAATTTGATTGGTTCTCTACTGAAGCCTTGAACTTCCAAAACATTGAAGCCACTTTTGGTTTCTGTTTAAGAAAGTAGATTCAGCAATATCTAGAGAAATCATCAATAAATAAGATGAAGTACCTACTACCATTCAAAGATTCAGTTTTCATTGGACCACAAACATCAGTATGCACCAATTGTAGCTTTTTAGAAGCTCTCCAAGCTTTGTTGGATGGAAATGGAAGCCTTGATTGCTTTCCCATCTGACACACATCACAGACCTCTTGGTGTTCAACCATATTAGTCAAATTTTTAACCAACTACCCTTTAGACATCTGAGCTAGGGACTTATAATTCAAATGCCCTAGCCTTTTGTGCCATAACCTTGACTCATCAGAATTAGAAGCATAAACAACAACTGAGTCTTGTTTCCAATCCACAATAAAGCTCCTATCAATCATTGTGACTGTCATTAGCTTAGATCCACTTGGATCACAAATGGAGCATTCATTGTTCTTAAATACAACAAAGTAGCCCTTCTCAATCAACTAAGCTATACTCAATAGATTTTTATCAATTTTAGGCACTAAGAGTACATTTGAAAGAAGCTTAGTACTTGAGGATGTGTTGATAAAAACATCACCTTTGCCTTCAGCCTTGATATACTGCCCATTCCCAATTCTGACTCTGGTGTTGAAACTTCTGTCAATCTTCTTGAAAATGACAGCATCAGGTGTCATATGATTTGTGCAACCACTATCCAACAACCATCCCTTGGCAACTTTCTTTCTGATTGTTGACAGGATGCTGCAAATACCTACTCCTCTTGAATTTTAGCTTCATTTGCTACTTGAGCCTTGACTTCAAATTGCAGTGGCTGTTGTTGCTTTTGATGCATTCTGTTCCTACACACCTTTTCTACATGCCCCATCTTCTTACAGTTTTTGCACTGCACATCTGGTCTTGATCGGTGTTTCTATGACACACGATTGTGCAAGCGTACACACGTCGATGCAAGTATAGTTGATAGACAGAGCTATCGGATATCGATCCCACGAGGAAATGGTTTTCTATGTTTTAATGTTAAAGCAATTAATAGAAGAAAAATAAGTATAATACGAATAGGGTTGTCAGCGCAGTTATGTCAGTTATGCACACTAAATTAATCATTACTGTCATTGTATTAAAGTCAAATCTCAGAAGTTAGATGTCAATGTACTGAAAATAAATCCAAAAGTTTTGAGTGTGACTAATGGAAATTTAAATGCAGGAAATATAAAAGTGATCAAGTGTAAAGGGTGGAAATGGTTCACTGATTTTACAGGTTGCAACGTTGGATGCGTCAACAAGGTAAAATGTAGATGAATTGTCGCAGCAATGAAGTCCTTTCAAGTTCTTACTCACAATAACTCCCTACTTAATCCTGACTCAGATACACTACTCCACCTCTCGATGCGAGCAATGATGTGTATCCAAGAACAAGTAACTAGAGTTTGTCCCAGTCTCAGTCCCGAGCAGCTCTCACCTAACTCACTTGTTAATCTAACCTGTCATCGCATCTCTCGATGTCGATGTACTGTAATTTCACTTTTGTGTTTAGAGCAGTTAAATCCAAGAATAAGTGGACAACTAATGTAAAATAAGAATCAAAATGATATAATATTAAAAGATAATCTTGTTTTCATTTAACATCAACATAATCCATCATCTTTTTAGAAGAAATAAAGAGTACAATGAAGCTTACTATCTCTAGACTACTAGGCCTACTCTTTACTTGTTCCTCTTGCTCGGCATCAAGTACCTCTCGTTAGAAGCAGTTGCAGACGTGGTTCATCAGCTCCCCAATTCCAGCTTAAATCTTTGATTCACGAAGAATTTTCAAAATTTAATCCTCTTATTCTTGATGATGTTTTTCCTTATTTTTTCGTCTATTTATAACCCCTAAATATTTGTAGATTTAGTCCTTCATTCTCAAATTTAGATCTGGATTTTTGTAGCTGTCAAAGTTAGTTAGAGTACAGCTGTGCACTCACGTAGATTACATGTTTTCTTTAAAGATCTGCAGATTGTCGCTGTACTATTAGACGCATTCTGATGTTGTAATTACAGCGACATCTGTGATATTCCTGAGCTGGTGCTTCTAGAGTAAAATCAGCTTAACTCTACTCATTTGAGGTTCAACTTCAATGCAGCGACATCTCTGGTCGCAAGCTAGTTTTGTGGCTGCATTCTGTCAGTGTTGATCTTCTGAATTGAGTTCCTGTGCTAGCAATCTTAATATGCAATATACCAACTACTTTCGTCGACATTAGTACAAAATATATAGAAATAACGAGAGTTTAAACTAATTAGCAATGTATTAGAAAATATAAAAACTAATTATAAAATGCTTATGATGCATGCTAAATGAGATACAAAAGAGACAATAAAAGCACTAAATTAGGGAGAAAATATGTCATTTGTAATACCATCAGGTCTATACCAACAATAAGCTTCAAGGTGAGTTGTTTTCTTGTAGTGAAAGCATGAAGGATAGCTCTTCTTCATTCCATCTCTTCTTGGTTTATCCTTGTTGCTCAGCCAAGGCTTCTTACCTTTGAAGTTGGAAGAGCTTGGAGCTGACTTTCCTTTAGTTTGAAATGCACCTCATGGTGTTCTGCCTGTCTACTTGCTCTTCTTTGCTCATGAGCATAAAAGACATTGATCAACTCAGTGAGAGTGATCCTGGACAAATCTCTAGAGTCCTCCAAAGAAGAGATTTTTGCCTCATACCTCTCTAACAAGGTTACTATAACCTTCTCAACTATCCTGCTCTTATCAAACTGCTCTCCAAGGAGCCTTATATTGTTTACAACAGCCATGACTCTTCTTATATACTCCTTCACTGTTTTTGACTCCCTCATCTTCAAGTTCTCAAAATCTCTCCTAAGGTTGATAAGTTACTGTTGCTTAGTCTTCTCAGTACCCTGAAACTCCACCTTCAACTTGTCCCAGATCTGCTTAGGTGTCTCACAAGCCATGATCCTTGTAAAGATCACTTCAAAAACACAATTCTAAAGACATGACATTGCTTTATATCTCTTGGCTATGTCATCAGAGTGTTACCTTATCTGAGCTACAATTGGATTAGCTCTCAAGAGTGGTGGCTCTACATCAACATTTACCACTTTTCACAAGTCAAATGCCTGCAGGTAAGTCTTCATTTTCACTACCCAAATGTGGTAGTTCTCACCATTAAATTATGGTGGTGGTGTTGGAGAGTAACCCGATGAAGACATGAGTGAGTTCTCAAACAAAACAAGTACCTGGTCCCTTTAAGAAGAAGACTCTGATGCCAATTGAAAGAAATAAGAGAAAAAAACACAGCAAAGGCAATGCCTTACTGATGAAGATTCGGTTACTTGATTAAGAAACAATAACTAAAAATAGAGAAAATGAAAGAGTATGAACAAGAAGCTTGAATGGTAAATCTGAAAATTCATTCCATTTCATTCATACATTAAAAGATAGTTACAAAAGCTGATAAAAGCTAATTAAAAGATATGGCACAAATCTGTCTTACATAAGCAGATTTTGTGCAGTCAAAAGTATGGGCACATTACATGGGAAAATGTTGCTACACTAGATATCATCAAACACCTAAGTCAGCACCAACGGCTTGATCAAGTTACATCATAAAAAAAAATTAAAACAACAATGACACATTAAAAATAGCCAAAACATGACCCCTTCTTCCATCTGCATGTTACTGCAGTAGCCAAAACACACAGCTCCAAGTCTGCTGTTGCATTGCAGGCCAAATTCTTCAATAACTTGTCAATCAAAGCCAAAGAAGAAAAAACAAATGATTAAAGGAAACACATACTTGATTCTCAATGATTTATGGAAAACTCGGATTTGGATTGGTTTTGCCGTTGCAAACCCAAGTCAGCTCAGATTTAGGGAAAACCCCAATAATAATATGAGGTTTTCTTGGGTTTCAAAAGAAAAATCTCAACATTTCCAAATGAAAGATAACAGAGAACACTGCCATAACTCACTTGAATTTTTGCCGCTGAAAAGGGAGAGACGCCGGCGTTGATAATGGCGATCGTTCCTAGTGAGAAGTTTAAAAGAGAAATTTTTGAGTGCCACACAGCTTTGAAGAGTAGAGCTGGAAAATGCCTTACCGGTTTTCAATTGGTATCGGAGAGAATTTTAGAGATGATAGAAGGGAATTAACACTCATATTATTTTCTCTTTGTCTCTCACTTTCTCACTTTCTTATATTGGTTTAATCACTTACAACATTTAGGTTTTTTTAATACTTTGTGATTGAGTCGGGATAAAAAAAAATATTTTTTTGGTGCCAACATTCATATGTATTTTTTTGACTACTTTTTTTAAAAAAATATGAGTATTCCATAATTTAAAAAAAAAAGAAAAATATTTTGATAGGTATTGGTGTTGAAGTGGTCGACACCAATTCAAAATTTAAATTTTTTTAGTGTCGGTATTGAAGTGACTGACACCGATTCAGAATTAAAAAAATAGATTGAGGAGGAAGAGAGCTGCAATCCAGTGATGTCAGTTGGCCCGAAAGACGTCTACAATGGTTGACTGCATAGTGGAGTGAAGGCAACGATTAGGGTAAATAGAGAAGAAAGAAGAGGAGTAAAGAGTGAAAAGTAAAAAATAAAAATGACTTATTTCCAAATTCGAATTAAAGAACTTTCTTTTCCATTTGCCTTAGCCGTCGTCCTCACTCAACTAAGCAGTTAACCATTGCTGATGTCCTTCGGGCAAACTAACACCATCAGAGTACAACTTTTTTCCTCCTCAATTTTTTTTTTTTTAAATTTTGAATCGGTGCCGGCCACTTCAACGTCAACACCAAGAAAACAAAAAATCAATTTTTTTAATTTTGAATCGGTGTCGACCACTTCAACGTCGCACCTATTAAAATATTATTATTTTTTAAATAATGGAATATCCATATTTTTTAAGAAGTAATAAAAAACATATGGATTCCGATAAAAGAAATAATTTTTGTATCTCAACCCAATCACAAAATAATGATTACACACGATGATAGACTTGGATGCTGGCATCGTCCGATACTTTTCATTTCAAGTTATTCTTGTCATTGTTTTTAAAGTAGGGTAATTCTTGTAAATATATAATTTTTTAGATTAGTTTGGTAAAAAACCCAACTTTTATATAGTTATATGTGACTTAATTTTAATACATACATGTGAATTTAGTACATACATGCATCTTAGGTAAATATATTCATGCATGACTATTAAATTCTCTGAATTTATCCATTCTAAATACATTAATTACGCGATAGCTTCATTTTACTTTGACTTAGAAAATGACTTACATTGATTAAGTCATTTTACACCAAACAAATATTGAAAAATAAGGAAAAATATTTTCTATAAAAACTTTTACATGAAACAAACATAGTCTGAACTTTTATTATAATCTATAGTATAATAATAGATATATATTAATACTTATAAAATATTTTATTTCACAATGTAAAATCGTACTTAATGTAGAATCAGCATGGTTTAGTTTATTATACACCATCCAAATATCTGATAAAGTATACAAAATGAGTGTTTTCTTTGTGCTTAACAATATCAAATATTAACAAACAGTAGGAGGAAAAAACATTCAGATTAGCTTTCCTTGTTAATCCATGTAGTTCGACAAACCCGTTTCTCGATTCTCACCTTGTTGCATACTTGTATCATTCATTTCTTCATCTGGAGCTCTTCTTTTGCCTTTAGCTTTGAAGTTGGATGCAGGTCGTTGTTTGGGTTCACTTTGTGACCGGACTTTGGCCCTTGAAGACTGTGTGTTAGCCATGTAATGATGTTCATTTGAACTAAACGAGGATCTTGCTGGTGTTCGCTTCGACTTTAATGGAGGACATTGTCTTGGACTATTGTATGTAGGGAAGCTAAAGTCTTCGTAATTTTGTTTTGAAACATCTTCAGGATAATTTTTGGGGTCTCTTTGCTCCAACCTCTCAGTTTTGGAGTTCTTGAAAGTTCCATGTTGTTCATCCTATTTAAGTTCAGATTCAAACATAACAGTGAATTAGTTGCTCAATTTGGGTTCACTGTGGCTTACTACTTGCATTTCATGCAAGGCTGTAGGTGTTTGGTTGGTTAGAAAAGGGTGAAAAATGAAAGAAAACAAAACAAGTCATCTAATACATGAGGGCATTGATCTCAATACATGATGGAAAGAAACTGTAATTCGAACAACATCAAGGTACAGCAAGAAAGGCTTACTTTCTGTGCTCTTTTGAATCCTTTCTCCAGGGGAAACCTTCCATATCTCAACAATAGGCTTTTCGGAGTGAGATGTGGCTCTGCAGCCATCTGGATTCTCTGAAATCGGGCTCGAACTTGTATCGCCATTAGAGCATGCATACTTCGGAGAGTTGAAGTTGTTTGTTTTCTCACTAGGTAACCTCTAACTAGTGCTTGCAACTTAACTAGTCCCTTCAAAGCATGCAATGCTTTCCTTGCCTGCCATGATACACGATCAAGGCCAGCAACATTAAAGTCCAAAAATGAAAGTCATCAATGGCTATAATAAATCCGAAGATTCATAATTTAGTACCAAATACGATCGGAAGGCAGCTTGAATCCGCGTTGCACCGACATCTTCTATTGCTTTAGATATTGCCACTGCAAAGACTCTGGTCTTTTCATGTTGATTCTCCATGTCCAATACAGCTGGTTTTGCAAGTGAATTAGCAGTCATTGAATCGAAAGACCTCGAACCCTTAAGAGCTCGAACTTCAGACGCGGCCACCGGCTTCCCAAAACTCCATAAGCACCTAAAAGGACTAGCAGGTGGAATTGCAGATGGGATTTCCATCAAACTTCCTTGATCTTCAAAAGATATGGAAATGTTCTTCCTTTTACCTTTATCATCTTTCCTTCCTAACAAGAAGCTTATCAGCCATTTACTTGCTCTTCCCATGTCGATCACAGTAGTAAAGATCCAACTTCTTCTATGTTTAAAAGACTTGTATATAGGACTCGGGATTACTGTATAATTTAATACTATATAACTTGTTGCTTGACTGGTATTTTAAATTCATGTACGTTGGTATGGCTTTTCGTGCCATTGAATTTATGTTTTTCCATTGTTTTATATTGGTCAAAACCTGCAACAACCTGATTAAGCCATTTGCCATTAAATTCCTCTTGTTGGAGCTCTCCTAACTGCTAGACTTTTGCTCCTTTGTGTGTGTGTATGTATAACTAGAAGAGAGGTTCATAAATTATACAATACGCGAGTATAGCCTCCCTATCTTAATATGAATATGTTTTGCGGGCATTTCATGCGAATTTGTAATTTTAAAGTGAAAAATACTCTGTAACAGAAAGCTTTATGAATATTTATTTAAATGGATTAAGGTGGAACAGGAGAATATTTGTTGAAGGGCATTTGTCCAGAGTTGTTGTGGGGTAGCCTTCTCTTAAGTCAACTGGTTGAAAGCCTTTGTGCTGAGCCTCGTGAATGGAATGGCTTACGGGGCATTGCCGGTTGCAACCATACTCCGTATTACATCACTCCAAAATTTTTTAATTTAACATTTATTATTATAAAATTAGGAGTAACTTACCTCAAGATCATCCTAAAAATCATAGTTTTTAGGCATCAATGAAATAAAGTCGTGTCATTAAATTTTAAGGATATACAAATTTTATCATGCTCTCACATGTATACAATCATTATCTTAACTATATTTTAAAAGAGTTTTTTTTTTTTAATTTTCAATAGTAGAACAATGGATAATTTTGAAATGGCTCTTTTAATTGTCAATAGCAATAAAAAAAAGAAATTTGATTTTTCTTGCATAGTTTTTTTTTTTTAAATGGTGATAAAAAAATCAATAATCGAATTATTTTTAGCTTTATATAATATGACTAATTATTCTTTTCTCAATTGTCAATAGTAGAACAAGGGTTGATGTCGCATGGCAGGATGGAACATTGGAACGTGGAGTGGATGCAACAAAGTTGGTGACAATTGAAACTCATGGTGATCATGAATTTGTTGCAGAGCAGTATGTGGTGGAGAAAACCTCTGATGACGGTGATGATGCATATGAACCCAGGCGTGTTGGGGTGGTGATGATGCCTTATTTTGTGAACTAATATTTTATTTTTTTTCTACTTTGAGTTGTCTTTAGCTTCTGAAGTCTAAACTTTGTATCTTTTTTATGTTGGTTTTCTTATATTTATTACAGTGGTAACCTTTCTTCTTATCAACTGGCTGACTTAAAATGTTACAGGCTCTTTTATCTCAATGGATATTGTCATTTTGCTAGGGATGAAATAACCTGCTCTTTGTTTTGTTCTTGACTAGTTTATTCTTCATGTAAATATTAATCTCTGTATTTTCAAATTCCAGCTCAAGTTTAGATGTAGACGGTGTGTCTTGGCATCTATTAACTTAGTGAAGAAATTTGGGCATGTAACACCTCTTACCCGATCCAATCGTCGGATCCAAGTAATAAAATGCTACAACATAATTTAATTTAACAAATTAACTAATACTTAACTTGACAAAAATTCAATTAATTATCATTAGACTATATATATTCAAACATATTATAAGTTAGAATTCTGCAAGGACCTAATTACACAATTCAAGCATATAGAAAGTTTGAAATATAAAATTTATGAAAGTTAAAAGTCAATATTAAAAATTCATAGATAATATCGATATTAAATTTTAAATGGTAAAATTTCATCTTTAAGAGTTTATACCATGCCAAAATTTCCTATCGATCAAAGACAATAATATCACCTACTCAACCACCTAATATCTAACCAATGTGCATTGACACCACAAATTCAACCTTTAAAAAAACAATTTCACATTTCACACCAAATAATAGCATTCAAATTCACATATTCAAACACAATGCATATCCCTAACTTACCATATTTCAAATATCACAATGAGACTTTTATAAAATATCCAGAAGATAGTTATCGAGACATGTACAATACTAATCATAATCACAATCACATATATGAGTAACGTGTCTAATTTATACTACCAAAAGCTGCATCACTTAATATCATCAATCAAAACATACACATAACATATCTAATATATTCCTACTACATATATGAACACATAACTTTTATATATTTCCAACCACATCACAAAATGACCATTAAATACAAAAGGAACTTTAAAGACTCAAAAGACTTCCTAGGTACATGCCAAAAAAAAAAAATCAAAACAAAAACATTATCACCACTCGAGTTCGGGATTGTCACTGGATGCTGAGTTGACAAGTGAACCGAATAGTACCTAACCTGCATATAAAAAATAAAATCATACATTGAATAACTCGGTGATATTTCTATAATCCAAAATTAAAGCAAAAATATAAATACATTTATGTGCTCAAACTAAAACTAAATAAAGCTATATTAATATCAATTCAATACACAAATATCGTTACATGGAAAACTCAACTTATACATATTTTACTTTAAACCTATTACAAATATCGTTACATGGAAAACTCAACTTATACATATCCATTTCCCGTTTGATTTCCAAGAAACATTTCATTTCATATCATTCGCTATTTCAATAGTATTTTCATTTCAATAACATTTTCCATATAAATTAAATAGTTGAAATTTATCATTTATTTTCCCTATTAACACGACTCGAACTCGGATGAATAAACAAATCCAACTAACACACCAGTTTGGCACACAGTGCCTCATTGAATAAATCCGAAACAAATATTTGTGCCCAGCGCTATAATGAGTTGACACCCAGTGTCTCATCAATTAAACCGAAGTAAATTGGCACCCAGTGCCTCATCGACTTGTAGTCGAAGTAACCCTGAACTCTTCCTATCTTATGACATGTCATCTATATCCGACTTAACCTGAATAGTTAATAGGGTTTCCATTTAAGGTATCTTTATCAACAATTATCTCCATTCATCCTTACTCTAATCATAAACACATTCAAACAGAATATGACTATAATAAATCATCACATATATACTCAATTTCACAATTATATAAACACACTATTCATACATTTCCATTTTTAATCAAAATAACTAGTCCAAACTATTTCATTTTCATTACCAACTCACCTCGTATTCTTACCATGCATAAACAACTCAAAATGTAGCAAGTTACAAAGAATTCAAGTTATAGGATGACTTTATCTTTTCCCTTCTTTTTTGAAGAATCTGGATCGACGTTAGCTACAGAAATAAATAAACCATACATATAATTAATACACAAATAATTTCTCATTTAATTACTAATTTATACAACTTTTACACTTTATTAAATTTAGTCTCTAAAATCAAGACTAGCTTAACTTTCATATTATACCTTAAATTTTATTATTAATAACACAGTAAGCCAAATTTAATTTCTTAATTCTCATTGCTTCCCCTAAAGCTTTATCTACTCAATAAGAGTAACATTTAAAATTTTGACAATACCGAAAAATAGGACATAGGTCAGCTAATTCGAGATTCTGAGATTTTGAAAACATAAAAATTATAAGAAAAGAGACTAAATTGACTAATCAATTAAAGCTTGAAACCTTAAACCCCTGTGACAGTTCGTCCTTCTCTCCCCCTTTCCTTGCTTCGAAATTGAAAGAAATGAAAAGAGAAATTGATTTCTCTTTCTATCCACTATCTAATATCTATTCATCATTCTTTATTTTTTACATATAATATATTATTTATCATATATTAACACTAATATAATATTTATAATATATATATTACTTTGACTGTCCATTTCAATTAGGACAAATGTATATTTGCTTTTTAAGTCCCTTAGTTATAATTTATCTTATAATTAACTAATAATTCATACTTTTATACTAACGCGATTTAACCCTATACTTAAATTAATCACTAATTAATTATAATTAATTTATCTTAAGAGATCTAACCCTAGATTTAGGTTAAAAAAAACAAAAAAGGGAATTTTTTTACCTTAGTCATCGTGCACGATGGTGGGTCAAAGGTGGCCGATGACGGAGTCGACGGTGGTCGGAGGTGGAGTTGACGGTGGCTCCCATGGCCGAATGGCGGTGCTTTAAGAGAGAGAGAGTTAGAGAAAAGATAGGTTTTTGAGAGTTTTTTTTAGAAGAGATTAGGAAATGAAAAAAATTAAAAAAAATGTGGTTTAAATAGGGCACCAAAACAGTATCATTTTGGCCTAGGTGCCCAAGCCCTAAAACAATATCGTTTTGACGTCGAACTCGGACCAATCGACCCGTTTGGAAGGATCCGTGTGTTTTCTTTAAATGAGTTATTTATGCTTTTGGTCCTTTCGTATTTTTTATTTGTTTCAATTTGGTCCTTTTGGTATTTTTAATTTATTTCAAATTTCCCCTTTGATTTCATTTCATTTTCGATTTAGTCCCTTAAGTTTGGAAGCATAGAAAGCTTCCACGTGTCAAAAATTCTGGGTTATTACCCACGAAGCCCTTGTTTTGTTCTAAAATTATATTTTGATCTCCAAACTTTCTAAAAATGTCATTTTGACCCCTAAACTTTTTGAAAATGTCATTTTGACCCTTGAATTTTCTAGAAATGTCATTTTAACCCCTTAATTTTTTAAAAAATATATTTTGACCATTGAAATTTCTAAAATTTCATTTTTGACCCTCAAACTCTTTAAAATTTTATTTTGACCCCTAAACTTTCTTAAAATTATATTTTGACCCTCAAACTTTTTGGAAATTGTATTTTAACCCCAAAACTTTCCAAAATTTTGATTTTACCCCTATTTTCCTTATTTTCACTTCTTTGCTTAAAGTTTTCATTCTAATTCGAAATTAGTCCTTTTTTTAATATTCTTCATCCTTTTTTTAGATTTCCATTTTTTGTTATTTATAATTTTTAATCTCATATATATATTTTCGTGTTTAAATTTTTTATTTCTAACAAAAATTATCTTTTTTATTTTGTTCCTCCTTTTTTTTTCTTTTTTAAATTTTTAATTAAGTGCCTTTGTTTTGTTTTGTTTTTTTTTTTTAAATATTTTTATCTTTCATTCAATATTCAAGATTCGATTGTCATTTAATTTCATATTTTGTATTTTGATATTACTCGTATTTTTATTTTTGTTATTTTCTCATTTTGCAAAATCATATGTATATTTTCTCATTTTTCGTATATAAAATGTTTTAATGATTGTATATTTTGATATATAAAAATCATTTTAAAAATCGAGGCGATGCTCGTTACTTAAGGATTCGAAAAAATTGTGTCTCAACTTACGAGATGCGGTTTATCTTTAAATTTAAGTAATTGAATACCTCATTTTGAAATTTAAAATGTGTATGTTTTAATAAACTGAAGAACGTCCTTTTCGAGTATTCAAGATGTTGTGTTCCTAACTTACGGGATGTGACTTCATTTGCGGTAAATTCGAGACGAAAGTTCATTTTCCTGAAATTTAATTTTCAAACAACACCTAATATATGATTTTTATCTTTAAAACGATTTCACTTTTGACTATGTCATAAATTTTCTTTAATCAATTGGTAAATAATTTTCGTTTTTCGAGAACTCGAAATATCGTGCCCCTTAACTTACGGGATGTGATTTTTCTCCATTGACTCGAAATAGAAGATCATTTCTTGAGAGGTTTAAATTTTTTATCGAATTTGATTATTTCACACATTCAAGGATCGTATTTTAAATTTTCTTTGGGTTTTCGACTTTTCAACAACCAAGACCATAAATAATAAACTAGGTACCAATTTTGGGCGTGCGAGGGTGCTAATCCTTTCTCACACATAACCTGACTCCCAAACCTATTTTCTAATTTTGAAGTCCAAAATATTTTTATAAAAACAAATTCAAACGTTTTAGGTGATCTAATCACATCAAATTTTAAAAAAATTGGTGTCGACTCTCATTTTCGGTTTTAAAATAAAAGGCGGGACCTTTTCAGAAAACGGTTTCGACAGTATTAATCTAGGTTTACCTATCTTTATAAATATCATAATTTTTCCATTGAAAAATTAGGGTCGTTAACATTGTACTCTTAAGAGGAGAACAAAATCCTAATAACAACGTAATTAGTGCGACTCAAATCTTTTTAAATTATTTTATTAAGTGCGCTTTAACATTTTAGAATTTTTGACTTATTTTATATACTTTGATATTTAAATTTAATAAAACTTAAATTTATATAATAATTTCATACATATGTAAAAATAAATAATAAATAATTACATAGATAATAAAAGTAAAGCTAAAAATATTATGCACATTATTATTTTATTAACGAGATTATGATTTAACTTTTTATAATTTCATAAATATCAAACAATGTAAAATTTTCATTATATATATATATATATATATTAATTTAATATCTTTATTGGTCAGTTTTTTATTCTTATTTTACATGTAAACTTGTGTTTAAATCTAAACATAAATCTTAAAATTAATTTTAATCTCATGATTACATTAACTTGGGATGACAATAAGCTCGGGTGGAGTGATTGTTTACTCGCCCCGACTTCAACTTGGCTTTTATACCTTTCGTCTTAACTCAACTAGAAAATGGTCTTTTAAAAAAATTTAATACCCGAACCCAGCCACAAGAAAAATCCTCGACCCTTACCTGCTCTGTCCCAAAATATTAAATAATTTTTATATTACATTAAATATTAAAATTATGTATTGTTTGGTAAAATAAAAAAAATTAAGTTCTGAAAGAATAAAATGTTGAATTTAAATTTTATAATCTATTTACTATATTACTTAAAATTAAGTATACAGTATAACTAGATTGTTTGATAAATTTAAAATTTAAATTATGAATTATTTCATTTTAAGTTTTATCTTTATTTTTTATAAAAATATTTCATGTTTTTTTCAGAAGAATGTCAAATTTAAAGGTAAAGGGTTTTAAAAGATGATATAATGTTAAAAAAAAAAAAAAAAATTAAAAATTAAATAGCGTCTTATCTATTTATTATTTTCACATTTTCATAGAAAAATTCTATCACATAATTTTTATTATGGATTATGGGGCATGCGTAGAAACTTAAATCATCGAAAATATTAAAATTTAATTGATTTATTTCTAGTTATAAAATTAAAGAGGGATACTTTGTAAAATTATGGTGTGAGTTGCTAAGAAAATGACACTAATCCTATCTTCTTTCAAAAAAGAGAGCCATTGTAATTTTAAGAATCTATTCATACAAGTAAATGAAATTTTAGTTTAATGGCAATGCTGAATCGTGAGAATTTTGATATTGTCAGTTCGAATTAAATCTTATGTGGATTCTTTCTTATAATCAAATTCATTTTTCGATTAATTATTTAATATAGTATTTGTATTTGAATTGTTGTAACTTTAAAAAATAGTAATAGATATGGTGTTGGAGGTAAGAGGTGGGTTCCACTGTGTGCTAAGAGTTACTAATGATTGTCTGGGAGTGTTTGGAGAGCATTGATGAGATTCGGGCAGCAACGGATAAATAGCTTGGAGTCTTTGTAATGATAAAAGGAGGTTTATATGGAGGGGAGCTCTGCTAAACATTTGTCCTAGAGTTATAGACGACTTTACTAAGATAGGATGTAATTGGATCATATCTTGGAGGGTTGATAGTAAAATTACGATGATTTTATTACATGTACATTTGATTGTGATAAGAGGAGTCTTTAAGTAGATTCGAATGTGATTTAGTAGTAATTCACATGATAAGTACATAAAATGTTTTAGTTTTTTTATGAGCCAATCCTTTTATGGTCAAGGTATTGATTGAGATACCCTGGGTGAGGTAGTTATTAGTGGCAGAGCCACATAAGGAAAAAAAAATAAAAATAAAAATATATATATATATATATATATATAATTAATGTATTAATCCCAAAAAAAAATTGATGGCATAAAAATTTGAGAAGACCTTGTTAAATTTTTTTGAAAAGAATTATTTTATACAAAAAATAAATGAATTTTCCTACTCCCGCTAAAACTAAAAAATCTCTAATTCCTTTATTTTCTTTCCGACACACGTTGCTTTTCTCTCAAATTCTTTAGAATTTTTATTAGATGCTGATCTCCTTAATTTGGTAACAACTCTTCTTTTGTTTTCATACTTTATTGATTAATCCCCGAAATAGTATGATTGTGGCTATTCTTATGATAGACTATGGTTTTTATGTACAAGATTTAGTTTTTTAATTTCATGAAAGATTTTGTGTGAGATTCCTAACATTGTGATTGGGTAATAATTTTTAGAGGTTGATTAATATAAATTTTTGAAGAAATTAGGATTGTTTTATTTATAATCTTGAATTTCTTGAATATTGATTAGCAGGGACGAAACCAGAAAAAATTTTTTAGGAGGCCAAAATTAAATTATAATTTTTACGATAGTAAAAATATAATTTTTAAAGGAGTAAATCGAAAATTTATCATTTTTAGGGGGGCAAAATACAGCTTTACTTTTATTAATTTAAAATTTTAAAAATTTTCATTTTAGGTGGGTTGAGACCCCCTATCAATCCCCTGAATTCGCCTCTGATAAATCGTGCATCTTGTAAAAACAATATATGCGTGATTATTTCACTTATTTAGATATCGATAATGTCTTGAGATTTTATAAAACTAAAAGTGCAAAACTTGGATGATGCAATATCGACAATAATCGGAAAACAGTATATTTACATTATGAGCATGATGTTAGAGAAAGGAAAAGAAAAGAAAATGGAACCGTGTTCTAAGATCCACCTTTGATTAAAAATAATTGACTTTCCAAGCTTAAAATTTGATGTTGGAGAACCACAGATTTCTTTCTCTACAAAAAGTAAGCCACGTTTTAGAAAACAAGACGAAAGCAAAATGCATAAAATAAAACCAAACCAAATCATGTATGTGTTTTATTATATATAAAAATGTGAATTTGAGAACAATGGAAGCTTCTTGCTTGTATTCTACAATTACCAACTCAGACGGCAATCTCTTTGCTTGACATTTTCCATCAAACTTCCCACTTCACCTCTTTAAACAAATACAAAATATCCCATTTCACCAAAGGTTTAGGTGGATGATCAATCATGTTGAAAATTAAAGTAAAAGTCTGATTCACTGCCAACCAATATGAACTGATTTAATTGAATTTTATATTTTTTAATAATTTATCTAATTTGAATCAGATGAATCGAAAATTGATGACTTAATTGATTTGATTAGTGATTCACTTTTAATAGAAGTGTTCATGGGTCGAGCTTAAGCATGATATTAACATACTTTATATTTGCTCAAGCTCGGCCCGACCCGAAATTTAGGCTTAAAATTTCTTCCAAATTCGCTCATATATGCAAAAGACTAATTCAAACTTATTTTAGGCCTACCCATATTATTTTTTAATTTTTTTTAAAAAATATTTATTTTATTTTATTTTATTTTAATATTTAATAATTTTATACATTTTTTATTTATTGAAAATTTTTATATAATCATCTTAACATTATTTTAATGTTTACATTACAGCAGTATTATATATTTAGTATATGTTTATTTTTGAATGTGTTCTAAATTGTATAAATATATAAAAATAGTATAATATAAAGTATTATAAATTTAAAACGAGTCAGGCTGGGTTGGATTCGGGCTTGAACGTTTCAAGCCCGAGGCCGACTCATTTTTTAAATGGGCCTAATTTTTTGTCCAAACTCATTTTTTGGGTATAATATATTTGCCCAAACCCTCCCAAATTTCGGGCGGGCTTTCGGACTTGGACAGATAACCTGATACATGAATAGATCTAAGTTCTAACAAACCAAACAAAAAAGAAAAGAAAAAACAATGAAGGCAGCAATACAAAGAAACTGAACCATATTAATCATATGATATCACATACATACATATATAGAAAAATGAAAAGAAATTCCAATAAAATATAATTTGAGAATTGAAAGCTAAAACTCATGGAAACGACTGAAATTGGTATTTAAAAAAAAAAAGAAGAATAGAAAATGGCATGCACTATTTTCTTTCTATTCTTCTTTTTATAAAGTCTTTAGGTTGAATTCTTCTTCAGCCTGCAGAAGATTCTATTAGGTAAAATAAAAAATTGCTGTACCGTATAATATATATGTATATATTTTCTTTCATGTTTTTGGGTACCCAAGAAATTTCAGTCTATGATAACTTGTATATATATACCCTTTCAATTAAACAAAACACTAGCAATAGCATCAGAATCTTGTGTTACAAGTACAATCTGAGAAGTCTCCCTGGGAGAAAATGGCATCCTACCAAATCTTAGCTTTCGCAGCTTCGTTCTTGATCTTGTTACCCATAGCTGTTAATGGAGATTTAGGTGACTTATCTCCTGCTCTATCTCCTTTCTATGGTACTTTCCTCACCTTAAGTTGCTTCATCTGTGACACAAACTACTGAAAATCTAGTGCATGAAACACTATTTTTGTTTGGTTTCGAAAAACAGATAGGTTGTGTGATGATGTTGACTGTGGAAAGGGGACATGCAAAGCAAACATAAGCTACCCTTTGAACTACATCTGTGAGTGTGATGCTGGTTGGAAAAGAACTCAGGACGACAGTGATGATGATGATGATCATAAGTTTCTGCCATGCGTTATTCCCAACTGTAAACAAGCTATGTTATGTTTGGATCATGGAAGATTATATTACTCGACTTCATGCAGTTTAATTGAGCAAGTTTCTATTGTTTCTTGTTGCAGGCACTCTTGACTACTCTTGTCAACCAGCTCCTCCTCCAGTACCTCAGCGAGAAGTCCCTCGCAATTCATCTTTTTTTGATCGTAATCACTCTACATCTTAATCTTTGTTCATGTTTTTTTTTTTTTCTTTGTTCTCCCCAAATCTGCCATAGTTGACAGCTTCTTGGTTTAATAGCTTGCTATTGGGCGTACTGTGGAGAAGGAACCTGCAACCATACTACAACATACAAGTACGTATGCGAATGCAGATCAGGGTTTTCAAATCTTCTCAATAAGACATACTTCCCTTGCTACAGTCAATGTATGAACTCTTAACTCCAAATTTCAGTGAACACTTTAGAAGTTGAAGAACAAAGTTGAAAGAAACTAATCAAGCTCATGGTTTTCTTGATTTCTAAGGTACCCTCGGATCCGATTGCTCCCGCCTTGGGATTACGGTCGAAAGTCAAGAAGTTACACCCGATGGTGGAGTGGGGAAAGGTGAAGTACCTCTAATGATTAAGGCTTCAATAGACACCGGTTCCAAATTCCATATCTGAATAACCCCTACCCTAGAAGAACTAAAACCCAAATTCATGGCATAAGAAATTATATTAAGTCAAAGTAAAACCAATATCAGTTTTCAAGTCCTTATTCAAAACTGTAGCTGCCTTTCAACATCATACTACTTGTGCAAAATTGACTAAAAGGTTTCATATGAATTAGTTTACACACAGATTCAACTAAATAAAAGAATAGGATATGTTGTGTTTCAAACTCTGATATTTTATTGTTTTTTCAGCCAACACATTCCTTCCAGGGAAGCTTCATTGGGTGGCTATTGGGATGATGTCCATGGCTATAGTTCTATGGTAGTAGCTTAAGGTAGACCCTCAGTCACCAGTCTGCAGTTTCATCACTGAGAGTCGATTTTACTTGGATATTTGGTGATTTATGTTTATTTGATTATTGTGCCGGATGATTCTTCTTCTTCTTCTTCTTCTTCTCTCTCTCTCTATATAGATTATTCATTTCTGTATAAATAAGTCAGACCTGGTGAGGGATGCTGTTTTGTACACACTCTATTTGTATACTGTGGTTATTTTTGAGTATATACTCGTATACATTCTTTTTCTTTTGGACTGAATTCAAATATTAAAATAATCATTATTAGAACTTAATTTAAATACCACTCGACCCGAATAAAATTAATTTTGAACTGTAAAAAAAAATAATTACATATAATTATACCAAAAATTAATATTACTCGTAGTATGACTTAAGATGGTACAAAAATCATTAACCAATTCAACTCCACCCCAATCACTCAAAACATGCTCTCTGACAACAAAAAGAAACAAATAATAAAAAATCAGACCTTTTACCATTTAATACTTAATGAATTTGAATAGACGGTGTTTACTTGTGATTAGTGTAAAAATAATAGTGTCAATGAGATTAAATAATATGACGATACTGAACCGTAAAACAAGAAATAAATTAAACGCATTGCACAGCATCGCCATCCAAACTAACCCTTAATCATAATCTCCATATTGATAACAACGTAACCAATCAGAGTGATTTTTTTCGCTCCCAGCTTCATATAATTCCATTATGTTATTTAAAACTTCAAAATCTCATTAAATCTCACCCAGACTTAAAATATTAAATATTTTATATTATATTAAATTTTATAAGATTATATAAAATGTGTATGATAAAAAGAAAAAATATTTAACTGAAATATAAAAATAATAATAGACTGTTTTAAAATTTTATAAAAGTTTTAAAATATATAATCAAATAATATATAAATATGTAGGGTGTGCCTCGTATTCTTCTCTCGGTTAAACTTTGTTATTTTTCGTAGTTAAACTCTAATTATTTCAAGGATATTTTAGTATATTAGAACTCTAATCTTAACCTATTTAAAAAGGTCTTGGATCCTTGTTATGAAATGCCAATCAGAAAAGAGTTTTTTTTTGGGAGCGATAAGATGTAGTCGCATATGAGTTTTGGTGAGAGTTTCGTGGTAATTATGAAGAGTATTTGATACCCTTTTGTGAGTGTCCTATGAGATTTAGGGTTTTATTTATCGATTTACTATTTGAGATTTTGAGCTTTATATCCGGAGTTTTGGGCAATGTACATTTAATACATTTAAGTTTATTTATTCCATATTATACTCTCGGTTGCTTACTCATTTAGTGAAAAGTCGAAACCTCTTTTGCTCGTGAATTTTCACTCTTTAAAGGCTTTCACGTAAAATATTTATATTCATTCTTCTCTACTTTTATTATCTCATTGTTTATACAGATAGATCCCCAATAAAATTATTAAATTAAAAAAGTGTATTTTTTTTTTTTGGAGGTGAGGCAATATGGGGTTAATCAAAACCTGACCTTAACTCAGTTATGAAATTTTCAATTAAAAAGTCGTTACCTTCGCCCTTGAACTCGATTTAAAAAAAAAGGTCTCTCTATCCACTCAAAATCCTTAGGATTTGGATTAATATATTGTCTCTAGTTCTCCGAGCAATAATAACGGTGGTAACTATCCTAGGAACAACCCATGTTCCACTACACCTTCGAAAGCATAAATCTCTTTTCCAGCTCTAAATACATCTTTAATTGATTATCAAACTAAAAATCGACACTGTAATTCCGATTATCATAATTATATTGTGACATCTCATATCTAATTTGATCATCAAATCGAAATATGTAATTTCACATTATGTTATCAAAATAATTCAGTTTAACTCAGATTTGTTACGAAATAATTTAAGCAATAAATCATGGCTCATTTTTTATTTCGTATATTAACAAATTGATGCAGCCCAAGGGCATATGCATATCAATTTCAAGTATCATAACACGTATTCACTATGTTGTTTCAAATTGGTAATTTTATCCATTACTAATCACAAATACATTCCTTAATAATTATTCAATTCCAAAGCAAAGTTATCAACTTATTTTAGATTGAATAGCCAATAGCAATTTTCATACATGTGGCATTTATTAATTGATTCCGAACTCATGGGAAAATATGTGGATCATTATATCAATATACGTTTATGGACTCTTAGGGCTCTAGAGCTAACATTAGTTCTCACAGGCACTATAACACCCCTTGCACGACCTGATCATCGGGTTCGCATTATAAGATAATATAATCATTGTCGGAGCAATTATCGACGAAAACACAATAATTATAGAAAACACAATAATTATATCAAACAAACATTTTAACTAAAGAGCATTCATAATACAATTCACAACTAAATTTGAACTTTAATCGAGCTTAAGAAAGCTCTTTTGTTGACCCGAGCATGAATTTGGACCAAATTGCAAAGTTTTGAAAATCCAGGGCTGACGTCGTGATGTCACAATCTCCACATCGTGACGTCGCCAAACAATTTTCACGTTGCGACATTTGACCACTCGACGCGGGATGTCACAAACTGTTAGACTGACGTTGCGACGAGGAGAGTTTCTCATTTCGACGTGGACTCTGTTTTGGTACATTTTAGGCCATTTGACAACTATTTCATGCGAAGCCAACCTTTAGCTCAAATGGTGCATAATGCACGCTTATAGCCTACACTAAACCATTCCAAAATCATGTCTGAACATTCATTTAACTATTCCTAAACTTCCATTCTAACATTTTTCACAATTTTAACAACAACAAATCAAACCAAGCCATACTAATTCAACCCACCATTTCTTGATTCATAATCATACAAAACCATCCATTTTACCATGCTTATCACACACAATAATAATGCATTCATATCACTTTTTACCATACCAAGTCAAAACATGCTCCAGATATCAATTAATGATAGATCAAACATTACCAACTCAAACCAATATGTCACAATTAACACCATTTCACAACAAATCATACCAAATATGTTAACATGAATATAAGTTATTTATTACTATCAAATTCCCATTCTGTTTTATGCTAATTATACACTATGAGTGTCATACCTTACCAATTCACCATCACATTTCTATTTCAAATACTTAACTTATCCATCAACCTCCAGACATACCAAAATATGTATTTTTACAAATATACACATAGCATTACAAGATTAAGTATTAAATTAAGCTCAACCTGTAATAGCCCATTTTTATTGGTGTCAAAAACAATGGTTTCGGGACAACAAATCCGACGAGTAAATTCATATAATTAGTATTTAATTATATGAGTTAATAATAATTTTTATATGAAAATTTGAATTTATGAATTTTAATTTTTGAATTAAAAGTTAGTATAAGTGGTTTGGTTCAAAAGTCAAGTGGCTTTAGAAAACAAGGTATCGGGATCTCGTTTTTAAACTTAAGGGCCGAAAATATTTTTATTAAATATTTACAGAGTTTTATTATATGTGAATTGAAGTCTGGTTGAGTAATTTTGATAATTAATTGCTTAATTAAGAAAAAAGGAGTAAATTGTAAAAGAGGTAAAAGTTAATTGCTATTGATTAAAAATAGTAAAGGGACCAAAATGATAATTAAATCATGGTCAAAAAGTCCAAGCGGTGGTGACGTGATTACCATCCACTAACTTTGGGTTATTTGTTCATTTAGTCCTAATTAGTTTAAGGTTAAATTGAAAACATGTTTGTTTAATTGAATTCATATAATTGAAGGACCAATTGTGCAATTGAACCCTCCTTAAATGGTTTAATAGTATAAACGAAGTGGAATCCTTTAGATTTTGATAAATTTCAATTAAATCCTAATTAAATGAGGATTTACTAATTAGTCATTTTTTATATGATCGGGAATGGTAATTTAGAGGCCACAAATTCGATGTGTTTGATCATAAATATTAATTATTTAATATTTACGAGATTATTAGTATATTATTAAAATTTGGTGACGAAATTTTATTGTTTAGATAGTTAATTATGTAAAAAAAGATTAAACTGAAAAAGGTGCAAAAGTTGAATTCTATTAATCAAAGATATTAGATGTCAATTTGAGGATAGGTTAAGGTCCTTAAGAAGTAAATAGACCCTAAGGAAGGGTAGTGGACGTTTTTGGTCATTATATACATGAAAACCTAATTAATTACTAAAGGGTAAAAGAGTAATTAAACAAATTAAAGGATAAACAAAATTAAAAGTAAAGAAAATGAGTTATCTTCCTCATTTTTCTTTCCACCATAGCTGAAACCCTAAAGTAAAGTTGAAGAACATTCGGTTGGCTAAGTCCTTCAATTGGTAGGTGATTTCTCACCTATTTTTAGTGATTTTTTTTTATGTTTTTGAGTCTATATTAGCTTAATCTAGCTAATCCAAAGACTAATTTGTGAATCTATCAAATGTTATAATTATACCATTAATGAATGAGTTGTTTTTTTAAAGTTATGGAAGTTTCATAAGCACTGTTGTTAGATTTGATTATTTTGTAAAATAGTTATTGATGATTTTAATGTTCAAGGACTAAAATGTGAAAATAGTAAAGTACAAGGATTTGATGTTAAATAAAAAAAATATGGGAAGTATTGAATTGCTATAATATTCGACTGAACTTGTTTTTATTTGAAAATGATTAATTTGCAAGTTTTGAGCTAAGGGACTAAATTGTATAAAAGTAAAATATTAAGGGCAATTTTGTAAAATGTCAAAAAGGACTTAATTGTGTAAAATAAGTTTATTTTACTATTGGAATTAGTTAATTGAATGAAAATATTATTTTAGATCAAGAATGGGTTGAAAATCGAGGCAAAGAGAAAATTATGGAATAATCATTGTATTGTATACTACTGCAATTTAATCAGATAAGTTCGTACAGTAAAGTAATTGATTTAGTTTCTGTTTGTAAATTATTAAAATAATTTAGATATGTTGTATTTAAATTTGTTTGGTTAATAAATATTTGATTGTGGAATTGAAGTAAATTGAAATGAAATTGTATTGAGAAACATGATTGAAAGTGACAAAATGTTGTAGTTGAATTCAGGTGTCAACGAAACACTAAAATGATTATGTGTTGTGCTAGTTATTATTTATGTTACGAATGAATTAATTCGATTGATATATAACAATTAGTAAATTGAACTAATGACATTATTAGTTAATTTGATATTATGTCTGAAAAGTAAGAATTATATGGATGTGTGCTCGAAATGGTATAATGTGAAGGAAGTTAATTGAAACGGACATGGTATATGACACATATGAACTTCGTGAACAAATGGGACACAAAGGATATGACATTTAGAGCTATATAGTTTCGGGAGCTAATCTCGGATGTCTTACCGATGGGTAATCCCTGTACTGGAGCCATTGTTACAAATTAATAATTATAAGTTCATGTAACTTTATTCTTATTTGATAGTTCTAACCTTATTTGTTTCGATTCTATTATGGATGATGGAACGTGATAAAAGACGCGGAAGGAATAGCATTACTGGCTCGTTTGAGCATACTGGCTCATTCGAGCATATTGGCTCATTGGAACAATATTGGCTTGTAAAAGCGATATTGGCTTGTAAGAGCAATATACTACACTGGTTCGTAAGAGCGACATATTGTATTAGCTTGTAAAAGCGACATACTGTACTGGCTTGTAAGAGCGATTTACTGACTCGGCTCGTATGATCTAAAAATTACTGGGAGACTTGAAGAGATCTACTGGATGCCAATATTATGAGACAACGAGGATGATTGCTCATTCTTTATGTTATCAAATGCATTATACTGTAAGTTAAATATTCTCGTAAACTTACTAAGGTTTGTAAGCTTACCTGTGTATCTGTTTACTGTTTTGTAGATTCATTTTGCTGTTGAAGATTAGATCCTCAAAGAAGAAATCACACTATCCCAGGAACTTCTTCAATAGTCTTTTATATCACTTAGCTTATATGGCATGTATTAGGATTGTGTTACTTGGGTTGTTTTGATGTAAATGGTTAAATAACATGGTAACAACTTGATGAATTTTTTTGAATGTATCTTCATTGTTATGTGAAGAATTAAGTATCGACATGAAAATGTCTATGTAGGTATGATTTTGAGAAATTGACAAATGAAGTAGACTATTTTGCAAACTTAGAAATTCATGTGTATAGTTGAAATATGCACACTTGTTTCGGTAGAACTCTTGTATGTATCAGTAGAAGTACAGGGTATTTAACCTTTTGTTACTGACTTGCATTGTACCGGTATAAGTCCTTAAAGTATCGGTAGTTCAACTCATAGTAGTATCGATAGTTTGAACACTTGTATCAGTAGAATTTGCAAGGAAAATCTACCTAGCTTTCTAGAACCCGTTGTATCGATAAAAGTGTGGGTTATTTCAATAGTACCCATACTTGTATCGGTAGAACCTTCACTTTTACTGTAGGAAACTACTGCTAATTTTTCAAAGCTTACTGACTTGACTTCTACCGATACTTATCCAACTGGTACTGATAGAAGTCCCTCAGATTTTATAAAATGACATTTTTTACCCTTATTGAATGGAATGTTATTAAAGCTCAAAATTTTATTGCATGTATATTCTTGTGATACTGAATTGCTGAGATATGAGGATTTAATCAATGATAGAAGATCTAAAAGACCTCAAGACCCTAACCGGCGACAATGTCGAGTTTGGGTATTTGATAGTGATAGTAAGAATGATTGATGTAGCTCGATTGATAGTTGTGGTATTATGGTTTGGTATGGAATATAGATGACATGATATTTGATATGAATATTGATTCTTTCTTGGCTAGTTACTAATGAAAGTTTTGTGTTCGTGACATAGGGCCATGTGACCCCCTGTTGGGAAAATTTTCGAATGTGATCCTAAGTTCTTATATAATTCAATTTGATCCTGATTTGATTGAAATGTTGTAAATGAATGAGTAAGATTAAACAAGGTTAATATTCTAAATTGTTAAATGTGATTGTATGGATTTGTGATTTATTTGTATGTAATAAAAAAATCGTAAAGTTTTGTAAACCCCTGAGATCCTTAACAGGTAATGGTTATGGATTTTGGGTGTTACACAACCCAAACTATTATTGGAAATTAATGTTTACTAGGAAACTTTAAGGCATATTATTTATAGGTAAAATTGGAGTTTTTAAATAATAAATTTTATTATTATATTCTACTCCACGAGACCTTTAAAACGATATATAATATGCTCAAATTGGTTGAGTAATGAATGAGAAATTGAAACTCAAAGTAAGTTACATGAAAATGATTGTTGAGGAAAAATGGTACTTAAAACTTCATATCCCACATTGTTAAAAGTGTGGTATATGGGAAGGGTTTATAAGCTAGAAGTAACATGTTGGTTGGTAAATGACTAAACCAAAGCTCTCTCTTGTGTGCAAGGAGGTGTCGATCAAACCAAAATGGGTTAGGGGTGCACCCACACGATGTGGGCGATGTGAAATGTTTGGACTAGTCGAGCCTTAATGGTCTACTAAAATTTGTAGCCCATTTAAATATTTTTTTCTTTTCTACACAGAACTGTCCTTTGACCTTCCAAAGGCAGTTACTATAGCTTTATTTTATTTTAATTTTTTGTAACTCACCATTTTTATAACTTACCAAACATTATTTTGTAACTCTCCAATCATAATGTTTTGTTTTAAATTAAATGAAACTGTTTCATGAAAATTTCACTATAAATAGCTCACTTTTCATTTCATTTTACATATCAAGAGTAAAAGAAACAAGTTTTGTTCTCTCTCAAAAACTTGTTCTTGTTTTCTCTCAAATATTGCTTCTGCTTTTTGGTGATAAAAAAGGCTTGGTTAGCATTCTCCTGTTACAAATTTTGTGCTACTTTTGGTAATTGATTATTGTTGTATCCTGAGAGATAGACGTCCAAAAATTATTTAACACCTAAGAGAGGGTGAACCTGTCTTAAAGAGACTGTTTATATAGGCCCATTTAAATATTTTTTTCTTTTCAACACAGAACTGTCCTTTGGCCTTCCAAAGGCAGTTACTATAGCTTTATTTTGTTTTAATTTTTTGTAACTCACCATTTTTATAACTTACCAAACATTATTTTGTAACTCTCCATTCATAATGTTTTGTTTTAAATTAAATGAAACTATTTCATGAAATTTTCACTATAAATAGCTCACTTTTCATTTCATTTTACATATCAAGAGTAAAAGAAACAAGTTTTGTTCTCTCTCAAAAACTTGTTCTTGTTTTCTCTCAAATATTGCTTTTGCTTTTTGGTGATAAAAGATGCTTGGTTAGCATTCTCCTGTTACAAATTTTGTGCTACTTTTGGTAATTGATTATTGTTGTATCCTGGGAGATAGACGTCCAAAAATTATTTAACACCTAGGAGAGGGTGAATCTGTCTTAAAAAGACTGTTTATATAGGCCTTAAAGGGTTTTTATTTACAATCTACGTGAAGTATACTTGTTATTTGTTTTTAAATTTATTATTAAATTTAAGTTATATTTATATTTTTTATATAATGTCTTTTGTCTAACAACTATCATTCACAAGAAATACATTTGATAGACACTTATGCACATGTCACAATACCTAGTTACAAAATGAGTAAAAGTCTACCAAGTTGATAGTTGGATAGTGTGAGCTTCTATGCAATCCGATCATCACGTCCCGCAAGCCAAAATCTATAGGAAAAGGAAAGAATGCAACGAGATAAACATTACTAATACTTAGTAAGTTCATATGAAATAAGTATTAACTTACCTTAACATACAAATTATACATTTCAAATTAATGGATCAATACAATAAACCTAACATAGCGTTTCACAGTAATAAGGTGAGCTCTATGAATAACCGAGTTATATAATGTTATCGTAAGTAATATATCATTCAAGATATTACTACACATACATTATACTAATTCAATGTCATTCGCATCATTTAATCAACATATAACCATTTAAACATAGTCTCATAATATGTAACAATCATTTCCCTTGTCTATTAATCTAGTAGCCTGATGAACATTAGTAAATAAATTCGGATACATGAGTAACTACACCACACCGGAAAGCACCGTAGTGTTGTATAGAAGCAGCAAAGTGCAAACAGAGGCACCAAAGTGCAAACCCGTACAAGCATACAACTAACCCTATTGGCATGCCAATCGTATCCTAATAGTTTACTAAATTCACACAGGCATTAATACCTAATTCATAACCTTTATATCACTATAGCATCATCATGTACATATCTTTCACTATAACAAATTTCATATCCCATCAGCACTTCATACAAGTTTATAGGTATCACATTTGCAATACATTTACTAATTAATCCATATCTCACATTTCATACCAAATCGTAAAGATTTCAAAGTATAACTAAACATTCATACATACATATTTCAATTATATAAAAATTTAAATATGATTTCACCATCTGAACTTACCTAAAAAAATTGGCAAATAAGTTGAACTATAAGGACTAATCAGTAATTTTCCCTTTTCCATTGATTATCCTTGACTCGATTCAAATCTTGATCTATACGATAATAAGTTTCAATTTACCACTCTCAAATACCTTTTATCAAATAATCATGTGAATAAGAAAATTTAATTTTTATTTTACAAAAGTTCCCTAAAGTTTCATATTTTATTCAATTTAATCCTTAAAATCGAAATTTTTATAACTTTCAAATTGGAGCCTCAATTTCAAAATCGATCTCAATTTCATCCTTCTACAGCCCTCAAATAATTATATTACAAAATTTTACACCAAATTTAAAATTATTGCATTTTAGTCCCTAAATTCAAAACTAACAAATTTCACTTTACAAACTAGTCCTTTTTCAATTCTAAGCTTAAAAACTAACATTTTAACACCAAAAATTCAAGCATTCATCAATGACAATATTTTAAAACTTTAAAAATTTTGAAAAAAAAACCTACAAATTAAGTAAATCGAATTATCACTATCTCAAAAATATAAAATTTACGAAAAATTGCTTCAAATAGCTCACCATGCAAGAGGACCAAAAGTTGAAATTTGTTAATAATGGGTTCTCTTGTTATTAAATGTGTAAACGGTGGAGAGGATGGAATAGAAAGATAACGACTTTCTTTTGTTTTATTTTATTTTTAACATAATAATTATAAAGATTTTGAATTTTTAACATAAAATCACTCAATTTTTATGCACTAACCGTCTACCCATTTTAAAAATGTCAAATTTTCATTTTAACTCTAATTTATTTACTATTTAAGCCCTTTAAGAATAAAAAATCTATAGCAATTAATTTTTAAGGTTTTTACTATTTAGCCATTATACCTTAATTAATCATTAATTCGAAAATTTTACTTATTCAAAATTCAATTCACCTATACAATAACTTCGTAAATATTTAATATAAATATTTACTAGCTCGGTTTACGAAAATGAGATCTTGATACCTCAATTCCAAAATTATTTACTTTAGGGTCGTTACACTTGTACCTTAATTAACTATCAAACGAACAAAATTACTACACCAAAATTCAATAATATACTAAAATAGACTCACAAATATTAATTAATAATATTAACGGACTCGATAATTGAAAATGGGGTTTCGAAATCACCGTTTCTAACACCACTAAAAAATAGGTTGTTACAAACACCCAATGCTCTAAGGATACTAAATAATTCATCGATGCACGCTCATGGATACCCAATGCTTTGGAGCTAACAATATGTTCTAAGGAGCACCCAATCCTTTGAAGAACTACCAAACACATCAATATACGCTCACAGACACCCAATACTCTAGAGCTAGAAATATGTTCTCACGAACACTCAGTGCTCTGAAAAACTTATCAATTTACAGTCACGGGCACCCAATGCTCTGGAGCTATAATTACTTTATTTTTTTTCAGTTATACCAATATAACTCAATTAAGGTTCTCACCTTACTATTCATATACCATTTCTCATAGTCATAATAGGAATATTCATACATTTTCAATTACCTACTTGATTCTTACCAATAGAATAAAAATTTGAACTAGTATAACACATAACTAATATTGGCATTAACACCTTATAATCCACAAGCTATAATATTTAACTATTTTTATAAATTGAAAATAATTTATGCTAGCACAAACTGGGTTCGTTGCTCATTATTCGTTCTGTCAAAAATTTAGGGCATCTTACATAAAATTATCTTTTTTTTGTTTTGATTTTAGTTTTTACTTAGTCAAATAATTCAATTTCATATTTTATGGGAGAATTGGTTCGTTCTTAGAGACTTGACAGTAAAGTCAGGTAGAATTTGTTTTGAGTAGTTGCACTTTTTTAAGGACAGTCAGTTAGCAATTTTAACCTATAAATTTGCTATGATATGTTGTTTTTTAGTAGTTAAGAAGAAATAAAAATCATTCTTCCTCTAGTTTATCCCTACCACTATTTTATTCCGTAGTGCAACAGTGTTGTATTTTGCTTTAAATTGCAACAAGGTTATTTTCTCTCTCTCTCTTTTTTTTTTGTTTTATGGTATCAATGCTTTGTGTAAGTTTTGATTTACTTACACTTTCTTTCTTCTTGTCTATCAAGTGTTGTTTATCTTGTTGGAGGATATTAAAAGTTGGGAAAGAGATGGAGTTGGCAAATGAAGGAAGCAATTGAAGCACACAATACGATGTTGAGAAGCTTGTAGGCACAAACTACAAGTACTAGAGAATGTGTATGGAAGCATACGTTTAAGGCCAAAACCTACGGGATTTGGTTGCAGGAGCTGATGGTGAAATTCCTATAGACATTGTAGAAAATTCTTAACCATGTAGGAAATGGAAGATCAAGTGCGAAAAACCCCTCTGTGCATTAAAAACTTCAATTAACAAATAGTTCATCGACCATGTTCGAGATATCAGCTCCCAGAAAGAAGTGTGAGAAAGTTATTTCCAAAAAGAATAGATCAAGATTGCAATTGCTGGAAAATGAGTTGGCATCATCAACTTAAGGGAGTATGTCTATCTCTAAATATTTCTTACAAATTAAAAGTATTTGCGCAAAAATTTCAGAACTATATTTGGATGAAAATATCAGTGATGTTAGGTTGCAGCAATTTCTCATTCAAGGATTGAAGGAGTACATTCCTTTTGTCACATACATTCAAGGGTGGGTGAAGCAACCTTCAATCGAAGAGTTAGAAATTTTCTTTTTAATCAAGAGGCTTTGGCAAAGCAAATGGCTACAAATTCAGACATAAATTCTGCTCTCTTCTCAAAAGAGAAGCATAATAAGAAAAACACATCAACAAGGAATAAAAATAATGATAATAGGTCAAGTACGGGAAAATAGTGGAAAACTTCTATTGTTGGTCATTTTGATTGTAGCAACAATTGTCCTTTCGAATTAAGGATTTTGCACTCTCGATTCTTAAAGGATAGAGAATAATCATGCTCCAAAAGTTGTCCAATGCTCAACAAATTTTCATCTAATTTTGGCACATAAAGAGTGCCATGAATGGCCTTGCTTCATTGCCTTGTTTTGACTCCAATGTTTCCTTTGCCTTGAATTTCAACATATTCGCTATTATGTGGTTGTTGCAACTACTTTCCAAACACCACATATTCTTTTGTTCCTAAAATGCCTTATGGAAAGCAAAGAACATATTTCCATCATTATTTTCTTCTTCGGTAAATGTTGTTTTTTGTTGATTACTGAGATGATAATCTTTTTTCACATGCCTAATCTTTTTTGCACATGATCAAACTTTTTGCAATTGTAGTATTGTGCCTTGTCTCTATTCCATTAAATTTTCTCTTCTTGACAATTCTTTTTTACAAATTCCGAACCATTTATTGGATCCACCATCATTGCCTCGTCTAACATTGTTGTTGTTTCTACCTCGTCCACGTGAATTTCTTCCTCTGTCATGGCCTATTCCAAAGTGCCACCTCTAGAAGGCTCATTTTTATTTTGCATTGAAGATTTTTCACCATTCTTGGAATCAATGGTAAGCTTGAATAGAAACGTACTCTCAACAAATCTTTTTAGCGATATAACAATATTTGCTCATAAGATCTTAGTGAACCCATCAACTCTTGAGCAATCAAGAATGATGGATCCTTAGTTTCTTCAATAACGGTCACCATGGGATCAAACTTTTTCATTAAGTTGATTAAAATTTTATCGAAAACTCTACGATCACCAGTCATGTCTCTTTGTGTCTTCATTTGATTCACAAACACGGATAATGTATTATGATACTAATTTATACTTTCATTCTCTTTCATTTTTTCATCTCAAAATGTCTTTTGTGAGATTAGAGATTAACAATTCTCACTTTTGTGTCTCTTTCAAGTTATTGTTGTAGAATGTCTCACACTTCTTTGGATTTCTTTGCTCCCATGATTCTGAGAAATGTGGCATTTGAGACTCCTCTTTGGATCATCTCGAGAACTCCAACATCTATGATCTTATTCTTTAATTCTTCAAGTCGTTCTCCTATTGTATTTTCTGGATATTCATAACCTTCTTTGACAAAATATAGGACATTCAAGGAAGCAAATAGTGTCTCCATTTTGATTGCCAAAAAATCATTATTTTCACCTTCGAAAACAGCAACTTGAACATTGCTGTAGATTGTGCTTATGGAAGCCATCACTTGTCACTTCAATTTTTTATGCACGCACTCTCTCTCGGTGGATATCTAGCTCTTGATACCATTTTGTTGGAGAGAATTCTAGAGATGGGGAAAGGAAAATTGTCTTACACTCTTACTTTCTTACACTCTTACTATGGCTTCATCACTTGTAATTTTTATATAGTTGTTGTAAATGACTATTAGTTTTGATTCATGCATCTAATAATTAATGTATATCTAGTGCATACATACATCTTAGATAAATACATTCATGCATGTTAATTAAATGACCACTAGATTCCCTAGATTCATCCATTCTAAACACATCCATTAAATGACAATACTGACACCTCTATCGTGATCTTAAAAGTCGTATCTATATCAAGGCGCTCCCTATTAGATATAAAACTCACGATTGAGACCATATTTTCTATTGAAGGTCTAAGACTCAACTCCCCACAACAATTATCATTGTAACAAGTTTGGTCATAAAGAAGGAAATTGTTAGTTTAAGAATAATAATAAAGCTAATTTTGTAGAAGAGGAAAAGAGGAAGGCCTGCTTTTTATGGCTCATGTTGATGCAATTACTTATGAAAAAAGTGGTTCAGATGTTATAGTAAATGTTGAGATGACAAAAAGAAAAAGAAAAAAAATGTTTCTAAAGGTTTCCAAAATTGAAGGTGCTTTGATTGCTAGTCAAAAGAGTAAAATTGAGTCTAAGTTATGGCATTTTCATTATGGACACTTAAAAATGAATGGATTGAGGTTGTTGAGCCAAAAATGAAATTATCATTAGAGTTAGTTTAAAAGAATAAAACAAGGCTCTAAAGAAATATCTTAAATAAAAAAAGAAAGAAAGAATATCGCTTTGATTTCGCGCAAAAGAGATTTTTTTATTGCCAATTTTCACAGGCTGGCTTGGTCAGTATCCGATCGGGCTCTCTTTTTTATTTTCAACTCAAATAACTTATTTTTGTATGATTCTGCGATCTGACTTGTTGTAACAAAAAAAAAAAAATTCTTTTGAAAAGTGCTTTTAAAAATTGTTAGGAAAAAGTGCTTATGAAAAATTATTTTGAAAATTGTTGTTTAAAATTTAAATCTTTAGAATTGTTGTCAAGAAATTTTTTTGAGAAATAAAATGTTCATTTTAGACATGATATTGTGAAGTAAAAATATGCATTCAAATAATGTTCAATTTTATTAATATCATAATATTTTAGTAAGAATATAAAAAATAATTTTTCGTAACTCATTATTAATATTTTAATATGTGAAATATAGATTTTAAATATTTGTAAATATATTAATTATTTGTAACATTTAATTTGAATATAAATCTATATGTTAAATGTTATTAAAATATAATCATTATAAATTTAATTATATTTGAAATAAATTTCAATAGGAAAATAATTATAATATTATTGAAAATATTTAAGTTATAAATAAGGGTTAAAATTATCATTTTGGCTCCAAAAGTGTTCTTTCAATGAAAAGCAATTTTGCTTTTGGATTCAAAAACTTTTTTCAAAACATTTTTGACTTTAAAACTATTTGTTTAACATTGCTTATGATTTTAAAAGGATTTTTTTTTTATCTCAAAAACACTTTTAAAAAATAATAACAAAAAAAAGCCTTAGTTTGTTGTAAAACCTACAATTTTCTCTTTTATTGGAAAAAAAACTAAAATGAATTCTAAAAATTAAAAAGATAAAACGGGTTTTTCATGTAAAAATTCAAGTTTTTGCATATAAAACCCGAGTACTTTCCTTTTATTAGAAAACTAAAATTAATTCTTTAAAGAAAAATAAAATAAAATGAGCTATTGAAATGAAAGCTTATTAAAGTTAGGTGACTAAAATGAGCATATAATAACATTGAACTAATGGTGGGAAATTAAAATGCAAATGGTTGTGGGTTTTGGAAGCCTTTGGCATGCAGACGACAAGAGCAAAGGTGTTGCCATGGACGACACTGCATCATTTGGTTTAGTGAATTCTCTACCATTGACCGCCATATTCTGGGGCATACGGATTTTTGTTCAAGATGAACAAAACAAAACCATCACTTGCCCTTTTTACTACAACTTTTCTCATTAATTTTACCCTCCTTTTGGTTTCATAAAGATAAGAGAAAAGACGGTCTTTGAAATTGTACTCAAAACGACAGCACATCAGAGATCCCTCTGGTTTTTCTTCTCTTCCTACGATCACCAGTTATAGTGGCAGCATAAAAGTCTTGTCTTAACATTGCTCTTCATATCAAAACCATCTATAATTTTTGTCCCAAACGCAAGTATGGATGGTTTTAAAACCTTAAAAAGATCCATGCCACTCATTTTCCCATAAATGAAACAAACATGCCATAACCATTTCAATTGCCCTATTCAATTGAAACCCCAACATCTCTTGCAGGTGTGTCTGCAAATTTCCATGAAGCTTTCCTCACGCTATCGTAGTTCCGATCGCCTGCTACCTCTTCAATCGGGACAGCATCTCCGATTTCTTTCAATTCATCGGCACTGAGTTTCACTCTCAATGAGTCAATATTCTGATCCAGGTTCTTAATCTTTGTTGTTCCTACGAAAATTGGAAGCAATATTCAATGCATATATGGATATGAGTACGAGAATATGATCTTCCTATCATATCATATTCTAAGGGACCCTTTTTTACATCTTGTTTGGTTCCCTTGTTAACCTATAAGATGATTGATAGCTAATGGAGACGATAGAAAGAAAGCCTCTCACCAGGAATCGGTACAACGTCATCCCCTTGCTGGAGAACCCATGCTAGGGCCAGTTGAGCAGGAGTGCATTGGCGTTTCTTTGCCTGATCTTCGATTCAAATGTAAATGTTCTTGTTCTTCTCCAAGTTGTCACCTTGAAACCGGGGATGCGTAGCCTTATAATCAAAGAACAAAGTTGTCTGTCATTAGCAGAACAAGCAATCCTTAACTTGATAAAGAAATGGAAATGAATCCAGTACCAAGAAAGTTCCTGCAGATAAACTGTCCACTACTGCTCTACCACCGAAGAATCCTCGACCAAGGGGGCTATAAGGAACTATTCCAATACCAAGATCCCTGTTAGGTAAATCCATCATATACTGGCTTATATACATATATATATAATCATCAGAATCTGGACTTTTATCTTCAAAACCTAACCTGCAAAGAGGAACAATCTCATCCTCAATATCACGAGTCCAGAGCGACCACTCCATTTGGACTGCTGTGATTGGACGAACAGCATGCGCTCTCCGTATTGTATCGGGACTGGATTCAGATAATCCGATGTATTTGATTTTCCCTTCTTCAACCAGTTTCTTAAGTTCACCCATCTGCATTTTTAACAACAATGTGGTTTTAATAAAATAAAGTAGATCAGTTCCTCAACCACATAGCATAAGGAAAGAAGAGATTTACTCACGGTTTCTTCTATAGGTACCGACGTGTCCACGCAATGCTGATAATAGAGATCGATGTAATCGACATCGAGACGCTTCAAGCTCGCCTCGCAGCACAACCGGACGTACTCGGGACTACCTTTCACAATCATACCAGTAGGTGCCATCCCTGCAATACCGAACTTGGTGGCTAGTTGAATTTTTTCTCTTGGTAATTGTTTCAAGGCCTGAAAGTGGTATAAACTTGTATGTAAACAACAGCTTCGTGATTATGTTATATTACATTTCATAAACAATCAGAAACAAAACTGACCTTGCCAACCAAAACTTCATTGGTATGAGCTCCATAAACATCAGCAGTGTCAAAGAAAGTGATTCCTTTAGCAAAGGCGTAATGAATGATTGATATAATATCATCCTCAGAGAGAGGTGAGTTGTAGATCCCATGCATCCAAAACCCAACTTGGAAACCTGTTTTAGGAAAAGAAAAAAAAAAAAACATGTCCCAGTTCGTGTAACAACATGCAGGTCTCAAAACATCTTGATTGGTCCCATGATTTGTGTCACAGTTACACTCATTAAGTTTGGGAAATTGAACTGAAGTTTTGGTTCATTCAGTAATGGCATCCCACAGATCTAAATTCGAATACTGATATTTGCAACACTAACTACCACTTCCATCATATCATGAGAAAAAACCCTCCTTTTGATAAAGCTAACGGCTTTCAAATAAAACCCATTCGATAAAAATCACACCCTAATCTCAAATCTGCATTACAGGGTTTACTTATGGGTGCCAGAAAGTTGAAAACTTTTGACAAGCATTACAACATATATAAGATTGGGTTTTGATCCAACAAACTGAAATGAGAAAAAAATTAATAAAAAAAGCATACCTCAAGTCCTTGGGTGCCCAGTTTGACTGTGGGGATTGGTAACAAGTAATCTGGTTGCGCCATATCGGAATAATCTCTGCTCCAACTTCTGTGTTCTGGTTTGTGTTATTAAAAAGTGAAATTGGTTGGGAATGGAAGTAGTTGTGTTAAGAGGTAGATGTGGGATGATTGAAATTGAAAAGAAAATGACAGAGTCTCTAACCGAACGTCGAAACGTTGTCCAATTGTGGCTTCCTACTTGGCAGTTACATTTTTTATTTTTCACTCGAAAGAAAAAAGAAGAGAAAAGAATTTAGAAAAAGTACTAATGCACCAGCCGGGATTGAACCCGGGTCTGTACCGCGGCAGGGTTCTATTCTACCACTAGACCAGTGGTGCTTCTTGTTTATTAGCTAATTCTGAACTACTAATCATAGTTAGATCTTGTTTTCTATTGCATATCAACGTGTCAAATTTTAAGATTACAAATTTAGCCTTTTATCATTTACAAATTTTGTTATTTTTTTCATTATTATTTTTTTAAGTTAAATTTAGCTCTCAACTTTTTAAAAAAATAAAAATTAATCATTAACTTTTTAAAAAGAGTTTAATTGTTTTGTTTAACTGAAATACTAATTGAAAAGTTAAATTTTTAAATATGATAATCCGCGTGATAATTCACCTGTATTTCTTGTTATTTTTTTTAATTTGTATGAATTTTATTTTTATTTCTAAATATTTCTATAGGTTTTTAAATTATGTATTGACGTGATATATAAGATAAATAAAAAAAATTATTCTATGATCCTTTCCACTACCTCATATATGGTTCTACTCAATTATTTTATGCCATATCAACAACTTTTTTCCAACTCAAATTAAAAGGATTAAAACAATTTCCACGTCAAATTTAATTTGTTCAATTTATTTTTCTTTTTCTTTTTCTTTTCATTTGAGGTGATTTTTTCCTTCCTCTCATTGTCTCTTCACTGTTAGAAAATAAAAGATTTAGGGTTTTGGGCAATACAAAATCAGCAATGGAAAGTTTAAAAGCTAAGCAAAAAAATGGACGGATTTCAAAATCAAGTTTGTTCCTATTTCTAATGATTAAAAGAAAATTGTTTTTAATCTTTTCATTCAACTATGAAATAGTTATTGCATATAGCTCATCACAATTTTTTATTTTTTAATTTATTACAAAAAAAAAAGTAAAATTGAAGTAAAAATGTAAGGACTAATCCTTTTGAAATTTCTTTCAATACATATGAGAGGGAAGTTTGCCAAGATGGCAGTCTACATTAATCTCGATAAACCACTTACCTCTTAGGTTCTGATTAACGTCACTCTTCAGAGGGTAGAATTTGAATTGTTGTCGGTGTGTGCTTTGGATGCGGGCGTTACAACCATTGGAAGGAGACTTGTCCAAAAAACATCATCGATCTAACTCAGATGGAGAGGAAAGAGATGATGGCGACTCCAACTGAGACTGAAGGAACTTTGACGGAGGAGGTGGAGGCCTACGGGCCATGGATGATAGTTGAGAGGAAGAGTCGATGTAATCTCAGGGAAAAACGGTTAACCCAACGAAGAAGGCTAATTTAGAAGCTGTTGGGACAAGATTTGATGCCTTGATTCTTGGTGATAAGAATGCCACTGATTTAGTGTATGAAGAAGGAAATACGATTGTTAAAAAAACAAAGTGTTAAGGTTAACACTAGCAAGATCGTTCAAGGGGACTTGCTAAAATTAAAATAAGAGATGTGGGCCTTTCTGAAGTAGGCCTTAGGCACGTTAATAAGATGAATCATAGGACGGGATTTGTGCAGGCTGAAAGAAGGGGTTTGGCTGAAGTTATCCCAGTTTTGTCTCAAATAGAGAAGCGGGTTGTAGTTTTGGGCAAGCAACCAACCACCTCGTGGAATTAAACGAGGAAGGGAATGTGGTGGGTCAGCATGATTAGACCCATAATGTAGAATTTCACACTAGACCCTATACTTTAACCGTGAAACATAATTTAATTTTAATATGTGGTAGACCTGTTGCTGCAGCTTTGGAATAAAATTCAATTATTCGTGATGATATTATTTCACTTGAGAAGAATTATTTGACAGGTATGGACCTTAACTCTATGACTTTTGTTAACCCTATTTTTGTAGGACCAAATGGTATGAAGGTCTCAGTGGAAAATGGAGTGCTTGATCCGGGTAAGCACACTGTATTTTCTTTGAAGGAAAATACGAAAAATATTAACGGGAAAGCCTCCAAGAAAAATATTTCGGTAGACTCAGGGAAGGGTATCTATATAGGCAAAGGGCGAGATCTGATGGTAAATTGGATTTTAGCAAAAGTAGTAAGGTCCTTAATAGGACTCTCCAGGGTCTTGATAGGACTCTCCAGGGTTGTGGCGATAAATTCAAGGCGCATGGGAATTCAAGTATTCCTCTCTCGGAGTCCATGAATTTCATGGTGGAACTTATAAATTCCCAAGTGGATATTGTTTAAGATAAGGATGTTTCAACAAGGAATGGGATATGTTTGTAGAGTCTTTCTCTCTCTAATTTGTAAGATTTGTATGCGCTTAATTTTTCTTGTGGTTTTGCTGCGAATTTTTCATTTTTTCGTGGAATTGTCAAAGGTTCATTAGTACAAAATTTTCGCATATTTTTTTAGAGTACAATCTAAAATATAAGTCGGATATTTTCATCCTACTACAAACAAGAGTTAATGGTACAAAAGCAGATAATATTATCGTCATATTGGACTTTTTGTTTTCTCATCAAATAGAAGCTATTGGTTTTTTCGGAGAAATTTGGGTTGGATGGAAGAATTCAGTTTATGTTGAGGTTGCTCATAATCATCCACAATTAATTTTGGTACGAGTCTTTGGTCCTTCTGAGCGTCAACCTATCTTTATAACTTTTGTTTACGCTCGACAAATAGCAACAAAAAATGCTTTGGAAAGGTGGAATGCCCCAAAAATTTATCTTCTTTATTCGAGTCATATCAATGAATTTGTCTTAGTTTTTGTGGTTATATGTTTTGTTTGCTTACTTGAGATCTAGGGTTTGAGTCGTATCTTTCGGAATTTTGTGTTTCTTTTATTGAATCCGACTTTGAACCCAACCCATAAGTTAATTTTTGTGCGTTGTTATTTTAACGATGAGCCTAGTGGTTCAATGGTTAAACATCTACCTATTTCTCTGGTCCTGAGTTTAAATACCTGCGTATACAAGCATGAATATATATTTTTATACTTCTCTATGAATTTGTTTTTATTTTAAAAACTAATTAAAACATTCTTCCCTTTTTCTAAAATTTTTCTTCGTTCTTTTCATAGTTCTCTGTTACTTCCTCTTCGTATTTTTTTATTTGCTTTCTATCATTGCAATTGTATGATCATTCATTGATTTTCTTTGCATTCTTTAATCGCATTGGTTATCATCGGTAAGATGTGCGATCTGTTGAATTAGATTCAGGTGAATTGTTGTTGAATTTTCATTTCTACCATTGTTATAAATTCATGAATTGTCCCCTGAAATTGTGTAAACTCTGTGTTTACGCCTTGATTGTGGTGTTTTAGGAGAACATCTTAACAATAGTGATCTCCTCGATGTGCGTAATCTCTGATTTGACTGTTCAGAAACGAAGGTATTGTTGTTACAAGTCGAGGGTTGTGTCGAAATTTTTGATGGTTTCATTGTGTGTGTTGTGTGATTAATTCATTGAAAATAATTACGTAATTGGTTTTTTGTTGTCTCGTTTAGGCCTTAAGAGTCCTTGTCCCTAATCTACTTCGATATCATAACATGTGGGTATAAAAACCCTTTTCTTTTCTGCATTTTCATCGTCGGAAACCCAATTATCGACGACACATGGGCTATGACACGGACGTGTGTCCAGGCTATGTGTCACTAAAATAAGGTACAGTGATCACACGGGCAAGGGAAATGGGCGTGTGTTAAACCGTATGTGGCTACTATTTTTTTAATTAAGGTGTAGTGGACACACGAACGTGTGCCAGACCGTGTGTGTATACTGTTTTGAGTCACACGGGCCAGACACACGAGCGTGTGCCAAACCGTGTCTAGATACTATTTTGCTATTTAAGGTGCAGTGATCACACGAGCGTGTGTCCAAAATGTGTGACTCATTATGAGGGCACACGGGCATCCACACGATCGTGTTTCAAGCCGTGTGGAGCCACACAAACAACACATGAGCGTGTGATCTTGAACATTAAAATTATGTTTTGTTTGTAGTTGTTATATAAGGTGAATGTAAATCGCTCGTAAGACTTGTTTGAACTAAACTGAGCTGGGTGAACTGTTTTAATACAGTTATGAACTGATTCTGAATATCTGTATGAAATTGACTATAATAATCTCAACTCTCTGTTATACTGGAACTTCTTATTTATATTTGCATATAAGTTGTGTACTTCTTATATTTGTTCATTGTATTTTCATGGGATGGGATTATGAATCGGAGGAAGTAATTTGTATTGTTTTAGTTGGTAAACAACCCATAATCATATATGAACTTGCAGTGAGACTGTAAACACTGCAACGTGTCATATCGACACTATGAGATGTGTAGGGTCTTAAACTACACCTGTTGTTCTAGACGATGTAGAGAGTTATGGAGAGGGTCGCTGGGACCCATACTGGACCCAAAGGTCGGGAATTGGTTACTGAACAACTTCATTTGAACGGAGTTGAGTTATTTAGGGGCATTATTAGAATCGCTCCTATTATAGCTGAGTATTGGCTCAAAGTAACCGAACGCAACATGAATAATATTGACTGTACACCTACACAAAAACTGAGAGGTGCAATATCTCTACTCCGGGATGAGGCTTAACAGTGGTGGTTGACTATTGAGCAGGGCACCTAGCTCGAACTAGTCATTGGGAGTACTTCAAGAATGCCTTCCAAAGTAAGTATGTAGGGGCTAATTATGTTGAGGCTCGCAGACGCGAGTTTATGAGTCTGGTTCAGTGCGAAAAATCCGTAGCTGAGTACGAAGATGGGTTTCTAAGATTGAATAGGTATGCTCGAGCACTAGTCGTGATTGAGTATAACAAGTGTGTGAGGTTTGACGATGAACAGAGGTTTGACTTACGCGTTCTGATAGCTCCTCAGAGAGAATGACTGTTCGTCGTTCTGGTTGACAAGGCAAATATCATAAAGGAAGTTAAGTGCACTGAGCGTGAGAGGATGGATCGAGAGAGGGTTCATAGTATGGTAAAGAAGGAAGTAGGTACTTTTGGTTCTTTTCAGCGCCTTAAGAAACAGGTGAGACCCGATGGACCTATTAGGGTTGAGGCATTTGTGGCATCCAAAAAGATAGTACGTTGTGTTGACTATGGGAGACAACATCCGGATGAGTGTTGGACGAAGTTTGGGGCTTGTCTCCATGTGGACCGCTAGAGCATCGAGTTTGAGATTACCCTTATCAACCTGACTAGGTGTCAACTCCGACACCAGCTACGATTGTGAGTACTGTTCAGCCTCCGAGAGTAGCTCCACAACCACCTAGAGGTCAAGGTACTGACAAGGGTGGCAGTATTTTTGGTAAGGGATCATAAGTGCGACCCAAACTGAAGCTTGTCAGTCTACATTAATTTACGTGATTAGGTGACGTGATGGCAGAGACGACGCTGATGTTATCGTGGGTACGTTCTTTATTTATTATGTATCATACTTTGCATTAATTTATATAGGTTCTACCCATTCTTATATAGCTAACACTGTATTTGTGAAACTGAATATATATGCTGAATGTACTGATAGTGAGGTTTCTGTGGTTAGTGCTTTAGGTCAGTCCATTCTGGTTGATAAAGTTTATAAGCATGTGCCGTTAGAGAATCAAGGGATTGTGTTTCAGTTTGATTTGATGGAACTACTGTTTGGTGAGTTCGGTTTGATTCTCAGAATGGATTAGCTCGTTGAACACCAAGTTAGTCTCGATTGTACATCTAAAAGGGTTACCTGAAGAACTGATGAGAATTGTGAGATTTTGATAATTGGGGAGCGTTAAAATTATCTCTCTAATGTAATCTCTGCTCTTACTGTTGAGAAATTAGTACAGAAGAGGTGTAAGGTGTAGCTTGCCTTCATCTCTGATTCTACATCTGCTAAGTCATTGACCGCCTCCGAACGTACTCCCATTCTATGTAGGTTTTTGGCTTCCATAAGAATACGGCCAGGTTGTAATTTAGATTTGTACAATAAAATACTTAGCAGTGTTTCGAGAATTATACCTAAAGGAGACGTAAGGCAATAGTGAATTAAATCCCTGTAAAGAATAGAATTAATTAGTATTAAATTTAGAGATTATAGTACGAGAATAGAATAAAAGTGTTAATTGTGAAAAACATAAAAAGAAATAAATTAAGTAAAGGATGAGATGTAATGATTCGATAAACGAATTTGGGGAGTTGTCACGACACATCAGGACCTGTGTCGCGACGAAGAAGTTAGTCCCTTACTTAGTGTCATCGTGCAAGCATTGTCACGACATAGCTTATGTATGTCGCGACAAAGAAGTCAGTCCCTTTATTCTTCAAGTCTAGTCCATTTTTACGATGTAGAACATCCTATGTCGTGACGAAGTGATCAGTTTCATATTTGTTCAACTTTTCATGGTCTCCTACACACTCACAAAGTATGTTATCTAACCTTTTGGTCACAATCGCCCTTAAAGATAATAAATTAACCTTTTAACACTTAGTTTACACAATTTTTCAAAAGATAAAAACTAAGTTAAATCCTATGAAAACATAAAGAAAGTACTTAATTTCAAGCTCTTCAAGTGTAAAAACTACTTCAATTTGCTAGGTATAAAACCAACAGATCAACCATTTGTCAAAGACATTCGAACTATGAGAGACTTTCCTGATGTGTTTCCTGAAGAATTATTGGGTGTACCTCCGAATCGGGAAGTTGAGTTAGGCATTAACTTGTTACCAGATACTGCTCAGGTGTCGATTGCATCCTATCGCATCGCACCGAAGAAGCTTACCAAATTGAAAGCTCAACTTCAATAACATCTCGATCGAGGGTTCATTAGACCACGTGTGTCCTAGGGGAGCATCGATTTTGTTCGTTAAAAAGAAAAGCGGTACGATGAGAATGTGTATCGATTACCGTTAGCTAAACAAGTTGATAATCAAGAACAAGTATTCGCTCTTCCGAATTAATGACTTGTTTGATCAGTTTTTTGGAGCATCGGTGTTTTCCAAAATTGATCTCTGTTTTGGTTACCATCAACTCAAAGTTAAAGAGACTGATGTGTACAAGACTGCCTTCAAGACTCGTTATGGACATTACAAGTTCTTAGTTATGCCTTTCGACTTAACAAATGCCCCGACTACATTTATGGATCAAATGAACCGGGTATTCCAACCATATCTAGACCAGTTCGTGGTGATTTTCATTTATGATATTCTGATATATTCAAAGACTGAAATCGAGCATGATGAGAATCTTCGTATAGTACTTCAGACACTCTGTGAGAAACACTTTACATGAAGTTTAGCAAGTGCAAGTTTTGGTTATCTAAGGTTACCTTTCTGGGGTATGTAGTGACTGTTGATGGGATCCGAGTAAATCTCAAGAAAATAAAAGTTGTGGTTAAGTAAAAATAGTCGAAGAATATATCTGAACTTCAGAGTTTTCTCGGTTTAGCAAGTTACTATCGGAGGTTAGTCGAGGGGTTCTCCCTGATTGCATTTCCCCTAACTAAGCTACTGCATAAGAATGTCCCATTCAGGTGGTCTGAGGAGCATTAGTCAAGCTTTGAGAAGCGCAAGTCTATTATAAAACAAGCTTCTATTCTAGTTTAGCCTTAGTCAAGTAAAGAGTTTTTAGTTTATAGTGATGCGTCGCGTGTCAGTTTGGGATGTGTTTTGATGGAAGATGACAAGGTGGTAGCTTACGCATCCTGACAGCTTAAGACACACGGGGGTAACTATCTTACTCACAATCTTGAGCTCACTACGATCGTGTTTGCGTTAAAACCCTGGAGGCATCATCTGTATGGTGAGAGGTGTATCATCTACACCGATTACAAGAGCCTTAAATATCCGCTAACTCAAAAAGAGTTAAACCTTAAACACGTAGGTGGGTTGAATTGCTTAAAGATTACGACTGCACAGTAGAGTATCATCATGATAAAGCGAATGTGTTAGCTGATGCCTTTAGTCATCGGGCAATGTCTGATCTACGAGTGATGTTTGCCCTATTGAGTATGTTTGACGATAGGAGTTTGTTAGTTACGTTACAAGTTAAACCAACTTGGGTTGATAAGATTTGAGTTAAACAATTGAGTGATAAGTCTTTAGTCCAGTGTTTTACGTCAGCTTGAGCCTAGTGAAGGTTTTGAATTCGGTTTGAATAATGATGGGGTTCTGTGTTTCAAGGGTCGAGTGTGTGTACTTTCAGACTGAGAGCTAAGATAATCGATTCTGTAAAAAGCGCATAGTAACCCTTAGCTATGCATCCGAGTGGGAATAAAATGTACAGAGATTTGCGTGAACTGTACTAGTGGCCTAGTTTGAAATGGAAGGTGAGCTTGATAAGATTCATGATGTGTTTCACATCTCGATTCTGAGACGGTATCAATATGATCCTGCTTATAGTTTCAATTAAGGAGATCGAGGTAAGAGCCGATCTAACTTTTGAGGAATAACCTGTTCAGATTCTAGAACGAGATGTTAAAGTCTTGTGAAGAAAAACTGTACCTCTAGTTAAGGTTCTGTGGTGAAATCACGGCATTGAGGAAGCCATTTGGGAACCTGAGGATTTGATACGTCAACAGTATCCGCATCTATTTGCATCAGTTAAAATTTCGATGCCAAAATTTATTTTAGGGGAGAGAGTTGTAACACCCCAAAATTTTGATCTTCTTTATTTGAGTTATGTCAATGAATCTGTCTTTGCTTTTATGATTATATGTTTTATTTGATTACTTGAGATTTGGAGTTCGAGTCGTATCTTTTGGAATTTTGTGTTTCTTTTATTGAATCCTACACTTTGAACCTAAACCATAAGTTAATTTTTGTGCATTATTGTTTTAACAATGAGCCTAGTGGTTCAATGGTTAAGCATCTACCTGTTTCTCTAGTCCTAAGCTTGAGTACCTACATATGCAAGTAGGAATATATATTTTATACTTCTCTGTGAACTTGTTTCTATTTTTAAAACTAATTAAAACATTCTTCCCTCTTTCTAAAATTTTCTTCATTCTTTTCATTGATCTTTGTTACTCCCTCTTTGTATTTTTTATTTTCTTTCTGTCGTTGCAATTGTACAGTCGTTCACTGATTTTCTTCGCGTTCTTTAATGACACTGGTTATCATTAGTAAGATGTGTGATCTGTTGAATTAGATTCGGGTGAATTGTTGTTAGCTTTTTATTTTTACCATTGTTATAAATTCATGAACTGTCCTCTTAAATTGAGCGAACTCTGTGTTTACGCCTTGATTGCGGTGTTTTAGGATAACGTCTTGACGATAGTGATCTCTCCGGTGCGTATAATATTTGATTTGATTGTTCAAAAACAAAGGTATTGTTGTTACGAGTCGAAGGTTATGTTGACATTTTCAATGGTTTCGTTGTGTGTGTGTGTTGTATGATTAATTCGTTGAAAATAATTGCATAATTTGTTTTTTGTTATCTTATTTAGGCTTTAGGAGTGCTTACCGCTAATCTACTTCAATAACATAACAGGTGGGTAACAAAACCCTTCCCTTTTCTGCATTTTTATAATTGAAAACCCAATTATCGATGATACATGGGCTAGCACATGGGATTGTATCCAGGCTGTGTGTCACTAAAACAAGGTACAGTGGTCACACGAGCGTGTGTCAGACCGTGTGTGGCTACTGTTTTCTGAATTAAGGTGTAGTGGACACACAGACGTGTGCCAGACTGTGTGTGGATACTGTTTTGCTATTTAAGGTGTAGTGGTCACACGAGCCAAACACACAGGCGTGTGTCCAGACCGTGTGACTCATTATGTGGGCACATGGGCACCCACACGGTCGTGTGCCAGGCTATGTGAGTCTGAACACTAAAATTTTGTTTTGTTTGTAGTTACTGTATAAGGCAAATGTAAGCCATCCATAAGACTTGTTTGAACTTTACTGAGCTGGGTAAACTATTTTAGTACAATTATAAACTGATTCTGAGTATCTGTATGAAATTGACTGTAATAATCTCAACTCTCTGTTATATTGGAATTGCTTATTTAAATTTGCATATAAGTTGTGTACTTCTGATATATGTTCCTTGCATCTTTATGAGGTGGGATTATGAATCAGAGAAAGTAATCTGTACTATTTTTGTGGTTAAATCACCCATAATCATAACTGAACTGACAGTGAGATTGTAAACACTGTAACGTGTCATGTTGACACTATGAAATGTGTAGGGTTGGATGGGTATTATATATACCTACTGGTGTGTTGGGCTAGTCGAGGACGATGTGATGGATAAGGATAGGATAATTGTATCAGTATCAGTATTTGCATCTGAATATGTTTCTGTATCTTATCTATTGTGTATCTGAACTGCACTATTTTGAATTATGATGATTTGTCAACTATATTAGTTAAGACTGAATCAAACATCTATGTTATCAATTATATCAGAATTATTCTTGTTTGTTGAATTTGTGTGGTCATGTTGTACTTTAGTATCTTGTTACTAATTTAGTTATATGAAATTCATGAACATCCCAAAAATGATCGGTCGGCAGACGGGGGATTCAACCAATGTTAAGACTTAATATGTTATCGTATTATGCATGCTTAAGCTTATGTTGTTTCCGTATTGTAAGACTTAGGATTTGTTTTATTATATCTGGATGATGGATGGTTTAAAGTCTATATATATTTGAGTAGTTTGAACTTGCTTTTGATTGACTGCATGTTGGTAGATTTCATGTGACATATTAGGTTTGGTCTATCTGTCTAGGCCGGGGTTAGGGTGTTACAAAAGGTTTGATTTCTACTATTCCACCAAGTAATGTCCCTTGGCTTGTTATTAAGGACTTTAATGATATCTTGTTTGATAGTGAGAAGAAAGGTAGACGAGTTAGAGGAAGGAGATTTTTTTTTTGGTGGAGGGGTTATGGATTTTGCTGCTTTACATGATTTTGGCTTTAGACCCATCTTTTACTTGGTGCAGAGGAGGGATTTTTGAAAGACTGGATAAAGTTATTAGAAAAGATGCGTGGTCGAACATGTTCCCTAATAGTTTAGTCACTCATCTTCTAGGCTTAAATCTGATCACATACCACTTTTCTTATCTGTGAGGCCAGATCTTAAGATTCCTAAAGAGCAACCCTTTAGATTTATAGTTGGTTGGTTGGAGCACCCAAGGTTTCCAAATCTCATTAAGAATTAGTGGGGTTCCAATGTCAATTTGGTTGACTCCCATTCTAATCTTTTGGTTGAACTTAAGAAGTAGAATTGTACTTTATATGGTTACTTAGGTACTCGTAAAAGACACATGGTGAATAAGCTTTCAAGTATTCAAAGAAAGATGGAGTTTTCTGATTCTAGTATGCTATTTCAGTCTGAGATGAAAACCCAAGAAGAATTGGCAATCAACCGCGAAAAACTTCTTCAGAAGTAGAAATCCAGATGTAAGTGGCTTAATTTAGGAGATCGGAACACCAAGTTTTTCCATTTTCGTACTCTTCAAAGAATAAAATAGAACCATATTACTATTTTAAAGAAAGATAATAGAGAAAGGGATGAAAAATTTGGAGAGATTCATGGTGGATGCGTACAACATATAATTTCAAGGATCAAATAAATATTTTATAATTCTTTTTTGATAAATTAAAGAAAGCACCTAGTGCCTTAAATCAACTTATCCATACATAAAAAGTACCTAGTTTACCTTCCAGTAGCAATCTCCTAACCCGTAAATCAAGAAATTCAATGTTATCTAATTTTGGTTTTGAATAGGGGCAAGATCACACCAACTAATCGACCACCTTGTTACTTTCCATTGGAACATGCTAGAATTTCACAGACTAAAAAGAACCAAATACTTCTTGTATCTTCCAAACGAGTGTTACTAATGAAATATTCTCCAATTTCTCCTTAATCATCTCCAAAGCATGCAAGGAGTCACTCTCAATAACCATTTTACTATAGCTCTTGGATATTGCTACTTCTAACCCATGTAAAATTGCTCACAATTCATAATTAATTGTGGATCCTCTGCCAACGAATCTTCTAAAGCCATGTACCCAATTTCCCTGTGAATCTCGAACGACACCACCAACTGTCGATCCATTACTACTATCGATTCATCTATATTAATTTTCATCCAGCCCGCACTAGGTGGCTATCATCTGTCATGTAAAACTTGGCTGCCTCTCATTACACCACACCTTCTTGCATTGTTGCAGATACTAATGGCAAAACACTCAACACTCCTCATTATGGTCGTTCGTATTACCATCAGATTGCTGGAAAACTCATTTGTTTATGCTTTTCCATAATAACCAGCATAAGAAAGCTAACACCATATTAGCCTCAAGCTCCCCATTTTTAAATTCGAGCTCACTTCTCAAAAATCGCCAATAACCAATAAAAAAATTTTAGTTAAAAAAATGTGTAACAAACCTATTAGAAACAACCTTTCACCACACATCCCTAGAAAACGAGCAATTATGTAACACATGTATTGTTGTTTCTTGACAACAGCCACAATGATCACACCTAGCATCTGTTGGTTAAGTTCCTTCTAGCCCTTTCATATTTCGTTAGGAGTCTATGCTTCATTGCCAACCACAAAAAAATGTTTTATCCTTGAGGATAAACACTCTCCCAAATCTCTTTCCAACCAAATTTTTTTAGTAACGGCTCCTCATAAGTAAACTTACCGGAAGTGATCAATTCTCATAAGCATCTATCGTCACCTAGTTCTTCATTGGGCGAATGATACGCAACAACATATTCGAGTACCTTCTTGCTAAAATATAGTTGCATCCACTAGTTTCATCTACCATCTAACTCAACAAAATCAGCCACCTTGACTTTCACACTTATATTTGATCCTAGTAAAAGGTGACTACTAAGTAACCCCAATTCAACTATCTAGGTATCTTGTAGGAGATTAATAGATTTTTCATCTCCTATACTTCAATACAAATTTTCCTGAAACATCTGCCATATATTAGTAAGGGATCACCAAACATACAAGCAGTTTACCTTAATTATTGAATGGGGACATGGTTTATTCATCTTGTATTTACTCCGAAATACTCAAACCCGAAGAGCATTAAACTTTGTAACAAGTAGGTAAGCAAGCCCCGTAAGTAACAGAAGGTTTTGAGGCATCATTCTCCTAATGCCCAGTCTACCGGGTTCCAATGGCTTACAACAGGTTTCCCATTTAACCAGAGTCATCTTCCTTGCACTACTTGTTGACCCTCACACAAACTTCCTCACAATTTGTTCAATATAATCGCACACCCTTATAAGGATCATTATTGTTTGCATAAAATAACTAGGGATCGCTAACAAAACCAATTTGGCTAACGTCACTCTACTTGCCAACAATAAAAGCTTTGCATCGAATCCATTCAGCCTTTTTTTGCACTTTTTCGATCACGAACTTGAAGGTATTCTTCGTGACTCTCCTATGAAATAATTGGATGCCCAAATAGTTACCCAAATCATCCACCTCTTGGAAAGCAAACTCATTAATGAGCAATTCCCTAATTGGCTTCCCCGTATTAGAACTGAAAAATATTTTTGATTTTTCAACATTCAATTAATGATCTGAGTAAACACAAAACTGCTAAAGAATTGATCTCATTGTCTTTGCATTCTCAATTGTAGCCTCACCAAACAACACCTGATCATCTGCAGAAAATAGATGTGGAAAACTAATTTTTTTAATAGGTGTTATAGCATTAACAATGGTTAGTGTGCAATTGAAATGAAATAGTTTTATTTTATATTTTTTCATATATTTGGAATTTATTTTTATAATATTTTGTTAATTTATTAATATTTTTCTATATTTTAAAACATTATTTCATAATTTTTATTTTTCATAGTTTATATATAATTTATATAATTTTTTATTTTTTATTTTTTATTTTTTATTTTAATAATTTTTTACAATCTTCTATATTTTTAAAATTATTAAATATTTTTGTATGATATATTTATTTTATGATTTTCTGTAATTCATTTTATGATTTTAAATATAAAACATTAGGATTTGCTATGTGGCACAACCATGACATGCTATGTGGCGAAAATAACCCAAAAAAAAAAAAAAGGTTACCATTACTTGTTAACGGTTTGGTATTAAATTTAATAGTTAAAGAGCTTAATTGTTCGAAATTTTAATATTCAATAACTCAATTGAGTGCTAAAAAAATGGATTTAATTATTATTTTTTTTGAAAAAGTTCAAGGGTTTTAAGAACTATTTAGCCTTTTATTTTATTTCTTTTAATATTATCCTTTAAATTCTTTACCCTAAAATTTTAAAAATTACATTTATCAAACACTCTAATTATATTTTGTAATTAATTTTAAGTAATATACCAAATAAATTTTATAACTTAAATTCAGGATTTAATTTTTTTTAATTTATCAAACAACACTTAAAAACAATTAAGTAATAAAATATTTTTCCTCAAATTTAATTGCTAAAATTAATTACTTAAATAATTTTAAATCAGATTATTATAGATCATGAATACAAACACACACACAAAAATTATTTAAACTAAATCACAATAGCATATTATCACAACATTAAATAATTAATGGATGGCATAAAACAAAATGAGATAAATAAATTTCAAAGCAACACTAAAAATAAAATGAAACATAGTATTTTTACCTATGTGGAAGATTTTTTAGAGGGCCAATTTGTTCGAAATTGAAACGGATTTTTAAAGAAAAGAATTTTGACTCGATATTTTAATTGGAATAGATAAGTATCTCAATTATTTGGACTAACTAATAATATTATAAAAATATAAAGATCAAAGTATATCAAATTAAGGTGTAAATGATAAATCCTACATTTACACAAAGTAGAGATATCGTAGACTTAATTTCCCTTAAAATAGTTTATATCTAACACAATCACATTTATTTTATTTTTGAAAAATGTTAATAAATTTAAATATTTTCAAGAACCTAATTATCAAACCCTTAGAAATTTTATCACACGTTAATGCATGCGCATGGAATCACGTATTTAGAATAGAGAGGTGTGTTTGAAAATAACATATAATAAATAATACAAAGTATAGCTTGAAATTAATTAAATGTAACATATGAAATATGTATGATATTAAAATAAAAAAATTGATTAATTTGCAAGTAAAACGAATTTTAAACATAAAACGCATTAGAATAAAAATACTAAAAAATACAATTGTTTGTCTTTGTTTTTCCATCAATATGAGTTGATATCGAGTTAATTTGTGACACTAACTCCATCAACAACATTATTAATATACACAAATATATAAAAATGAATATAACAAATATATTTATTACATTTCATATAAAAAAATAATTGTTTTAGCTCAAATGGTAAATGAAAAAGTTTTATATGTACGGTGTTTTTTGTTCAAATTTTATTATTTTTATTAATTTATAAAAATATAAAAAGACAAAAAACACCCACATAATCATATATATAACTTACTTAGAAATTGACTTGTTTGTAGGTCAGGCTACCCTCCTAGGTCTGAAGGTCTGTCCAATTTTTGAGAGGGTTTAGGCAAAAATATTAAGCCCAAAAAATGTACTTGAGCAAAAAAAAATGAAGTCCATTTAAAATATGAGTTGTGCTCAAACTTCAACATTAAAGATCGAGTTTGGTTCGATCCGACCTGTTTCAAGTTAATAATATTTTATATTATGTTATTTTTATATATTATGTAATTTAGAACACATTAAAAATAAATCTATACTAAATATATAATATTACTCTAATGTAAACATTAAAATAATGTTAAGATGAACATTTAAAAATTTTCAATAAATAAAAAATATATAAAATTATTAAATATTAAAGTAAAATAAAATAAATATTTTTAAAAATTTAAAAAATATGAGTGGGCTAAAATGGGCTTAAGGCAGTCTTTTGTAAATATGGGCAAGTTTAGAAAAAAATTTAGGTCCAAATTTTTGATCGGGTTAGGCTTGAATAAGTATAAAATATGTTAATATCATACTTAAAAATAAAATGACATTTTGCTAATTTTATTAACTAAATTGAAACCCGGTTGATGGATAATACTAACTCATAAAAGTTTAATAAATCATATACTTTGTTTTTAATTGTAATTATAGAAAAATAAACAAAAAAAGAAATCATCTCTTCTTTCTCAACTTTTTTTTTTACTTTTTTTTTGTTATATTTTGTAAAGTTCTTTCTTTTGAATAAAATTATACTCATCAAGATAAACTTGTTCATGGGCCGGATCACCCGACCTGACCCAAAGGCCCACCCGAAAAATGAGAGAGTTTGAGTAAAAATATAGAACTGAAAAATGGGCTTGGGTAAAAAAAAAGGCCCGTTAAAAAAATGGACTAGGTCTCAGGTAAGGTATTTTAGCTCGAGCTCGGCCCGACCCGACCAAAAGGACAAAATAATATGCTACTTTTTTGTTTTTAATGCTATTTTCTTGTTGTTTTCTCTCTATTTTGTTATAGTTTCACTATTATGTTGCTATTATTTTGTTGTTATTGTTTGAATATTGTATAAAACTTATTTTATTGTTAATTTTGTTATTATTTTAGAGGCATTTGTTAATTTTTTTACTATTTTAGAGACATTTGTTTGTTAAGTTGTATCTATCTTAGTGTTATTTAAGTATTTTTTTTAAAAATTTATTTTCAATTTGTTAGGAAATATTTATTTTAATGTTTTTAGTATTTTTAATGTATTATATATATTTAAAATTATATAAAAATAATATTAAAAGTTAAAATGAGAGGGTCGGATTTGAGTTTTAACATTTTTATCCGGATCAAATTTAGATAAATTTTAGGCTTAATTACATTTATATAAATATTTTTTTTATTTGGAGAAGTCCCTAACCCTCCCCCACTGTATTAACCTTTATGAGTGAAGAAATAATTTCAATTTTAAATTATTTAAATAAATGTATATTCGAAATTTAATAAGTAATTAGAACTCCCCCACTGTATTAACCTTCATGAGTGAAGACATAATTTCAATTGTTAAATTATTTAAATTAATGTATATTTGATTTTTAATAAAAATCGAATAATTAATTAGAATATAACCATGTATATTTGATTAGGGAGTTGCAAACCCTTCAATAGTGGAGATTGTGCTCAAGATATCTATAATACTTTTTATCTTCGAATTTTGTCTTTCAATTTCACGGAGAACCCCAATAGGTTAAGGTTTAGAGAGTGAGAGCATCTCTTTTACCAAGAAAATGTAAGCATTTAGCGTTGGTGGGTTTGAACCCATGTCCTTAAATGGCATTAGTAGATAAGAACACTACCACTCCTTTTTGTTGAGGGGAGGTCAATCTCGCTATTGAAAAAGTCTTTTTAAGTGTCGTAAGAGTAGTTGATAGACCCCTCAATGGTGGAGATATTGTGCTCAGGGTATCTATGCTCAATTTTATTTTCAGGTTTTGTCTCTCAACTCCATAAAAGGGCCTAATAGGTTCACAGATTGAGAGCACCTCACTCACCAGAGAAATGTGAGCATTTGGCTTTGGAGGGGTTCAAATCCATGCCCTTAAATGGCCCAAGTAGTAGTTCTCTTACCCACTAATGTCGTTTAAGGGTTTGAATTCCACCAAAACCAAATGCACACCTACTTCATGAACTCGTTGGGGCTATTTGTGGAGTTAAAAAACAGAACTCGAGATAAAATCGAACATTAACACTTTTAACATGATACCTTTACCATTGAGGAGTTCACCGACTCACAAAATGAATCGACTAAAACATTTTAAAATTTATTCTGAAGGATGAAGGTTTTATCCAAAGAAAGAATGAAATGTGATGATGGGGCCAAGGGCAAAGGGTAATGATTAATGGATATTGTATAGATGATCTAAATCCAATAAAGAAATAAGGGGTTAATTATAGGCAAGTTAATGGGGGTTGAGTCGGTGTGATGATTCCCCTACCATTCTGCACATTCTTGTGTGAATCTATCTATACAACCTAATCTACTCAATCACAAAGTCCAAATCCACTGCAACTTTCATCCATTAAAAGCTATTTATATAATTTATTTATAAATGGTCGGTTGCATCACTTTACAGACTAAACTTCCAAATATTACCTAATCTTTGTAATCACTTTAGTTGCTTTACGTTCATAATTCACACCCATCAACCAAAAGTAGATCTACTCATTTCTGCTGTTTTTTTTCTTTTTGTATATGCATGATTTTTGTTATGTAATTCCTGTCCAGGGTTTTATACGTCTTAAAAGCTCATCCTATTTCTTAATTATGTGATTAAGAGTTTGATTCTCACTCATAAAAATGGAACACGTTGCATGATTAATCATTTATCTCTTTGAATAGCTTACTAAGCAAGAGGACGGTCGATACTTGTTGATTGATTGCTCAATGTTTTGCTAAAGGGTCACTTTCTTTTAGCTTTTTATTATTGGCATCTCTAATTAACAAACTAAAGTTGAATCTACCAATGAAAAAAATGGCATAGCTAGCTATATAATACAACATTATGTTGAAATAGAGATGCGGATACCTAAAGGCTAATGTACTAATTATTCTTTTTTCCTTTTTCTAGTTGTGCCTTAATTTAGGATGGGTAATGTGTTTATCTGTAGTTAGTGTAAAAACAATTGTGACGGTGATATTAGATATTGTAGCGTGAGACAAAAAATAAGCTAAATGCACTGCACCGCACCGCACCGTACCGTACAGCACCGCACCGCACCGCCTATCCAAACCTAGATTAAATTCAAAAGCAAATTAGACATGCACCTTGGTGTGCTTTATACTCTTTTTGTTTCATCTTTCATGGGTGATCCACAGTCCTTACACCAAAATGAAAAAAAAGAGAGGAAAAGAGAAAGAGATTATGAAAGAGTGATCCAACTGAAGTTGTAAAAGCCTTTTGGAAATTTTTTGAAACAGTTCCTAACCAGTGTGCATGTGGTCTTAGGCTGGTGTGACCAATATTCAATTTGCTTCTCTCCTTTTGGACCACTTATCACCTTTAATCTTTTCTCAACTAGCTCTTAGGTTTATAGAACTCCTAACTTAAGAATAATGGAAAATTTTAAAAAATGTTCCCCCCAAAAAAACTCTATTCAATAATAAAACAACATTAAATAATAACTAATAAACATACCTAAATTATTTTGATAATTTTAATATAATTCTAATAAAACATTTTTAGTCATTATTAAAATATTTGTGCAAACTATAAAAAAAAATTGATATATTGTAAATTAAATCATTAAATATTCAATTTTCAAAATTTTCCTTTTCTTAATAGTACATAATATCTTACAGATAATATATTGCATATATTATTTATAAAATTGTATATATGAAACATAAAATTAATTATTATATAAATAATTAAACTTGGCTATTTAAAACTAAAGTAGTACAATTTTTTTCTTTTACTTTTTAAGTTATTGGAAACATAATAATTTAAAAATAAATTAATTCAATATAAGAAAAAAGTTATATTGATTCATCCAAAAAATTCTCTAATCCCGTGGTTTTAAATCCATCGTATCATATCAATTTTACCATAATTAAGTAAGGTTTGGTCCAATTTAATAAGAATAAAATGTTGAATGCATCATATTGATATAAAAACAAAAACAAAAATGAGAGTGGATACATATTGTTTATGTTATTTTTATTAACTAATAATTATATTTATGATTTGGGGGAAAAAACTGAAGTTATGAAAAGGCTTGGAAGACCTTGCTCGCCCTATTTATACCTCCTCTCAGTCCCCTTCCTATCACACAAGTCCTCAAAGTATAGAAACACAGAAGGAAAAAGAAGAGATTCATTTGATGGATTCATATGTATACATATACATATGTATACATATACATATATATATGTGGTTTCATCTGGGAGAGGGCAGTATATAGCATGCACCACAGAGAGTTGAAGCTGCCAGCATGATCTAGTTAACCACCCCTCCATTTTTAAACCTTTCAGGGAGAGAGACTAGATCATGCGGCACCTTCATCTGTCCATGGCAGCATGATCAAAACCCTAATTATTCAACCCTAAAACAGACCCCTCTTTCCCGGGTATTTTCTTGCAAACTTCATTGACTAGGGTTTTTTTTTTTTGTCTAACTGAAAAAGGTATGTTTTCTCTGTGTTTAACTTCTTCAAAAAAAAAAGCTTATTTGGTGTGCTTCAGCTTTTACATAAAGGTGCTACATTAATAGCATCTGGTAATAATTTTTTTGCCCTTTACGTGTCAAGATTTGTTTGAAGGATATATATTAGGATCTTTGTTAGGGTTTTAAGTGACATGATTTTCTCTGTCATAACGCAGCTTTTTTTATGCTTTTGAGGTCAGCTCACCCTCCGCCCCTCCCCTCTTATCTCCAAAAAAAAAAAAAATAAAAAATTCAGATCCAAATTCAATATTCCGAAATTCTACAAGGTATGTTTTCTACACTGCTTTGTACCCATTTATTCTGAATCTATTCAGAACCATATGTTCCGGTGAATTCCAATTTTTTATGTAATATTATAATTATTTATTAGATGTTTATTCAAATTTAATATATATATTAAAATAATACCTATATATTTTAATTAATTAAAAATATTATATTAAAGTTTGTATTTTATTACATCAAATTATAAATTAGGTATAAGTTGTTTTATTTTAAATTATGATTATGGTCTCTCTATTATATTTAAATTTGAAATTTAATATTTACATTGTAATTTAATATAATTTGATTTTTCTATTTTTATTAATATCATTAATTAATTCAAGTACTCTGATAAATATAAAATTTTTAATTATAATAAAGACTTTTAAGATGAAAACTATAATATATATATTCAACCAATAGATCAAAATAAATATTCTTAATTTCACCAAATAAATAAATATTTTTAAGACTTAGATTTACAATTTATTCGATCTCATTAAAATAAATGCCTAATACCCAGCTTTTTTTCTTTTCTTTTTCTTTTTCCCTTTTCTGTGTAAATACAAGAAGGATATAAAAGAATTGCAGAACTTTAATTTTTGACTTTTAATGTTTATGTCTCTTAATTTTACTTTTCAATAATATTTGAAATTCTGAGTAGTTATCGAGATATAAGCTATGTTGTTGGAAAGAGTGGCTAAGGGAATGAGTACTCCTTTAAGCACCGTGTAAAAAAAAAATTAAATAAAAGAATAGGTTGTTTATACAATTTAGTCTCTTTATGTTTGCAGAGCCTAATTCTGTAAGAAGTATTCATTATCTTCAACATTTTCAACCAATGATACTAATCTATTACTCACCTGTGATGATCTCTCTCACCTTTGTACTTTGAAAAATGAAACTCTCACCACTAAGTTTATCCCTGTGAACTCAACGAGTAAAACCAGAACACAAAATATTTTACTATCAAAATAAATTCACAATATAAAGTTTCCTACTTGAATAAATTAAGTGCTCAATCTCTCACTACAATAATCTATACAAGTCTCTCAATTATATAGCATATTTTGAGATTTACTTACCTAAGAAGATCTATCACAATCCCACTAAAACAACAATATAATAACAACAAGCAATGTAAACATGGACTCTTGGTTGCTAATAATGTAGTGTTCCAATTCAATACAATTCAATATCCACGATCTAAGTGAATAGATAAGGGTGATTTGATCCAATCCAACCTTCCAAATATGTTTTCCCAAGTGATATGATCTAGGGGTGAGCAAAATCTAATTCGATTAGAAAAACTCGATAAAAATTTAAATTTTGAATTAAATAGTTCGAGTTATTTGAGTTAATCGAGTTATTCGAATCAATTCGAATAAAAAATCAAGTTTTTCAGTTTAACTCGAATATGAATTACGCAATTCGATTATCTAAAAATCCGAATAAGAAATAGGTAAAACTACGTTGTTTTGATAAATGCTTACCTTTTCGAAAGTTAAAAGGCAAAACTATATCGTTTTGATAAATGTTTACACATTAAGTTAAAAGTTAAAACCATTATATTGTTTATGTGGTTAAATAATCTTGTACTTTGTCTACTAGTTTAATAATCAGTCCATATAAACGCAACATTGAGTATAAATAATAGAATTCATTAACTCAACTTGACTCGAAATTTTTTAACTTGATTCAATTCAATTTGAAAAAAAATTCAAATTGAGTTTGATTGCTAAGATAAAATTCATCAACTCGACTAACTCGACATTTTTCTACTCGATTCGACTCGACTCGATCGAAAACTCACCCTTAATGTGATCTTATTGATGGACTAGATATATTCCACATAATCAACACAACCCATAAACACAGTTCAATAATTTGCCGACATAAATATGGAAATTGTCTTAACTTGTTATAATGATCCAAGGAGTGCCAAATTAAAGCCTTGATATACAAGGTACCAAACCAACAACTTACATGTGACATAAATGTTCACTTTCCAAATCTTTTAACCTATTCAAAATGTACCAAAAGCATACCAAGAATGCACCATCTATGTAACCCCCTTTACCCGGCCTAAAAGATATGACCAGATCCAGAGCATCACTATTGTAATTTCACCCTCACAAAACCTCAAAATCCATAATCATACATATATATAAATATGATTTGAAATTAAATTAAATAATCAATAAATACATAACCAGACATTAAAAATTCCAAATTTAAATTGGCTTTACAACCCCAAAATAAAACAATAACATAGTCTAAAAATCTCAAAATAACTTATGCCGAAATAATAAAAGAAAATGAAATAAAAATAAATGTTCCTCCAAGTACCAAGTCACCTATGTACAAAGTATCTGAAAGGAAAACTGTAAGGGAACGAGCTATAGAGCCCAGTGTGTCTCTAAAGTGCATACATCCTTATTTACATTATCATAGTAAATTCCATAACATATAAAGTAATCACAAAGCATAGTACAACAGAATGTGAAACAAACACAAGCATAATCCAATGCACCCATACACCAACACACCGACATAGTAGAGAGATTCCCCAGAACCCCCCAACCAACCGTCACCAATCGTAGTGTGATTTTATATTAGCTATTTGAAGGGGTAATTATCACGTCTTCCACCATACAAATCCCAACCCATGAACACACTAACACAATCTCAAATCACAATCTCATGATAATATAAATATCAGAGTACATAACTCATTATCACATTTTATTAAGTTATTTACAATCTAATAGGTAAACATGCAATGCCAACATGCAATCACATAATTTATCACAGGAACATGTCATTATTTCATCATAGGTCATTATTACACAATCAACTCAATACAAGCAATATCACACAAAAGGATGTGACACAAGTAGAAAAAAACCTCAAGCGATAAAAGCTCTAACAACGAGGAGAGCGTCTCTCACACTCAGATCTATCACCGGGACTAGTTGAATTAGAACCTACGAGAATAGATTCTACATTAAATCTATCACTATGCCACCTACTAAACACAACACAAAATCGAAACCAAAACTCATGTGTCACTATCGAAACTTGTGCAGGGGCAGTCTACACAGGTGGAGGGGGTAACTCGTCATTCTCAAAATAGTAATCACCTACACACAGAATATCCCAAGTCAAATCCCTTATCCACTTTCTTAGGAATTACTGAATATAGAACTAACTGCAAATAGCTAAACCGGGGCTTTCAAGTTCGAATTTGACAAAACGGACTATGAACTTAGAATTAAGACGTCTAAAAATGATAAGGTAAGGTTGGTCAAAAAAAGTCAACGATCAAAGTGAAAGTTAATAGGTCGGAACAATTGATCAAAGTCAATAGGTCGGGTCAATGGTCAAAGTCAACCAATCGAGTTGGGTTGGTTCGATTCGGGTTCACAAATAGGTCATGGGTTTGGGCATTGGGCTTGCACAATTGGGTCAAACTAAAGGAGAAAATGGTTGCTAAGGTTGGGCCTTTGTTGGGCTAAGCATTGGGTTAACAACCATTTGGGTTTGAACCAAATTGGGTCTAACAAGGACCCACTTCTACACATATTAGATTTGGAGTTTAGGGTTTTCAAACCTTAAATGACACGACACCATACTCCAACAACCCCATTCAACGACATTATCTGACCAGACATAGCACATAAAGACCAATCACAAGGCCCCATCACATTTCACAACTTACCAACGCCAAGCAAAGGTAAAAATCACGGTAGAGCAAGGTGGAGAAGAAGAACCAAAACGATTCTAGCATCAGTTCTCACGAACAAATGATGGCGTGGGGCGTCCGAAGTATGGGCTTCGCTCGCGAGACAAGGACGAGTAGACTGACGGTGGCGGTGTTACACACGGACGTCGGAGGTGTCAATTGAAGAGACGACTGGAAAAAAAAATTGAAAAAGAGAGGGAAGAGAAAGAAGAATGAATATTTGACTTTAGGAAAAATAAAAATATGGGAGGTGAAAGGTTGGCTGAAAGGTGAAATTATGGTTTAAAAACCATTCAAAATGGGTATATTTCACAAAAGGGCTCCGAATAAGTAGGATTTCTAAAATAACCCCTAAACTTTACCACTTCACAAAATGGTCCTAATATTCCCAATTTAGCCACAAAATTTTAATTAATGCTCAATTTAGTCCCTGAATATAACTAAAATTCCAATTTAGGCCCTAAAATTTATCGAACTTACAATTTAGTCATTAAATTCACTAAATTTATGATTTAATCCTTAACCTAAAATTTGTGTTGTTACAATTCTCTCCCCTTAAAAGAAATTTCAACCTCAAAAATTCCTTGGTTCTTCTAACCATGTACTTCATTACTTTTATATTCTTTCTACTTAATTAGAAGTCTTTTTTTTTTAATTTAGTTTTCATGAAATCATCTCTATAAAATCATCTTTATAATTTTATAATTCCTTTCTTACACATTCACATAGTTTATCGTTTATATACATTCTATATTCTTTCCTTTTTTTCATATCACAACTATCTCATACTAATCATAACATTGATCTATTAACATTCTTCTAGACTTTATTTTCTTATACCCTTGAATTCTCATCTTTCATATAATTCCTTCACTTTCCTTCTTTTCTTTCTCTTTTCAAGGCAAACAATGATTATCCCAATTACGGATCAGAGTTAATCCTCTTATTCCAAACCTCTTAGAATTCTATTAGCCCGACCACCTCCAATAATCTCCTCGAGGTAACTGTTCTCACCAAAGTTTGCCCTTTTTCTTTACACAATTTACAACTTTGCTATTTATTTTTTATTTTTATTTTTTTTCCACACTTTGGGTCACTCTTTATTCACTAATTCTTAAAATTTATTTCACTACCTTCATACGTTTTCTAGAGTACTTACATTATTTTTCATGGTCAATTTTGTTTTTACCTTCACTAATCTATTTCGTAATTTAAATTTTCTTTTTCATTACAAGTAATTCTTAAAATTTATTTCACTACCTTCATACGTGTAACACCCTTATACTCGGTTCACACATAGGAACCCTGTATAGAAGTATTACATACAGTATCGGAGAATTAAACACGAGTATAATAAAATTTTTCTTCAAAACAATGTGTTTCTAAATCATTTTATTCAAAATATCATCAATTCATGTCATAAACTCAAAGTATTCCAAAACAACATTTTTCCTTTCATTAGGGACATATACAAGTACCATTGTACATGCCATTTTTACCAAGAGTAAATACTTGGAATTGGATCTTCCACAGGTGAGCTGATGTGATGAGAGGTCCATTGCCTTGACTTTATCCCCTCGTAGCTACTATACCTACGCGTTAAAATAAATGTGTTAAGCCGGTGAAGGCTTAGTAAACATTACAAAAGTAATGAATAACTATTAAATTTCTCATGTTTATAAACTTATTGCCTTACTTGCATAAACCATGTACTTACCACATTAGTTTAATTCATACTTTGATCCATTTTTTTTCTCATATTAGCCCATTGTAGACTTTCATAGAACCTCTCGGATATACGGAACTAACAGTGAGTACCGAAGTACTATCAGTGAACACATAAGTGCTGGGGAAACAGTAAGCATACACAGTGCAAATCAGTAAGCACATATAGTGCGAATCAGTACGCACACACAGTGCAGAACAGTAAGCGCGCTAATGTTCCTTAATGGCATGCTACTAATATCACAATGGTTCTAACTTGTCTACATGTGCATAAAATCTCATATAACAACATTTCTCATAGTTGTTATATTTCACTCCTTCACTAAACGCAACCACATCATCATGTATACTTCACATATATATCACCATACTTATAACTAAACATATCATTTTACTCATTTTTATCACAATTAATCATATACTAAAATCATATACTTTAAAGAGAGTAAATTTTCAATTTAAAATCTTATAGTACTTACAACAAAAAGGTTGGTATTCTTATATTCTTACTCCTTGCTCTTCTCTTTACCCTTTTCTTCAATTTCATATAAACACATATAAGCTAAGACTAAAATTCAATGATTTTCATGATAAATTATGAAAATACACATGTATATCATGAGAATTTAATCATTTCTTATCTTTGTTCATGAAACCCCAAAATTCTAATTCAATCCCTACACACTTTAACCCTTCAAAGTGAGCTCTACAAGGAAATTAAGGTGACTACTAACTTCCTTCTATGCCTTTCTTAAAGAAATTTCAAATAAAATTGAAAATTTTGAAGCTTGGAAGGTTTAACGATGGTGAAAGGACCTATTTGGAATAAAAGCAAAAGTTGGAAAGAAGAGATATGCATGTGACGTTGGAAATGAATGAAAAAGATGATATTTTCATCTTTTATTTAATTTAATTTCTCTCAAATTCTCTAGATTTCTCCATTAAAAATATCTCTATTATAAAAATGGTAAAATTGCACTTTTAGTCCTTGGGCTTTCCAACTTTACACTTTGGCCCAAAACATTGCCTCCAAAAATATCTTCCACCAAATTACTCTTTTGCCCCTCCTTAATCAATCTAATTCCCATGATGACTCATAATTCAATTTGGATAAATTGATATTTAGTCCTTCATGATTTCTCACAATTACTATTTAATCCCTTAATTTTCCTAACCTTTCTTATTTTCACTACATATTCTAATCCTTAATTCTACTCTAATACTGTTACAACTCCGGTCCAAAAACACGGATGTTACAATACGTTTTTCGAAGTTATCATTTATCTTTGAAATCTCTAAACTAGTCTAGTTAGTAACCCACAAGTTTTATTATTATTATTATTATTATTATTATTATTATTATTATTATTATTATTATTATTATTATTATTTCACTACTTACTTGGATCATAAATCTTATTATTATTTTCATGACTTTAGGTTCCTAAAGAACACTCCTTATAATCTTAATGTATCTTCTTTTTCTGATATATAAAGATTATGAATCGTCTTTTAAATCTCTATACAAGACTAAATAACATGTACTTTCACTCTTAACTTATACTACAAATTATTTTATGTTTATCTCTTCATAACTTTGTAACTTATTTTACTTACACCCATTTACAATTAGATTTTAATTATTTTATTTTATAACTTGTAACTTATTTACTTAACCATTTACAATTAGATTTTAATATTTCCTGAATCTTCCAACTCTTTACTATTTATATTCCTTATAAACTTTTTTCTCTCCTCAAACATTAACATCACTTTATCTTTTCTCATTTCCCTAATAGTACATTTTCTTGTTATTACTCACCTATACTTCTTTCTTAAAAATTCATTTTACGCTCTTCAAAATTAAATAATATTATAAGCCACAAAACCTTAACCATCTTAATAGTCTTCCTCCTAAAAACCTTCTCATCCTAAGTCAAAACCTCAATCGGTTCCTCTACAGTATTAGGCAACTCATTCAGAGTTTTCTCTGGTTCCACCAGAAGCGTAGAAATGCTAACCATCCTTACAGTACGACCTTGATCTCGATCGCGACAAGTCGTGAGTTGAAAACCCCTACATGGTGCTACATTAATATATCTAATAATAACCAAAGGAATATTTTGTACTCAAGTCTCAAATTAAATCTTAACTTAAAATTTCAAAACACGAAAATAATTATAAGATGATAAATTTTAACAAAAATCCTTATTTACCCCTAAAAATTTTCAAAACCATTTTAAACCAACTGTTGTGAGCCTCACAGTTCGAAGGTTTAACTCATCTTTGATACCACTAAATGTAATCCCCTGTACCCAACCTAAAAGATATAATCGGATCCAGAGGATCACTATTGTAATTTCACCCTCAAGAAACCTCAAAAACCATAATCATACATATATATAAATATGAGTTGAAAATAAATTAAATAATCAATAAATACTTAACCAAACATTAAAATTTCTAGATTTAAATTGGTTTTACAAACCCAAAATAAAATAATAACATAGTCTAAAAATCCCAAAATAACTTATACCGAAATAATAAGACAAAATGAAATAAAAATAAATGTTCCTCTGAGAACCAAATCGCCTATTTCCAAAGTATCTGAAAGGAAAACTGTAGGGGAATGAGTTATAGAGCTTAATGTGTCTCTAAAGTGCATACATCCTTATTTACACTATCACAGTAAATTCCATAACATATAAAGTAACCACAAAGAATAATACAACTCAATGTGAAACAAACACAAATATAATGCAATACACCCATACTCCGAAACACAACACAGTAGAGTGGTTCCCCAAAACCCCTCCCAAATCAATCGTCACCAATCACAGTGTGGTTTTATATCAACTGTTTGAAGGGGTGATTACCACGTCTTCCACCGTACAAATCCCAACTCATGAACACAAATATAATGCAAGTCACTCTTTGTTTCAAAAATTTATGACCAATATAATATAACTTGCACCAGAATCAGTAATCAAATATTAGTATTAACTCCATTAATTTCGTCACGTTCAGATTCAGATAACACCTTTAAAATATGCAAATAAACAAGATTTAGATCGGATCAATCAATATCACATTATCACAGCTTTATATGACATGTACTTTCTAGACTTTATTCACACTACACTTAATCCGAGAATAAACTAAACCTGGCTTTGATACCACTAAATGTAACACCCAAAAATCGTAATCATCTCCGATCTAGGGTCTCAGAGTTTACAAAACTTTTTCGAGTCTTATCTCTTTTTTTTAAATACATACAAATCAATCACAATTTATACAATTACAACTTGCAACTCAACATATTAACTCCATTTAATCTTACACGTTCATTTACAACCTTCCAATCAGTCAAGAATCAAATTTAATCACGTAAGAAATTAGAAATCAGGTACGGATATTTTCCATCAGGAATCACATGACCATGTGTCTCAATCACACAGTTTCCACCACTAGCTTACCGAACTATAACCCAAACATACTCATCATTACATTACGAGAAGGAATCAATATTCATATCACAAATCATGACATATATATTCCATATCAACCATAATATCACAATATCATCGAAGCTACATCAATCATTTCTACCATCATTGTATAGTACCCAAACCCAACACTGCCGTCGGTTAGGGTTTCGAGGTCACATGCATTCATGCTTCATACCGTTACCTATTCAAATCTTTTTCCAACATCTTTCTTGATTTAGTAATATATATATATATATTTATAATTAGTTATTCTTACTTTGTTTATCAACTCAAAATAGGTAAAAATGTCATTACCATAATTTTGGAAGACTTCTACCGGTACCTGTTAGACAAGTATCGGTAGTTGTCAAGTTAGTAAACAATTTAGGAAATAATGCAGACTTCTACCGGTACCTATGACAGTTCTACCGATACAAGTGAAGCTTCTACAGGTACTAAAAACTCCAGAGAGCTAAGATGTCCTACCCTGCAGCTTCTACCGGTACAAGTACATAAACTACCGATATTCTTATGGACAGAACTACCGATATTTAATATACAACTACCGATACTTAATAAGCAACTACTGATACAACCAAAATCAATGGATAACATCTCTTCTGCCATATATTTCTATCGATACATACAAGGGTTCTACCGAAACAAGTATGCAGAATTCATTTAATCACACAAGTCCTTAAGTTTATCAATCATCATTCAATAGAAGACTCTTATTCAAATTCTCATCTTGCAAAATCTATACATGATAATACTTATTTCATCATATAATGCAAAATACAATCAATTAACACAAGGATTCTTAAATTCACATGTCAACTCATTACTAAACACATTTGCTTAATTAGAACATCAAGAAAGCATGCAAGTTTAGTTCAACAAAGAAATCAACAATCCAAAATCAAGTATTTCAAGGTAACATCATTCTAGTACATGTCATATAACCGAGTGATGAATAACTACCAAATAAGCTCCCCGATAGTATGACTTCTTAAGATGGTCCAATCTTCAAGCAACAAAATAGAATCTACAAAACAACAAAAAATTCACTGGTAAGCTTTCATAGCTTAATAAGTTAGCAAGGTTTATCAATTTATCGAATAAAATGTGTAGAACAAATCCGTAAATCAGTCGAGCCAAATCAGAACTGTACTTCAGTGATCGATATCCGATTTACTCCCTGTTAACTCAAAGGTCACGCTTATTCCCTGTTGACCCAAAGGTCATAATGCTCATTTTACTCTCTATTGACTCAAAGGTCATGCCTGTTACCAGTATACGATGCTAGTCTTAGCCATTGATACAGTATATTTATTCCCTACGATGCTGCTCACATTAAGCTGACGAGAATATGGAAACAAGCATAAATCACAGCTATCATAGGGCCTGTAATCCATTCTTAGACTCTATTCACCTTACGGTGACTCACGATGCTGTAGAGAATTCGTAACAAATGCATGATCTCAGCCATCGAACCATTTTCTATCTTTGGCACAAGGTCGGGAAATTCTCATATCGTCATTTCTATCTTTCACGTTTCCAATCGTCGTTTCTCATTTCCAACAATCATTAGAAAAGCAATTATAAGCAGTTATTAATAAGAATCTAACATTATGAACTAACCGGACGAAATTGCAGTTAACGTGAATTCTCGTGAACTATAAGAGCAAAGCCGTAATTTTCTCTTTTTTCACGATAGGTGACACCTTCTTGATCTATTACAATAATTTCATTCAATTATTTAAATCAACATAAATTTTTAATCATTTTATACAATTAGGCCTTTTTGGTATTTTTACAAAATTACCCTCAACTTTTCACCTTTATTCAATTTAGTCCTTAAGCCTTAAACTTGTTAATTAACCATTTTTATTCAAATTTCATCTTTTCCGAATGTTCACGAGTCTTTCAACAGCCCAATTTTTCCATTATATCACTTCAAGTCCTTGCAAATTTATCACTTTAACATTTTAGTCCTTAAACATTAAAATAATCAAAAACTACTTTACAAAATAACCAAATCCAACAACCAAGCTTAATAAACTTTAATAAATCCTTAGGAACAAGCTTACTTATCAATGAAAAATTTTATAACATTTGACAGAATCACAAATTAGTCATTGAGTTAGCTAGATTAAGCTAATACGGACTCAAAAACATAAAAATTACTAAATACGAGTAAGATTTACTTACAATTGAAAGACCTAACCGAAAGTTGGAGTTCTTCTCTTAGGGTTTTGGCTGAAACTTTGAAAAGAAGAAGATGATAATTTGTTTCTTTTAATTTTTTAGTTATAACCTTTATTTTACTTAATTACCATTTTATCCCTTATTCACACATGAAATTTAGCTAAAATAATATCCAAAACCGTCCACTACTCTTTCAAATGGTATAATTACCATTCAAGTACCTTATCTTACCTTTCAATTAGAATCTAATGCCTTTAATTCATAGAATTCTAGTTTTTCACCTTTTACGATTTAGTCCTTTTCACTTAATTAACTATCTAAACGTTAAAATTTCTTAACCCAAATTTAATACTATACTAATGACCTCGTAAATATTAAATAATTAATATTTACAATCTAACACATCAAGCTTGTGGCCTCGAACCACCATTCCCAATCATACTAAAAATAGACTAATTAATAAATTCTCATTTAATTAGGATTTAAATGCAATTTACCAAAATCTAAAGAGTTTCACATCATTTCTATTATTAGGCCAATTAAAAAGGGTCTAATTTCATAATTGACCCTTCAATTATATTAAATTTAAATTAAACAAACTTGTTTACAATTTAGCCTTAAACTAAATAGGACTAAATGAATAAATAACTCAAAAGTTAGTGGATGATGATAATGTCCTTACCGCTTGGAATTTTTGACCATGGTTTAATTACTGTTTTGGTCCCTTTACTATTTTTTAATCTATGGCAATTAACTTTTACGTCTTTTACAATTTACTCTTTTTTCCTTAATTAAGTAATTAATCATCAAAATTACCTAACCAAACTTGAATTCACATATAATAAGACTCTGTAAATATTTAATAAAAATATTTACGACCCTTAATTTCATAAACGAGGTCTCGATACCTCATTTTCTAAAACCACTTATACTAACTTTTAATTCAATAATTAAAATTCTTCAATTCAAAATTTCATATAAAAATTATTATTAACTTATTTAATTTAAACACTAACTATAAAATTCCATATAAAAAAATATTTTACCCGAACTTACTCAAACCTATCTGTTAACTTTACCTGACCAAGAAAATCAACCTCACTAAACTAAAACTCACCGTTGATAGTTTTCACACAAATTATTTCTCACACATAGTCTATAATACATTTTTCACATATTACGCATACACAAATTCTATTTGAAATCTATCAGAATATCATCAATAATCATAGTACGACTGTATCCAAATATCTAGATAAGATTGAACAATTTGATTCATCTTATTCATAAATCAACAGAGACATTAATTGATCTACGCAATATTACCAGAATTCTTAATGATTATCTCAAGTTCAAAGAAATTTTCAGCATCTCATATCTTTAACTAGAACTGAATAACTGAATCTTTATTAACTTTTAGATACACTGTTACGTCTCTTTTAACTTGTTAACTAAGTTTTCTATATGGAATATAAGATATTTATCTTTTATCTTGAGTTTATTTCATTATCAGATTTGGACAGAAATCCCAAAAATCTTTCAGAAGACAGATCAAGAGACCCATTAACAAACTCTACATAGTATCTGAAACAACTCTGATTATGCTATCTGATTTTCTTGGACCAACCCTAATCAGTACATCAGTATGATATTTCAGTCAATTCATTTCAGTCTATAATTTACTACAATATCATATAACTTAAGTTAATTTATTCTCGGAATAATACCAAATTTATGAAATGATAGTAACATCAAATCAACAGAAAAATCACAGTCACGAATTTTCAGTAGATAGTTTCGACATACCAGTTCTTCTCAGCATATTATGATTCAACATTAATCTCATTGAGTTGGAAAATAAACTGCTATCCATTATTAATATAATGCAATATATATAAATTAACTCAATCTTAATCAATGCATGCCCAATAAATAATATCGAAAGAATATACCATACCAGGAATAATAGTTGGCACTGTAATTTTAGATCCATCATAATGTCTTTAATCCCACTTCATTTACCTACACTCAGAGTTAGCGGTTATAAAGCCACTCTTTGTTTCAAATATTTATGAAACCAATATAATGTAACTTGCACCAGAATCAATAATCAGATATTACTATTAACTCCATTAATTTCGTCACGTTCATATTCAGATAACACCTTTAAAATCTTCAAATAAACAAGAGTTAGATCGAATCAATCAATATCACACTATCACATATTTATATGACATGTACTTTCTAGACTTTATTCACACTACACTTAGTCTGAGAATCGACTAAACTTGGCTCTGATACCACTAAATATAACACCTAAAAACCGTAATCATCTTTGATCTAGGGTTTTAGGGTTTACAAAACTTTTTCGAGTCTTATCTTTTTTTTAAATACATACAAATCAATCACAATTTATACAATTACAACTTGCAACTCAGCATACTAACTCCATTTAATCTTACACATTCATTTACAACCTTCCAATCAGTCAAGAATCAAATTCAATCACGTAAAAAATTAGAAATTAGGTAATATTTTCCATCAGGAATCACATGGCCATGTGTCTCAATCACATAGTTTCCACCACTAGCTAACCGAACTATAACCCAAACATACTCATCATTACATTACGAGAAGGAATCAATATTCATATCACAAATCATGACATATATATTCCATTTCAACCATAATATCACAATATCATCCAAGCTACATCAATCATTTTTACTATCATTGTATAGTACCCAAACCCAACACCGTCGTTGGTTAGGGTTTCGAGGGTCACATGCATTCATGGTTCGTATCGTTAACTATTCAAATCTTTTTCCAACATATTTCTTGATTTAATAAAATATCTATATTTATAATTCGTTATTCTTACTTTGTTCATCAACTCAATATGGGTAAAAAATGTCATTACCATAATTTTGCGAGACTTCTACCGGTACCTGTTGGACAAGTATCGATAGTTGTCAAGTTAGTAAACAATTCAGGAAAAAGTGCAGACTTCTACCGGTACCTATAACAGTTTTATCGATACAAGTGAAGCTTCTATGGGTACTAAAAACTCCAGAGAGCTAAGATGTCCTACCCTGCAACTTCTACCGATACAAGTACATAAACTACCGATACTCCTATGGGTAGAACTATCGATACTTAATATGCAACTACCGATACAACCCAAATCAGTGGATAACGCCTCTCCTACCTTGTATTTCTACCTATACATGTAGGGGTTCTATCGAAACAAGTATGCAGTATTCATTTAATCACACAAGTTCTTAAGTTTATCAATTATCATTCAATAGAAGACTCTTAATCAAATTCTCATCTTGCAAAATCTATACATGATAATACTTGTTTCATCATATAACGCAAAATACAATCAATCAACACAAGGATTCTTAAATTCACATGTCAACTCATTACTAAACACATTTGCTTAATTAGAACATCAAGCAAGCATGCAAGTTTAGTTCAACAAAGAAATCAACAATCCAAAATCAAGCATTTCAAGGTAACATCATCCTAATACATGTCATATAACCGAGTGATGAATAACTACCAAATAAGCTCGCTGATAGTGTGACTTCTTGAGATGGTTCGATCTTCAAGCAACAAAATAGAATCTACAAAACAACAACAAATTCACTGGTAAGCTTTCATAACTTAATAAGTTCGCAAGGTTTATCAATTTACCAAATAAAATGTGTTGAACAAATCCGTAAATCAATCGAGTCAAATCAGAACTGTACTTCGATACTGTACTTCGATGATCGATATCTGATTTACTCCCTATTGACTCAAAGGTCACGCTTATTCCCTGTTGACCCAAAGGTAATAATGCTCATGTTACTCTCTATTGACTCAAATGTCATGCCTATTACTAGTATACGATGCTAGTCTTAGCCATCGATACAGTATATCTATTCCCTACGATGCTGCTCACATTAAGCTAACGAGAATATGCAAACAAGCATAAATCTCAGCGATCGTAAGGCTTGTAATTCATTCTTGGATTCTATTCACCTTACGGTGACTCACGATGCTATGGAGAATCTGTAACAAATGCATGAACTCAGCCATCAGACCATTTTCTATCTTTGGCACAAGGCTGGGAAATTCTCATCTCATCGTTTCTATCTTTCACGTTTCCAATCGTCGTTTCTCATTTCTAAAAATCATTAGAAAGGAAATTATAAGCAATTATTAATAAGAATTTAACATTACGGACTTCCCAGACGAAATTGCAGGTAACGTGAACTATAGGAGCAAATCCATAATTTTCTCTTTTTTCATGATCGACGACACCTTCTTGATCTATTACAATAATTTCATTTAATTATTTAAATCAACATAAATTTTTAATCATTTTATACAATTAGGCCTTTTTGGTATTTTTACAAAATTGCCCTCAACTTTTCACCTTTATTCAATTTAGTCCTTAAGCCTTAAACTTGCAAATTAACCATTTTATTCAAATTTTAGCTTTTCCGAATGTTCATGAGTCTTTCAACAGCCCACTTTTTCCATTATTTCACCTAAAGTCCTCGCAAATTTATCACTTTAACCTTTTAGTCCTTAAACATTAAAATCATCAAAAACTACTTTACAAAATAACCAAATCCAACAACCAAACTTAATAAACTTTAATAAATCCTTAGGAACAATCTTACTCATCAATGAAAAAATTTATAACATTTGACAGAATCACAAATTAGTCATTGAGTTAGCTAGATTAAGCTAATACGAACTCAAAAACATAAAAATTACTAAAAATGAGTAAGATTTACTTACCCAATTGAATGACAAAAGTTAACTGAAAGTTGAAGTTCTTCTCTTAGGGTTTCGGCTGAAACTTTGAAAGGAAGAAGATGATAATTTGTTTCTTTTAATTTTTTGTTATAACCTTTATTTTACTTAAATATCATTTTATCCCTTATTCACACATGAAATTTAGCTAAAATAATAACCAAAACCGTCCACTACTCTTTCAAATGGTATAATTACCATTCAAGCACCTTATCTTACCTTTCAATTAGCATCTAATGCCTTTAATTCATAGAATTCCACTTTTGCACCTTTACGATTTAGTCCTTTTCACTTAATTAACTATCTAAACATTAAAATTTCTTAACCAAAATTTAATTCTATGATAATGACCTCGTAAATATTAAATAATTAATATTTACAATCTGAAACATCGAACTTGTGGCCTCAAAACCACCATTCCCAATCATACTAAAAATAGACTAATTAGTAAATTCTCATTTAATTAGGATTTAATTGCAATTTACCAAAATCTAAAGAGTTTCACATCATTTCTATTATTAGGCCATTTAAAGAGGGTTCAATTTCATAATTGGTCCTTCAATTATATTAAATTTAAACTAAACAAACTTGTTTACAATTTAGCCCTAAACTAAATAGGACTAAATGAAGAAATAACCCAAAAGTTAGTAGATGGTAGCTTGGATTTTTTACTATGGTTTAATTACCATTTTGGTCCCTTTACTATTTTTTTTAATATATAGAAATTAACTCTTACCTCTTTTACAATTTACTCTTTTTTCCTTAATTAAGCAATTAATCATCAAAAATTACCTAACCGAACTTGTTCACATATAATAATACTCTGTAAATATTTAATAAAAATATTTACGACCCTTAATTTCAGAACAAGGTCTCGATAACTCATTTTCTAAAACCACTTGACTTTTGAACCAAACCACTTATACTAACTTTTAATTCAATAATTAAAATTCTTTAATTCAATAATTAAAATTCTTCAATTCAAAATTCCATATAAAAATTATTATTGACTTATTTAATTTAAACATTTATTATAAAAAAATTTCCCGTGGGGTTTGTGGTCCCAAAATCATTGTTTCCGACACTATTGAAAAACGAGCTGTTACAAGTAGAAACGCACCTTAAGTGGTAAAAGCTCTAACGACGAGGAGAACGTCTCTCACGCTCAGATCTATCACCAGGTCTAGCTGAACCAAAACCTACGAGAATAGATTCTACATTAAATATATCACTACGTCACCTATTAAACACAACACAAAACGAAACCAAAACTCACGTGTCACTACCGGAACTTGTGCACGGGCAGTCTGCACAGGTGGAGGGGTAACTCGTCGTTCTCAAAATCGTAATCACCTACACAAAGAATATCCCAAGTCAAATCCCTTATCCACTTTTTTTAAAAATTACTGAATATAAAAATAATTGCAAATATCTAAAACGGGGCTTTCGGGTTCGAATTTGATGAAACGGACTGTAGATTCAGAATCTGTACGATCAAAGTTAATGGGTCGAGTCATCGGGTCGAAGTCAACGATTCCGGTCAACAAGTCAAAGTAACGAGTCGGGTCAATAGGTCAATGTTAATGGTCAAAGTCAACAAGTCAAGTTCGGTTTGAGTTGGGCCGGTTCGGTTCAAGTTCACAAATGGGTCGTGGTTTTGGGCTTTGGGCTTGCACAATTAGGTTAAACCAAAGTTGAAAATGGTTGCTAAGGTTGGGCCTTTGGGCTAGTTTAGCATTGCTTTTGAAAAGAGTTTTTAAAAAATACGGTAGAAAAGGACTTTTGAGAAGTGCTTTTGTTTAATATTTGAGTGTTTGGCATTGCTGTCAAAAAGTGCTTTTGAGAAATAAAATGTCCATTTTAGACATAATATTGTAAAATAACAAATATGCATTTTAAATAATGTTCAAATTTTATTTTTTTTTGAAATAATGTTCAAATTAGTTAATATTATGATATTTTAGCAAAAATATAAAAAATAATTTATTATAACTTATTATTAATATTTTAATATATGAAATATTAATTTTAAATATTTCTAAGTAAATAATAATTATTTATAAAATTTAATTAGAATATATAAATTATATTTTAAATAGTTAAATATAATCATTAAATATTTGTGATTAGATACTACACGATTGTATTATTTTATTTTAAAATGTAATTTGACTATATAATCCATATTAGATATTAACATAACATAAACAAACATAAACCTAACAAATTAAAATATTACATGCATTTGGATTAAATTTTACAACATAAATCAGTATAACAGATACATATAGTTGAAAGAGAAATTTGATTTACTTGCGAGAATTATACCCGTTTTAATCACACCAAACTTCCTCACTACGTTGATTGCTAAATTGGGTTTCTTCACATAATTCTATATTCTAAACCAAAACAATTTTTGTCAACACACCATTTTTTAGAAAAAGAATGAAAATTACATCAATATTTTCCCACTTTAGTCTTCCATTCATCTCTGATAAACCATTTCAATGAGTCACAATCTGCAACAGCTACCAAATTGACTTTCCTCTGCTCACCAAGAAACCCAAATGTTTTACCGTAAATATACCGAAGCCCCAATAAATCCACCATAGCATGGAAGCATGAAATAAACATTTAATATCACGAACAAACTAATGCCTATGCTCCTTGAAAAGCATATACAGGAGCACTTATCAATGAAAGAGAATATAACAATATCATATTAGAAAATATATATACTAGTTTATCACTTACAGCAAGTCCACATTCAGATATACAAAATGAAATTTATAACAATGACATTGAAGGCTACCACATACTATTTGTTAAGCATCTTTAAGACCCTCAAAAGCAAAAGCAACTTGATTGAGGTTGAACGGCTGATTGTAAAGCATATCACGTTGCCCTTCATACCTATCAAAACCAATTAATATCAGATATAATGAAGTAGAAACACAACTCATTTTGTAAGTTTTCAAGCTCAAGAAATCAATATGTATTGTAAGTTTTCAAACTCAAGAAATTAGTATGTATTTTAAGTTTTCAAACTAAGAATTAGTATGTAAAAATGACACTGGATATAATAAATCAAATATCCCCCTTAACAGTACCACCAAAGCACATATCAGGCTACACCAATCCTTGCACATTTAAGTTCAATGACGTTAAATTCCACAGAGGTAAAGATTGTGCAAAGGGCAGATGTTAACAAGTTCATTTAAGTGAATTAAAAAGAAAAGTCTGATCGTCTAAGCACAACATCGTTGTAACTGAGAATCTTTTCATCTGCAGCAGATTTCCCCATGCTCTAGACACTAATCTGTATTTTCAAAACTAAACTTTCAAAACGAGGAAAAAAATGGTTTAATTTACTAAAAATAACTAACAGCTAATCATCTACTAAAAGAATGGTTTAATTCTACTTTCTTGCAATATAATAGTTTTCAAATCCTTGAAGTTAGACCATCAAGTGCCAGTAAACTGAAGTATATAAAGAAATAAGAGACCCTCAATCCCTTAGGTTCATCAATTTGTGTTTGAATTTTATCATATTAGATAGCAACTTTATTCAACATAGGATTTGCAAAACAATTTACTAAAATTGAAAAAGGATGGAAGCAAGATTTTACGACTGACATGCACAAACACGAGGCAGTAGCATGAATAATAATATCAACTCTGGGACAACAAAAAATTGAAATCATCTACAAACCCAACAAAAAAAAAATCCAAAATAGCATGAGACAACAAAAAAAATTAGAATGGCAAACCAAGAACTCTGCCTTTTAAATTGAAATTATTGATAAATACAACCATTTGGGATACAAGGTACAAAAATTTTGATAAATAGTTATGCCCTACAAAATGTTAAATGTTGAACCAATGAAAATGAGAAAATATACTAAGAAGGATACTTTAAACAGATGACATATAGATACAAAGCTCTGTACCACAAATTAACTCATCAAAAAAAATGCAAGTATCAAAAACACTAAAGACAACATGAATGTGCAACCAACTATAGTTACAGGTTTGCTTTAATATGTTGCAATAACACATCAATGGCAAAAGTTAATGACACCAACTTAAGGATATATCACAAAATACTGTGAACATTTACCAGGAAAACATCATGCTTGTTTTGTGTACAAACCAAGTGGTAGCATAACTAATAGAGCCAAAATACATAAAACTCAAAGTTAAAATCAAAAACAACTAACAAATTTTCTATACTTTTCCCATAAAAAAATAGTGCTAATGAAAAACAATTGATTGTTGGATGCACTGCCCCAATTTCAGATAATTAAAGAGGCTTGACAGTGGTCGCTGCTATCTGATATATATCATAAGTGATAACAAAATGAGCAATAAAAACATTTTAAAATAAATTAAATCAAAATCAGTCAAAAACCATCCATTGACACTACAAAACTATTGGGACGCATTTATGACCGAGCATTCACACAAATACTTCCAATTACAGAATATTTGATTCACACAATAATTCAAACAATTTGTGTTCCCACCACAGCCAATGGTAGGCTGAGCAGTGTCCAAACGACGATGGTGAAATAGTGATCAATTTGATATGGATGTTTTTAAGTCAAATAAACTCGTAAAATAATCCCCCAAAATACAATTAAACTATACAATCATCACTGTGTTTACATAAAAGTCAGATGGCTATCGTATTGTTAGGTTCTTTCTTACCACTGCAACAAACAAAGCACCGATTATTTCTCACTCAAGCTCATCTTCAGCCCCTTACTGCAGCTTCTAGGAACATTTTTCGACCTTATGCTTTCACTTGCTCTGCATTTGATAAAAGAAAAGAAAATCATTCCGAATTAATATATAAGGCAAACATGAAAGTTATTAAGCACATTATAAGATGTAAAATTACAAAAGGCTCATCATCAGAAATCCCAAAATCTGCAACATCTAAAGTTGAAGAAGACCCTTTCGATGTTTTCTAAACATCTTCCTTGGGAAACTGAAGCCGTTTTCTTTCCAAATTCTTCCCTATCTATTAGGTTCTCGTCTACCATTTCGGTGTCTGATCCTTGAGATTTGATTTTACCATTTCTGAGAAAGCAAGAAAGAATGTTACTTTGATTGAGATAGCAATTTGGTTTTAGAAAGCATAATCATGAGAGTGAAAACAAAGAGAAGGACAAAAGAGAGATTCACCAGTCAAAAGGACTTTTGAAGAGAAAAAGCCAGAAATTTTAGCTTTTCTAACGTTAGAAAAGCTCGTTGAAAAAGTGAAAAAAACCAACCCACTGTAAGTTGTTCAGTAGGGCTTCTTACCAAAAAGTACTTTTTCAATGAAAAGTTCGTTCAAAAAGCTCTGCTGAACGGGGCCTTTGTTGAGCTAAGCATTGGGTTAACAACCATTTGGGCTTGAACCAAATTGGGTCTCACAAGGACTTACTCTCACACTTATTAGATTTAGGGTTTAGGGTTTTCAAACCATAAATGACGCAACACCAAACTCTGACAACCCCACGCAACAGCATTATCTCGTCAAACATAGCACAAAAAGACCAATCACAAGGCCCCATCACGTTTCACAACTTACCAACGCCCAACAAAGGTAAAAATCGCGGTAAAGCAAGGCGGGGGAAAAGAATCGAATTGGTTCTAGCATCGATTCTCACGAAAAACAATGGCGTGGGGCGTCTGAAGTATGGGCTTCGCTCGCGAGACAAGGATGAGTACATTGATAGTGGCGGTGTTACACGCGGACGTCGAAGGTGGCGATCAGAGAGACGATCGAAAAAAATTGAAAAAAAGAGGGAAGGGAGAGAAGGATGAATATTCAGCTTAAAGAAAAATAAAAATATGAGAGGTGAAAGGTTGGTTGAAAGGTGAAATTGGGGTTTTAAAACCCTTCAAAATGGGTAAATTTCACAAAAAGACTCTAAATAACTAGGGTTTCCAAAATAACCCTTAAACTTTACTCGCTTCACAAAATAGTCCTAAAATTCCAAATTTACCCACAAAATTTTAATTAATGCTCAATTTAGTCCTCGAATGTCATTGAAATTCCAATTTATACCCTAAAATTTACTAAACTTACAATTTAGTCCTTAAATTTCACTAAATTTCCAATTTAATCTTTAATCTAAAATTTGGGTTGTTACAATCTACCTAATTCTTACTAATATGCCTCAAGGCACCTTAATACATTTAAACCCACGTGAAACATCTCAATTCATCTAAACATTTAATATTAAATTTTCATTCCATCTAATACCAATCATACATCAACACTCATTACATTCCTTAAGATCACCAATTAGGCACTTAACCATTCACAAACACAAACATTTATCAAGCTTATAACATACCATATAGCCATTTTATAAGTTTACACATTGTACATTTTATACCAATTCCATTGAAATTTGCCATTAATCAAAATGACTCAACCATTAAGCAAGACTTATAAACATACCATATGATGATTTAACTCATGACACACATATCATAATCATTATCATTCAAGATGACAGTATATGTATCAAGCATATATACATTTATAAACTTTATATTCATGTTAAAATATCATATACTTCTGTTTTAAACTAACTATTTCATATCATGACATCATATTACCTATATAATTGCATGCTCAAAATGCCATTTCAATTACCAAATATGTGATTCAAACCATTTACTATTGCATATGTTTTCAACAAGCATATTTTTTGTCTAATAGCCTAGTTTTTAACGGTACTGGAAGCAATGGTTTCGGGACCCCAACTTTAGCGAGTCGAGTCGTAAAATTAGTTATTTTAATATTTATAGCATCGTTAGAATCACATTAAAATTTGGTTATGAAATTTTATCCAAATTTTAATGTCTAGGTAGTTAATTGAGCAAAAAGGATTAAATCGTAAAAAATGTAAAAGTTGAATTGGTTAATTAAAAGGACTAAATAAGAAAATTAACCTTAGGTATTATAGTGGGTGGATTAGACTGAGTTATATTAATTATAAATAGGTTTAATTAAAGATAAAAAGGGTTAATTAAAGCTTAATGATGAAAGTCTAAACATTTTTATCTAATTTCTTCATCTTCTCCACGGAAAAAGCTAAGAAAACTAGGGTTTTCGATTGTTGAACTTGTGAGCTTGATTTAGGTAAATAAACCTTGATCTTTTCAATAATTTTTATATTTTTGAATCTGTGTTAGCTTAATCTAGCTAATCTAAGGACCAATTCGTGAATATATCAAATGTTATGAAACTTTCCATTGTTGAATATGCTTGTTCTTGAAAGTTTTTGATAGTTTTGAATGTTTGATGATGAGATTGGATCTTTTTGTAAAGTGATTTTTGATGAAATTAGGGTTTAAGGACTAAAATGTTAAAGTGATGAAATTGTGTGCATTTGATTGAAATAATTGGTTTATAGGGATTTGTATAAGAACTATGAGTATTTGGCTAGAGTGTAATTAGAAGGAAACTGGTATTTTTCATGTTTTATGTTGAAAGGACTAGATTGAATAAAAGGAAAATATTAGGGGTAAAATCATAATTTTCCAAAAGAAGATCAAATTGTGTTAAATGATTTGATTGTGTGATTTAATGTGAAAATTTGGATGATTTTTTTATTTAGATTACGATCGTGCCACAAATCGCGAAAAAGAGAAATTAGCAGAATGATCTCTAGAGCCTATCCATAACTGCAATTCAGTCCGATAAGTTCGTAATGTTAAATACTTAATTAGATTTGCGCATTATTTCCTTCTTCATAATTGTTACAAATGGGAAACAATGATTGGAAACGAGAAAGATGGAAACAACGAAATGAGAGTGATAGCATTAGAAATGACACTTATTTTCTCCTTAAAATTTGTGTATTAATTGTTCCTTTTGTATCATATTTAGTATGCATGTTAAACATTTCATATTTAGTATTTTCATTTTGTAACTTAGTGTTGTATGGCTTTAATTCTTTTCATTTTAGCTTCTTTTGTGTTACTAATGTCGACGTATGTAGCATAAGTTTTGTGTCTAAAATTGTCAGCATAGAGATCCACCTCGGAAGATCAGTGCTGGAAAGCGTTCAAAGATGCAGCCACAAATTTAACCTGGAGTTGCGACCAAAGATGTAACCGCAAAGATACCTTCACCTCGTACAAGTGAATTCACGCTACAAACATACCTAGAAGCACCAGCGCAGGAGCATGTTAAGTTGTCACCGCAAGTAAAGATCATAGATTGTGCCCAGAGATGCGGCAACAACTTGTAGATGCCTGATGAGCACACCAAATCTACATGAGTGCACAGTTGGAAATAACCAACTTGTACAACTGCCAAAGAGGTTAGATCTGAGAAAGGAGGAGATCTGAAATTCCCAAAGCTTATAAATAGAAGGGAAAGGAAGAAAATGGATATCAAGTGGTAAAGAATTAAACTTTGCAAAATTTCTCAAATCTTTTAACAAGCTGCCATGGAAGCTTGAGTTTTGGAGGAAGGTGATCTGACGAGTGAAGGAGCAAAACTTCTGGTGAGAAGTGCCTATCTGTGGTGCAAGAAGAGCTATCACGGAATAGTTCTAGTAAACTAGGAATAGGATGCTTCAACTTTCTTCTTTGATACCTCTTAATTGTTGATGAATACTGTTGATTATCAATTGAGTATGGAAGTACCATTTGAAGTTAGATCTGATTTGATTTTTACTCTATTCTCCTTATTTGTTTATATTTTAATTTACCTGTTTTGACCACGGAAGTGCGATTGCAGTCACAGTCACTAGAAGGTGCGGTGACAAGTTAGATTAACAAGCAAGACAACGGAAGTTGCTTGAGGCTAAAAAGGAATTCTGGCCACTTGTTCTTAAGTGCTAAGCATTACTAGCACTAGGAGGTGTGGTAATTACTAGCATTTGGGTTTTTGTTAAATAGAGGAAGTGATAGTAGAAAGATCTTATTAAAGCATAAATGTGGTGACAATTCATCTATTTGTTACCTTATAGCCACATTTAGCATTGAGACTTGTGAAGTTAGTGATCCTCTCCAGTTCTTTACACTTGATCCATTTATTTTAAGTTCTGAATTTAAATTTACAACATCTCAACAATAATTCATTTTTATCTTAATTTGCTTTGACAATTAATTTTATATTTGCATTGAAAATTTAACTCTTTTAGCTGTGCAGATCTAATTGAGTTACGCTGACATTCTTAGTAGCAATTCCTCTAATTTTAACTTTAGCTGCTTCGATAATTAAACATCAAGAACTCTATCCTCATGGGATCGATATCCGATAGATCACATCTATCAACTATACTTGCGTCGACGAGTGTCCGCTTGCACTTAAATGTTGTGACGTTTACAGGCCAATCAGAGAGTTATCCGGCCTTGTGCCAAAGATTGAATTTGGTCCGATAGCTGAGATCTTGCATTTGTTACGGATTCCCTACGGTATCATGAGTCACTATAAAGTGAAATGAATCCAAGAATGGATTACAGGCCCTATGATGGTTGAGATTTATGCTTGATTTGCATATTCTCGTCAACTCAGTGTGAGCAGCATCGTTAGGGAATAGTTATATGTACAAATACTGTATCGATGGATAAGATATCGCATATGTTGTGAGTCCTCGTCAGCTTAGTGTGAGCAGTATCATATACTGGTAATAGAAATGACCTTTGGTCAAAAGGGATGAAGTCTGATTATAGATAACTGAATTACAATCTTGTTCTGGCTCGATTGATTTACAAATTGAACAACATATGTTATTCGGTAAATTAATAAACTCTACGAACTTGCTAAGCTGTGAAAGCTTACCAGTGAATTTGTTGTTGTTTTGTAGATTCTATTTTGTTGCTTGAAGATCGGATGATCTCGAATAAATTACACTATCTTGAGAGCTCGTTTGGTAGTATTTACATCACTTGGTTATATAGCATGTACTAGGATGATGTTATTTTGTGATGCTTTACTTGGAGTTATTTGGTACAATTTCAAACTTGTTTTGAATGTTTGAACTCCTTCAAATGATTGTTAAATGTTAAGTATAGGCATTTGGCTCTTAAAATGTAATGCTATGTTTTGTTCTTGAACACATGTGTTGTTTATTTATACCATATGTTTACAAAATGAAGCTTGGTTGATAAACTTGTGTAGATTTTTGAATTCTGCTTACTTGTTTCGATAGAACTCTTGCATGTATCGGTAGAAGTACAAGGAAGGAGAGAGGTTGGTTACTGACTTGCATTGTATCGATAGTACCATGATAAGTATCGGTAGTTCTGTTCATAGTAGTATCGATAGTTTAGGTACTTGTATCGATAAAAGTTACAGGGTAAGACTTCTTAGCTCTTTAGAGTTTTTAGTATCGGTAGAAGTATGACTTGTTTCGGTAGAAGTGACACTTGTATGGGTAGAACTATCACAAGTATCGTTAGAAATTTGCACTATTTCTAAACTTCTTACTAGCTTGACTACTACCGATACTTGTCTAAAAGGTACTAGTAAAAGTCTCCAAAAATCGTGGAAATGACATTTTTGTCCTTGTTGAACTGTGTTGACATTTAATTAATGATTTATGTCGTGCATAATGTATTTCTTTATTAAAATATGATATGCAAAAATAATATCAAGAGAAAATCTAAAATAGATTATCGGAAAGACCTCGGGACCCTAACCGATGACAATATCGGGTTTTAGGTGTTACACTTTGTCATAATCACACCAACAAGGATTTCAAGCCATACCACTATATAAGTAAACCAAAACAACTCCTAAGTACATGCCACACATAACCAAGCCTTATGATGGTCAAAAGACTACCGAATCAATACTAAGATAATGTGAGCTTCTCGACGATCCGCAACTTGACACTACAGGGAAAAAGCAAACAATGAAGTAAGATTATATATGCTTAGTAAGTTCAAAAGTATTAAAACTGAATAACTTACCTCAGGTTAAAATTTTACACTACAAGCTACTTAGCTTGGTAAGGTTTGCCTATCATGTCAAATCAAATATAAAAAAGGTGAGTTTAACATTTATCATACTATATAGTAACTTAATCATATAACATTTCAATTCACTTAATTCAACATTTCAACATCATTCATAAAACAAATAAATATTTAATCAATTTACTAACGTAATCACATCATAAAATCTATTTACCACAATGCATCCCATTTCAAATAAGTGTCAAACATTATTTTCATTTCATAATTTGAATTCTAAATCCAAATGATATTAAATCTTATAAATTCCATTCCCATATCATATCAATTCATCTTTATACCAAAAAAATAGTAATTTCCAATTTAAGGTCAATTACTACTTCATTTCATAATACAAATTTCGGATCGAATTCATCAATTAATCACATTTCCATATTAGCCCCCTAGGCTTGTATAATTGATTCTCAATATGCATATGTATCATCTAATCATCGTATCAAATCAAACTGAATATCATTTATTCCATTAACATTCTTCATGTCCCTATTAACCTAACTCGGATCGGATGGATACACGAATCTAACCAACACACCACTTTAGCACCTAGTGTCTGACAGATAAATACGTAATAATAAACTATGCCTTGCGCTGGTCAATAAACCAACAAAAAAATGTGCCAAGCATTGATCAGTATAACTGCCAAATAAGGTGCCCAACACTCCCCGACACGTAGTCATATACCTTGAACTCTTCATATCCTATGGCATGCCAATTATACTCGATCCTGCCCAAACAGTTAACAGGGTAACAATTTTTCACATTTTTGTTTGAAATCATTTCTCCATTTTAATTTCATAATCAAAATCAACTAACCCAATTTTCCACACACACACACACACACACACACACACACATATATATATATATATATATATAATAGCATATTCACCATAACATTAGCATAATTTCACCTTTCAAATAATATCTAATATTTTTGAATCTATTTAATAACTCAATTCACATCAATTTTCTCATGAACTCATTCATTCAAACATATGATAGCATCAAATATCTCATTTCGTATTCAATTTTCATGTTTATTTCAATATACACATGTTTTCCACATATAATCAATTTAGTACAAATAATCATCAATAAATTCAAATCGCCTCAATTAAACAAGGAACCTTACCTTACATTCTTACCATGCATAACCAATTCAAATGCATCAATTATAAGTTAGTTTAGATTAAAAAAAACACATAACGTATGAACTTACTAGGGCTAAACAACAAAAATTGCAATGTTAGGGACTAATAAGTATTTTCCTCTTTTCCACGATTATCTATCGGCTCTTGATCTAAATAGTAATTTATTTCAATCATTAGCCCAAATACTTAATAATAATCCATTTAATGTACATGACTTCTTAATTGTATTTTTCACAATTTTCCTAAACTTTGACTTTTTGTTCAATTTAGTCCCTAATATCAACACAAGTTTATTTTCACAAGTAACCCATAAACAAATATAGTCACATTCTTAAACATCCATAATCAGCCCTCTAATACTAAAATTTTACAAGAAAACCATGCCAAATTTAATCTATTTTCCATTTAGTCCTTAAGCTCAAAAATTATACAAAATCACTTTACAAAATAGTCATATTTCAACATCAAGCTTCAAAATCTATTGTTTTGTATCAAAAACATATAAAATTCATTAATGGAAAATTTTAAAATCTTTAACAGTTTTGAAAATAGAGATACATGTTAATTGGACCTAGTTGCAACAATCTCAAAAATTTAAAAATTACGATAAACATAATTAGAAAACGCTATCATGCAAAGACCTTAAGTTGGCCGAACTCTGAAGCCTCTACCATAGTGCTTTTGGGTGGAAGAAAAGAAAGAGTGAAGGTAATGACTTTATTTTTTTATAGTTTTATGTTTTATCATTTTTTTCTAATTTAAACTAATATAATAATAACATATTTTATCAATAATAAGACCACTAACCGTACACTTTAGTTCCTAAGGGCCTAATTTCCCTTCAAAATCCAGAACATTCTTTAAATAAACATTTTAAGTAATAAGAATAAAAATATTAATGTTTATAATTTTTACAATTTAGTCCTTTTCATTAATTAACCATCCAACCATTAAAATTTTTGGACCAAACCTCAATTCACATATATAATAGCTCTGTAAATATTCTAAAAAAATGTTCAAAGGCTCGATTTACAAAAACGAGTTCATGATATCTCATTTTTCAAAACCACTTGATTTTCGATACGCACCACTTGTACCTTGACTAACTAACCAATTAATAAAATCTATTAAATCACAATTCACTATTACACTATATTCAACTCATAAATATTAATTAAATATATATGTGGACTCTCTCGTCGAAATTGTAGTCCCGAACCCATTGTTTCTGACAGCACTAAAAATCAAATTGTTACATAAAAAATAAGGTAATTGCAATAGCAAATAAGTACACTTATCCAAAACTGAAAAATTAAAATAGTATTTTAATAGTTCAAAAACCAAAAAAGAATCACGAAGTTGAAAGTTGAACACTCCCCCTTAATGCAACAATTTAGCAAGCGGCAAACAAAATTTTTTTCAAACACAATCTCCCCCTTTCGATAGCCTCCCTTCAACCCATTCAACTTCCTCTAGCCTCCCTTACATTCTCCCCCTTTTTTGGTAAAAAAATGCCAAACTAATCCTCATTAGGCAAGCCAAGTATATCAATTAACAAATTCTTTTCTTTGTCAATCAATTTCTTCATTGCTTTGGCTGAGCCTATCACAATGACTTAAGTTGAATTCAATGGAAGCATGAAGTTCAACAATTATTTGTTGTTTGATTCCTTTAGGGATGGAAGCAGTGTAACACCCAAAACCCGAAATCGTTATCGGTTAGGGTTCCGATGTCTGTCCGATCTTATATTGCATTTAATATCTTGTTACTGTTTCGTTTAATCATATTTTAATAGAGTAACACAAAGTACACAACATGAATCGTCAATTGAATGTCAGCATAATCAAAAAGTGCAAAAATGTCATTTCCATGATACCTGTTAAACAACTATCGATAGTAGTCGGGTCAGTAAGTCATTTAGAAACATGCAGACTTCTATCGATACTTCGAAAAATTCTACCGATATAAGTGTAACTTCTACCTAAAAAAGTCATGCTTCTACCGATACTAAAAACTCCAGAGAGCTAGGAAGTCTTACCTTGCAACTTCTACCCTACAAGTATCCTAGCTATCAATACAAGCATACACAAAACTACCGATACAAACCAAGTCAGTAAACAACCTCTCTCCTATCCTATACTTCTACCGATACATGCATGAGTTCTACCAAAATAATTACACAGAAATCAATAAATTAAGCATAAACTACAAGTTTATCAACCATTCATCACTTCATAACTTCAAATGAAATATACCAATCATTGTACATGGCCTCAAGACCTTGCATACAACTCAATATAGTATGAATATAACATACCATCTTGACCAACATATACTAAGAATTCACAACAAAAGATTCGTTTATCCATACAAGAAGTACGAGTCAAATCATCCTAGTACATGCCATAAGACCAAATGATATAATTACCACCAAACAAACTCTGGGATAGTGTGATGCTCCAAGATGATCCGATCTCCTAACAGTAAAAGTGAATCTACAAAACAACAATAATTTCCACAAGTAAGCATTTCAAAGCTTAGTAGTTCAAAAAGTTAAATAGATTTACCAAAATTCAAGAGTTATAAAATCTAATCAACCAAACTGAATAAGTTATATACATCCGAGGTTGGTTCCAATTGGCATTTGATACTCACGATGACACTCAAGTCATTGGACCTTTAATCCATAATGGGATTCATTTCATTTGATACTTACGATGACACATAGTCATCGAACCTCATAATCTGTAAAGGATTCATATACTCACGATGACACATAGTCATCGGACCTTTTACATTTACATCCCAAGGTCCGTTAGCCTTTCATTTCCTTTGTTCCCGTCTTTCACACTTTCGATCATCATTCCAACTCACAAGGATTGTTTACAAATAAGAATATGCAATTTAAACTAAAATTTAACAATACGGACTTATCGGACTGATTTATAGTTACGAATAGGCTTCGAGGACTACTCCGTAATTCTTTTTTCCATGATCCGTGACTCGATCGTAATCGAAATCAACAAATCAACCAAATTTCCCTATTAAATCATATAATTGAATCATTTAGCACTACTTGATCCTTTTTAGAAAATTTACTAAATTGCCTCTAACATTTCATTTTTATCCAATTTAGTCCCTAAATGCAAAACATGCAAAATAATCCCCTTTCTTCATCAACCCATGCTAGCCGATTATCCAAAGCCTCAATACCAACCCCTAAAACTTAGTTATTTAGCAAAAAATACCCAAAATTTCATCATTTAACATATTAATCCTTAAACCCTAAGTTAATCAAAAATCAGTTAACAAAAAGATTAAATTCAGCCGAACCCAACAAGTGGCTCCAGTGAAAAAGATGATGTTGTTCATCCTAGGGGTCTCAGGTTCGAGCATTTATGTGTGCAAGGTGTGTGTGCGTTGTCAAAGGGTTAAGAAAGTGTGAACAGATACTACCATCTAATCACACCAATATATTAAAAAAAGATTAAATCCAGCTATCAAACATACAAACACATTATAATCTTCCAATAATAAGCATATTCAATAATGGTATAACATTTAACATTTAACAGAATCATGAATTAGTCCCTAGGTTGAGCTAATACAGACTCGAAAACATAAAAATAACTAAAAACGGGTGAGATTATGCTTGAAGATTGGTCGAACCTACTTCTATGGTTTCTAGGGTTCTTAGTTTTGTTTTATGAAGAATAAGATATGAAATTATGGCTAATTTCACCTTCTTTGACTTTAACCTAATTTATTATTAATTTACCATTTTACCCTTGTTTAATTCATATGATTTGCAAATGATCACCTCCCTGATCTGCATCCTCCTCTACACGCAGCTCATGTTCAACTGGGCCAATGTTAGCGCAATCGACTGCATCGACATCTTCTTCCAAAGCAGCTGCCCTTTTCACCATATTTGCACCCAGACTATTGGAGAACTCATCTTCGAATAAGTGGGCAATGTTATGATGAAGATCGCCATCAGCCTATGACTATCTGTCATCCTTCTCATCATCAAAAATATGGATTCGGGTTGGTGTAAGAGCAGGCCTACCATCAGGGGAATGTTGCTCGGAAGATAAGTACTTCATCGGACGGTAGATGGATGGGAAAGTTAGGAAATTTGGTAGTGGGGTCTAGGTGATCTGACTCAATACAGCGACAAAGGCTTCATTCCATGCCTTAGTGTAGGCATAAAACTTGTGAAGTCAAAAATTCATATCGTCCACGATACTATCGGTGTGGATAGAATGCATGTCGATGCGGTCTAAGTGAACTTCCATCAAGGCTAGCTTCATTACTACTAGAGTCTCTGTCGGTGTATCAAGTTTGTCAGCCATCTTCTTACCCTTTCCTTTGTCCATTTTCATGGAGGTCTTTTTGGCCACTAAGGTGTCTTGGCCACGTGTCATCCTCTCAACAGATATATCATTGATTGGGCCTTTTTTATCCAAAACCTCTTCATCATCTTTGGGCACAATCCCCTTGTGTTGACAAAGCAGTATAATGAGAGAGGGAAAAGGAACGATACCAGTTTACTTTCCTGCAGCTTCTGCGATCTGGGCGTGTATGAGGACACTGATGTCAGTGTGTCGATGATGCAAGATGGAATGCAATAGACACATACAGTCCAATGTGGCCGTAGTACTGTAGGTTGAAGACCTAACACGGCTGTTGATAAAATGAAATCATACCTTACAAAAAATTGAAAGGTATCGCCTGTGCATTGTATAGTTATGAAAGCCATTGCTCGTCCATGTAGCGCCATAGATGTAGAGATCTTTCATCATCTAAACCAGGCAATCATCGTCCAGACTATGTATAAAAGGTGCATGGGTATCCACCCGTTCTAGAATCCTTAGCAATACATTGATATTTACAACACTTCATGGAACAAGCCCATATCGGACAAATACAAACTCCTGCTCTTGGTACATCAGATTAGCGTAAAACTCCCTAACCAAAGTAGGGGAGTAGCCCGAAGGATGGTCGTATAAATATTCCAAGGGTCAGGTGCGGAGAAAGTTGAAGGCCCTGTTCGGGGTGGATGTTGCGCTTAAGCAAGACGTTGTGGTACCGGTCTTTGGTCGTAGTCGTTAGAAACAAGACTAGGCCTGTGGATGAAGGTGGTGGTGTTGTGGACGGAGCCATAGTAGAAGTGGTTGGGGTGGTTTTAGAGGAGGGTTTAGGAGTGTTTCTTGAAGCATGAGTTTTTGCCATGGTAAGATGAAAAGAAGGTAAAGAATACTTTGCAAATAAAGATTACTTCAAAATCAGAAAAGAAAATATACAAACAATGAAAAAGAGGAGTTGCATTAACAATGGCGGATGTGAAGAGAAAAGGTAACTGCAATGAGAGACTTTATAACCTAGGCATAATGAGAAGAAAAACACAGGAAAACATTTCGTCTGCAACCATTAATTGCCAAATTCTGCAGATTGTACTTTTTCATTTGATCCAACGGTTGGGATAAAAAGAAATCAATCGGCGCGATTCTTGCTAGAAAAGTAATGCTGACTCATCGCAGAATGCGCCGACAGTATATGCTTCGAAGCTTCAACAAAATTTCGATTTTTATTTCTGCAAATAATTTAAAACAACACAAAGAAAGGCGAAACAAATAAAAGTAAATGACGCAATGCGTCGACATTATTTAAATGTCACCAGGTTGACGATTTCGTTTAGTTCTCGAACATCTGAACTCGCATAATGTTTAAGACGTTGTCCATTTACTTTAAATTGTTGTCCATCCTTTAGATTTTTAATTGTCACCGCACCACTTGGGAATGGTTCGACAACTCTGAATGGTCCTGACCACCGTGATCGTAATTTTTCTAGATGCAATTTTAAACGTGAGTTAAATAAAAGTACCAACTGACCAGGATGAAGTTGTCGACGCAAGATAATGTTGTCATGCCATCTTTTTGTCTTTTCCTTGTATATTGCAGCATTCTCATAAGCAAGGCATCAGATTTCTTCTAATTCTATGATGTCCAACAGTCTTTTCCTTCCGACAGCATCATAGTCCAAATTTACCTGCTTAATTGCCCACATAGCCTTATGTTCAAGTTCGACAGGCAAGTGACAAGATTTTCCAAACACTAGTTGATATGGTGACATTCCCAATAGTGTTTTGTAGGCGGTGCGAAGGGCCCACAATGTATCATGTAGTCGCATAGACCAATCCTTCCTAGATGGATTAACCACCTTCTCAAGTATGCTTTTAATTTGACGATTGGATACTTCGGCTTGACCATTGGTTTGTGGGTGATATGTGGTAGCCATACGATGCTTCACACCATATTATTTTAATGCAGTTGCCACTTGGTTATTATAAAAATGAGTGCCTCGGTCACTTATCAACACTCTCGGTGTTCCAAATCTTGTAAGGATGTATGAGTGAAAGAACTTCAAAACTATCCGAGCATCGTCTTTTGGCACCGTAATTACCTCGATCCACTTCAAGACGTAGTCAACAGCCATTAAAATATACACAATTCCAAAAGAGTTCGAAAATGGTCCTATAAAGTCTATACCCCAGACGTTGAAGAGCTCTACCTTCATGATGGGTTGTTGGAGCATCTCATTGCCCCGAGATATTGAACCATTGCGTTGACAATGATCACATTCTTGCACGAAGTTGTGAGCATCTTGAAACAATGTAGGCTAATAAAATTCTGACTATAAAACCTTTGCAGCAGTCCTTGTTCCACCAAAATAGCCTCCATAAGGAGCATCATGGCAGTGTCGCAGGATTGACATCATTTCTTCTTCAGGTACACAACGACGAATGATATTGTCGGCGCATACCTTAAATAGGTATGGCTTGTTCCAATGGTATTTGGCAGCATCGCGTATGACCCTGATCTTTTTGTGACCAGTAGCACTCATGGGTAGCTTCTCACATACAAGATAATTGACGACATCGGTATACCATGGTGATACGTCGACAAAGAATAATTGCTCATCAGGAAATGTTTCGACAATCTGGGATGTCTATCCATCTTCACTTCCGACTTCCAGCCAAGACAAGTGATCAGCTACTTGATTTTCAAATCCTTTCCTATCTCTGATTTCAATATCAAATTCTTGGAGGAGTAAGATCCATCTGATGAGTCTAGATTTGACATTTTTTTTGTTGAAAAGGTATCTCAATAATGAGTGGTTTGCGTAAACTGTAGTCTTTGCACCGACAAGATAAGAATGAAACTTGTCAAATGCGAAGACTACTGCTAGCAACTCTTTCTCAGTCGTGATGTAATTAACCTGCATTTCAGTTAGAGTTTTACTAGCATAGTAAATAGAATGGAATACCTTTTCTTTTCGTTGGCCAAGTATAGCTCCCACAGTAAAGTCGCTTGCATCACACATAAGTTCAAACGGTTACGTCTAGTTCGATGTAACGACAATTGGAGCTTATACTAGCTGTTTCTTTATTGTCATGAATACGTCAAGACAAATGTCATCAAAAACAAACTTCTTATTTTGCTCCAACAATGAGCATAATGGTTTAGCTATCTTGGAGAAATCTTGAATGAATCTTCTATAAAAACTAGCGTGTCCAAGAAAGGATCTTATTGCTTTGACGTTTGTGGGTGATGGTAGTTTTTCGATGATTTCTACCTTTGCTTTATCAACCTCAATGCCCTAACAAGATATCTGATGTACGAGGATAATGCCTTTAATTGCCATAAAATGGTTTTTCTCCCAATTCAGAACTAGATTTGTGTCCTTGCATCTCTTCAAAACTCTCGTCAAATTGTCAGCGCATTGATCGAAATTTTGTCCATAGACAAAGAAATCATCCATGAATACCTCTAAGGAATCCTCGATCATGTCTGAAAATATTGCCATCATACTCCTCTAGAATGTTACTAGTGCATTACACAACCCAAACGGCAACTGTCGAAAAGCAAAGGTTCCAAAAGGGCATGTGAATGTGGTCTTTGCTTAATCTTTCGGTGTAATAGCTATTTGATTGTATACAGAGTAACCATCTAAGAAACAATATTAGGATTTGCCAACTAGCCTATCCAGCATCTGATCAATGAAAGGTAGTGGAAATGGTCCTTCTTTGTGGCCACATTTAGTCGTCGGTAATCCATGCATACTCGTCATCCAGTTGCAATGCGAGTAGGGATTAACTCGTTCTTACTGTTGGTCACAATTGTGAAACCACTCTTTTTAGGCACACATTGAATAGGGCTTACCCAATCACTATTAGAAATAGGGTATATAGTGCCCGCATCTAACCATTTAATAATTTTCTTCTTCACTACATCTTTCATCTTTTCATTGAGTCTTCGTTGCTGCTCAACTGATTGCTTCTTTTCATCTTCTAACCTAATCTTGTGCATGCAAAAAGAGGGACTGATGCCTCTGATATCTGTGATGCTCTAGGGTATGGCTTTTTTGTGTTTTTTTAGAATCATGATAAGCTTATCTTTTTGCATTACGTTGAGGGATGCGTTGACAATAACAGGCAATGTTTTGTTGTCACCAAGGAAGACATATTTCAAATGCGTCAGCAAAGGCTTCAACTCCAAGGTAGGAGCTTGCTCAATAGACGGTTTAAACATTAAGATTATCCTGCTAGACAAATCCAAAGACTCTATTTGCCAATTCTGACGCAGCTCACAATTGTTAACCTCCTCTTTGTCTACACAATCATCTAGAATGTCATCAGTAGATGTCGCCACATCATCATCAGATAGTACTGAACTTCTTACGTTAAATTCTTCCATAATAATCTCGTCCAACACATTAATGTGGTGACATTGTTCTTTAGGTCCAGACGGTGATGCTTCAAACACACTGAAAGTTACATGGTCATCATTATAACGCATGACAAGTTCTCCTTTGAACACATCGATAAGTATTCGTCGCGTTGCTAGAAATGGCCTCCCCAAAATTATGGGTACCTCCTTATCTGCTTCACAGTCTAGGATGATGAAATCAGCAGGGAACACTAACTTATCAACTTGGACAAGAACATCTTTGATTTGTCCTTCAGGTTGTGCTAAGGATCTATCAGCCAGTTGCAATGTCACGGCAGTGGACTTCATCGAACCTATTCTTAATTTCTTGAAAGTAGACAAAGGCATAAGATTAATACTTGCTCCCAAATCACATAAAGCCTTACCTAAGTAATGATTCCCGATATAGCATGGAATTGTGAAACTGTTAGGATCTTTCATCTTGGTTGGAAACTTATTTGCAAGCAAAGCGTTCACCCCTCTATGAGCGTAATCTTCTTGATGTTGGACAATTTATTTTTCTTTGACAATAGCTCCTTCATGTATTTCCCATAACAGGGTATCTACATAAGAGCATCTATTAGAGGTATACTAATATGCAATTGTTTCAAAGTAGAACAAACTTTTGGTATTCTTTGTCATGGACTTTTTCTTTGAATCGTTGTGGAAACGGCAAAGATATTGTAACATTGGGTTTTTTTAGAAAACTCGGTAATGTTGACATTGGCAATTGCATCGACAACTTAGTTGGACAAATTGTAGGCATAGATGGCACTACAGTTGGTTCCTCTTCATTTTCTTTTGCTTAACTTTTTTTAGTTATATCCTCTCCTTATTGCTGTGGTTCAAATGCGTCGACATGGTCTTGGTCATAACTGCTTGGCCCTACCGTTTATTCTCCACGCCTTAGTGTGATTGCATTGCAATGCTCCTTCCCCTTTGTGTTGGATTTTCAGTATCACTAGGCAGAGTACCTGGTGATCTGGTGCTGAGACTAGCAGCTAACTGACCGAGTTGAGCTTCCAATACTCGTATGGAAGAAGAATTACCTTGCACGATCTCCTCTGTTCTTGTGATATGTTTGCGCATCATTGCTTAAAGAGCAGCCATAGGATCTGCCTTTTGTTGAGTAATTTGCTATTGTTGATGCTGATGATGTTACCCTTTCAGTTGTGGTAGTACAGACCATTGTGGCTGTAGTCTCGATTATGGTTGCATTTGACTATATGACTGCATCTGGTCAGTTGTTAAGAACAGTTATTATATGTGTTACCAAATGAACTCCCTCGAATGTTGTTGACGTAGAATGCAATTTTTGCATGTTTTAGGCAGTCCTCATAGCTATAGTTGTCGCCGCAAATTTCGTAGGAAAATATCGACGTATCCAATTGCTTAGCCACTTGAATAGGAGCAACATCGCTTATTCCTTTCATTTTCTTTATGATGTTGGCTAGTGAAGATACATGCGTTGACAAAGCTGAAATAGCATCTAACTCAAGAACTTCGGGGTTAGTTTTTACCTATGTAGAATGAGAAATAAGGTATTGATAATCATTCTTATCAATCTCTAGAATTCTTACAGCTTCATTGTATGTACAATCTAACAAGGAACCATTAGCCGATACGTCGACAAGGTTCCTTGTCTGAGCATTCAAACCATTATAAAATATTTCAATCTGGGTCTCCTATTGAATTTCGTGCATTGGGTAGCGTCGGAGCAATGTTTTATAACGCTCCCAAGTTGTATGTAAATTCTCATTATCCAACTGATGATATGAAGTAATGTCATTTCGCAACCTTACCTTCTTTGTCGATGGATTGAAACGCAAAGCAAGCTACGTTGCTAATGCATTCCAAGATGTGAGAGATCCTGCTGGCAATCTCAAGAACCATGTTCTTATTTTACCTTGTAACGAATAAGGAAATAATTGCATTTTCAAGGCATCATCAAGAACACCGTGTTGACTACAGGATTCACAAATAAGCAGAAATGATTTTAAGTGTTCTCGTGCGTCTTCATGAGGAAAACCAGAATACTACCCATTTGAGTTGAGCATCTGAAACATCACCAGTTTTAGTTCAAAATTACCAGCCTGGATAGTCGATCTCACAACCCCTAGTTGTAAATCATCAAGAATAGGCACAACAAAATCTCTTATTGTCCTATTTTGTATTTGTTCTTCTTGTGGATGTGGTGGTGGTATATCGTTAACAATTTGTGGAAGCATTGGAGGAATTTCATCTTGTAGAAACAATGGTGGCTAATTATTATTATTGTTGTTACCAACCATTCTCCATTGTTCTTACCTTCTCTTCCTAAGTGTCCTCTCAAGCTCTGGATCAAAGCTTACAATGTCCTTAAGATTTCTCCTTGTGGACATGCAATAATTAAAAATCTGAAAAAGAAAACAATTGGAAAAATAACAACAGTTTAGTAAAGATTAAAAGTTAAGTAAGTAAAATTAATTGCAACTACAAAAGTAAACATCAAACAAACGTCATTCCCCGACAACAGTGCCAAAACTTGATCGGTGTTTTTAAGTCACAGCAATGTGCAAGCGGACACACGTCGATGCAAGTATAGTTGATAGATAAATCTATCAAATATCAATCCCACGAGGAATGGGTTCTTGATGTCTAAATGTCGAAGCAATCAATATTAAAATTAAGTGTAATGTGATGACTAAATGTCAGTGTAATATGTCAGATCTGTACACTAAAATAATCAATAATGTCAACGCAATTAGAATTAAACTTTAGAAGTTAAATGTTAATATATTGAAAGCAAATCAAATATGTTGACTGTTAAGTGCTGAATATTTAAATGCATGAAATGTAAAAGTGATCAAGTGTAAAGGGTAGAAATGGTTCACTGATTCTGCCAAGTTACAACGCTGGATGCGTCGACAAGGTAGAATATAGATGGAATGTCGCTGCAATGAAGTCCCTTTGAGTTCTTACCAACAACAACTTTCTACTTAATCCCGACTTAAATATCCACAATCACTCTACTTGGTGCGAGCAACGATGTATATTCAAGAACAAGTAACTGAAGTTTGTCCCAATCCCAAGTAGCTCTCGCCTAACTTACTTGTTAATCCAACTTGTCACTACATCTCTCGATATCGGCGCACTGCAATTTCACTCTCGTGCTTAAAGCGGTTAGATCTAAGAATAAACAGATAAGCAATGTAAAATAAGAATCAAATGATTTAACATTAAAAGACACTCTCGTATTCAATTAATATCATCAAAATCCATCATCGTTTAAGAAGAATTAAAGAGTACAACGAACCGTACTATCTCTAGACTACTAGGTCTACTCCCTAATTGTTCCTATTGCTTTGCATCAAGCATCTCTTGTCAGAAGTGGTTGCAGACTTGCTTCATCAACTCCTCGATTTTCAGCTTAAATTTTCAATTGACACAGAATTTTTAGAATTTAATCCCTTCGCTCTTCATGTCTTCTTTCCTTCTTTGTTCATTTATTTATGACCTATAAAATGTTGTAGGTTTCAGCCTCCATTCACATATCTATATCTAGATCTTGCAGCTATAAAAATTAGTTAGATTACAGTTGTGCACTCACGCAGTTCTAGTATGTTCTTCAGAGATTTGCAGATTGTCGCTGTATCACTAAGCGCATTTTGAAATCATAATTACAGCTACATCTGTGAAATTCTTGCATTGGTGCTTCCAGCTATGAATTCAGCTTCATTCTACTCATTCAAGGTTTAGTTTCAAGCGGCGACATCTTTTGGTCGCAATTTCTAGCTAATCTTGTGGCTGCATTCATCCAGCATTAAGCTTCTAGATTGAGTTCCTGTGCTGACAATATTAAGACGCAATATATCGGCTTCTTGCGTCGACATTAGTACAAAAATAGATAAAAATAACAATAATTTCACTTGACTAACAATGAGTTGAAAAATGTGGAAACTAAATGTAAAATGCTGATAATGCATGCTAAATGAAATGTAAAAGAGACAATAAACACACTAAATTGGAGAGAAAATATATGTCATTTGTAATACCATCAGGGTCTAATTGTCATTTAAATACCTTAACCAACCTTCCAATTAACATATAACACCTTTAATTAATGTTATCCAACTTTTACCCCCTTTACGATTCAGTCATTTTTACTTAATTAACTATCTAAACGATTAAATTTCTCAACCAAAATTTAATACGATACTAATGACATCGCAAATACTAATCAACTAATATTTATGACTCGACTTTTAGGAGTTGTGGTCCCAAAACCACTCCGACACCACTGAAAACTAGGCTGTTACAAGTAGTGCGATAGTTGGCACTCCCTGGAAGCAGTGCCTCTGGTAAGTTGGATATGCACATTTTAACTCAATATGGCATTACAAATGACTCCACTATTGTTGCTTGTGTTCAACAGATGGTCCGATAATTTAAATATAAACTTGTGAAACTGAAATCTAAGCTAGTAAAACTGTGAACTAGTTGTTGTTTAAATATGAATTTTTAGTATTTTTTTTTTTTTTTTTAGCATGGGTTGTTGTTTGAACCTTACTTTTCACTATCAATTTGATAAGGTACACTAAAAAATTAGTCTCAAATAGGTAAAGGAAGTTATAAAATAGACAGAGTGTGTTACGATCTAATGCCCTAAGTGTAGTTTATTCGTCATTTATATTTTTAATTTTTTTCAAATATATTGGTTTAAAAAATTTCATTATTCACATTAATATCATTTGTATATGTCCTCAATGTTTTTTGCATGCAAAACAAACTATAAGTAAATATTGACTCATTGATTACCTAATATTTAACTAATACTAAGTTATATTATGTAATCGGATCGTAATGCTAGAATATAAATTGTATTAATAGGTAATCTAAAAGGTTTGTATGTAATCTTATGAATCGAAATTAAGCAAATTGGGTAAAGGACTATTATGTCATCTATCAAGTCCAAATTGAGAGACATAGATGTGATTGTCTGAATTGACAATACATCTAACAAGACCCAAGTCGAATCAATCCTAGATTAATTCACTTGTGACATTCATAGTGTAACTTACCTTAATCTTGAGTAAATGACTGACTATATGTGCATGACTCATATACTTTGATGTATTAAAGCTTAAGTTCAAATAACTAAAGAATTGAAAGCCGGTATGTTAAATACACGACTTCTACCTGACATAACTTCATTTACAATAATTCATAGTTGAATAAAAGGTAAATGGTGTCTTCTTATCAGCATTACATGATAGATGGAAAAGTAACGTGGTCACAGGTCATTTTTCTAGGTCAAATGGTTTAATTACTATTTGTTAGCAATTGACTTTTTTCATGAAGATGAAATGATTACCATGAGATAAAATAAGATTATATTGGATGAATGGATTTAGTTCAAAGATATTAAGGATATCCTTTGAGGGTAACACACCTATAACAAGTCATTGGATAAACACTTATTAAGTTGCTTTCGCAATGGTATATAATAAGAGAGAGTTCAATCATGATACTTTAGTGGAATGACTCTATGATTAAATAATGTTATAATTAATAGAAGAGTCATAATTTAATTACAAATTATTTGAGCTCTAATTATATATGTTAAATCAGTCCCCCTACTAGCTCGATATAACCCTTAACGAATTGCATATAAAACTAATAATATGAATTGAATGAAAATGACGACTAAGAGAAATAGATCGCATCTATCACCATCCACATTGAATGTGTTTTCTCTTTAAATACAAAAGATGACTTAAAAATCAAATTAATTTCTTCAAATTATAATTTAATTGAATGCAAATAAATAATTGAAGTTTGAAGTGAAATTTAACTTAATTAGTCATTGTAGTTTTATTGAACGAAGCAATTAAATATATTTCCTCATAAATTCTAATATAGTAAAACTGTCATGACTTTAACGGAATTAGAATTGGGTTGAGAAAATAATTTAATTGGGTAAAATTAATTTAATTAATTAATTAATATTTTTGGAAATAGAAAAATAGTTATTTGGTTAGATAAATTACAAGTGTTGGGGATCGACGCGATTAAGCAACGAACAAGTAAAAATAGCGGAATAAATTGAAAAATTGAACACACAAATTTAACGTGAAAAAATCTCTCCGAATAGGATAAAAAACCACGAGCAAAGATAATTTTACTATAATGGCAAAAGAATGAAGAGTACAAAAGATGGAGATAAAAACTAAACCCCGAAAACCCGAAAAACAAAGAACTCTCAAAACGTAAACACTAAATTCTCCAAAAGTGTTAGGAGTTCTAAACTATAATGGGTATTTATCTAAGGTTGTAAAAGAGCCTATTTATAGGTTAAATTCTTAAGTCAAATAATAATAAAATAATCTAGACTAATAAGAGTTTGACTCAAACAAATAAACAAAGTTTAACTGAAAGATTATTTCTCAAATTTGACTTGAAATAGGAGTTATAATTCAACAACAAGTGTTGGTTAAAAGTTTTAACAATACATATAATTGTACCTAATACACGATACGAGTGTCGCGTGTGAATATGTTGTGCGAATGTGCAAGTATAGACATCGAATCAAGTAATAAAGTGATGAGTGAGTATTGTCTCCACAAGGATAGAATAGGTATAATTTGGTCGAGTTATTATAGTTAAGTGTGATTAATGCTATGGAAAAAATAGTGATAACAATGTAATGGTATTTTGAGTGATAATAATGAATGCAATTTGTAAAATAAACAATTAATTAAATTTCAATGGCAAAGAGCATAAGTCAAAAGTGACGGGCTGTTGAATGAGAAGGTTGGGGTTACTAGGAATCTACCTTAAAAACTAATAATGCCTCGGCAAAATCAAAATCATTTTACTGCTTAGAATAGATCTACTATGGTTTGCTTCTTTCGAGAGCACACTTAAGGATATCTCATCCTAAACAATATATGTCTATTTTCCTTGGATGTGATTTTCAGCACTAGCTTCTCTCCATTCTGTACGAACGTTACTCTATTTCTAGAGACTACTATGGGTATTTTGTCAAACACCTACTCGTATCATCCAATTTCAATCCAACTAATCTAACCTTTTCGGAATTAGATTATGTTTATCCACATGCCATACATTTGCCTATGTCTAGAGACTGCATGCATGCAATTTCAACAAACACAAATTGAATGAAACAGTAAAACAAATTAGATCAAAGCTTCAACATTAAAAGAAAATTAAAATATCATCCATGTAACCCAACTCGATGAGTTTTTAGCTCATGGATTGATTAACCAAGTCTAAAATCAGAGTATCATCTAACATTTCAAATATTTTAAACACACAAAGAAACAAAGTAAGAAACCAAAGGAAGAACTTAAAGATGCACTTTGTCGATCTAGCCCTCAATGTCAATGTCGCAATGTCTTGCATGAATTGAGATGACTTCTTCTTTCTCGCACTCAGCTCCTCTCCCAACCTCTACTGCTACGCTTCTCCTTTTACTTCATATCTTTACCTTCGGAAAAGCTTTCTTTTACTCACATTTTTATTCTCTTATTCATGCTCTCTCCATATTCCTTTTCTCTTGGATCTTTCCCTTTTATTGAGGTAGTCAGCACACAATCCATGCTTCCCCATTTTCAGGTGGATTCTTCTAGTGCTTTGTACAATTGGTTGAGATGGCATGAGTGTTGAATCAGTGGTTTCCTAGAATTTTCATGGCATTCTAGTTGACAAATTATCCAACCTTTTTTCACTGCAATACTTCACTCCTTGGTTTCTTTTCCTTCTCCTACACCTGCTACTCACAACACAAGCAACTCCTTCCCACCAACAAGTAAAAATTACATAAAAATCCTTTAAGCACATATTAAGCTCCAAAATGCAATGTTAAAGAAAATACAAATGAAATTTCCTAAAATGCAACTAAATTTACTTAAGTATAAACAAATAACCCAATTTAAAGGCTTAAAATACAACTCTTTTCACTCCTTGGTTTCTTTTCCTTCTCTTGCACCTGCGACTCACGACACAAGCAACTCCTTTCTACCAACAAGTAAAATAACATAAAATATCTTTTAAGCACATATTAAGCTCCAAAATGCAATGTTAAAAAAAATGCAAATAAATTTTCCTAAAATGCAGCTAAATTTACTTAAGTACAAACAATTGACTCAATTTAAAGGCAAGAAATATAACTCTTTTCAAGAGTTATCAACGAGTTCGAGAGCCCATCCCATGAGAAATGGGTGACAAATCCTAGTAAACAATAGGGCATACCACTACCCCTTGGTGTTCCACTTATATTGTATTTTCTATTAAAATATTATTATTTAATTACCTCTTGTTCAAGTAAAACTCTTGTACCGTTTTCATATAAATAGGAGCTATGCGATGACCTAAAAACACACAAACACAATCAAGAGAGCTTCATTACTATGTCAAAAAATAGTGTGAATTTATTTATAAGAATAAATTATATTTTTTGAAAAGCTCAAAGTTTTTTGTTCTCATGGAAAGAAAATTAACTTTTTCACTAAAAGTTAATTAAAGTTTTTATTCAATACATTAGTTCATTTTGTTTGGATTCATACTTAAAGCAATTCGGGATTTGAGGATAGGAAAGAATATTGTTTGATAGAAAGTCGAAAAACGATTTAGATCACCTTGCACAAAACACATATAATAATTTGATTTAATATTTATTACTATAATACCACAAAGATCGATTTTTTTAAAAAAAAAATTAAACTTCCATTGTGCAATATTCATTATGTTCTTAACTAATTTTTCCAATAGAGTGAATCGTAGATTTTTTTATTGATATATTAATTTTATGTTTTTAGCAGTATCCTTTGTATTTGGATAATGCAAATCTGTTGGCATAGAAGTGTAGATTAAGGAAGCTGAAGTAGGGCCAAAAACTTATAAAAGAAAACTGGAAGGACATGAGGCAAATTCTTGTACCCACAATTTAAAACAGTCCACGATTAGGGTTGGATTTGGATAAAGATTTTCTCACCTCGGCCTAAATTTAATTTAAATAATAAAAAATATTTTTAGAATTTAAATTTAATTAAAAATATATATAAAATATTAATTAAAAATATTTTTTAATATTTTAGTATTTTTTGAATAATAGAATGGTTTTTTGTAGCAAGTCAAGTCTATCTGAAAATGAATTTAGATTTGAAAACTTTTTTGGAACCAAACCTTGACCTGAGACTACCTAACCCATTGACATTTTTAATTTTTAGTAAAAGCATCAACTTCGGTAGTAATATCATATCTGTTCTTTTTTATACAATACTTAGAATTACTCACAATCCCTCTCCAATTCTTAAATAAGAGGATAATGCATTTCAACGTACTCAAACTCATATTCTCTTGTATTGACAACAATGTTGATGCGGATTGAGAATAAGAATAAAAATAAAAATGATATATATATATTTTTTTTTACTTCAACTAGATTTTCATGGACTTTTTTTTAATTGTTGTTCCACTTAATTTGATGTTGATTTAATAATATTTCAAGTCTAATGTTTTTTATTAGAGATTTTGTTTTTTGGTTTATGATTTCTTTTTTGTTTAATTAAGGGATTTGGCGTCTGTCAAGTGTTTTCACTATAACAGGGGAGATTTTTTTAATTTTATTTATTTTTAGCTCAAAAATTATAAACTCGTAAATTTGGGTTGACCCATTCCATAAAGGTAAGAATTTTTTATTTAATTCATTACTTTTTATTGTCACGTCAACCACAATGTTATGTCATGTCAGCAATCAATTATAAAATTAATTTGAGGGACTAAAATTTTATCTTTTGAACATACAAGAATTATAATATTTTTAATAATATAAACACTAAAATGATTTTTTAGTGTAAATTACATTCAAGATCACTAAATTATTATTAAATTTATGTATTGGTCACTCGATTTTAAAAAGTTACAAAACGGTTACTGAATTATTCGATAATTTTCATTTTAGCCATCAGATTGTTAAAATCATTGTTGTATGACTTTCACTGTCCGCACCGCTTGCATCAATCGAAAGCTCTCATTCCCCGTATCTTCTACAATTAGCTTTTTATAAAATAGCTTTAAACGCCATGAATATGTGAACTAATATAAAAATAATTTTCTTCTCCAATCTTTAATATTGATTGTTAAATTGACTTGGATCTATAATATGTTCTTTTAGTCATCAATGGGTGTTTATCCACAATATCAATCGTTAAATCGTTGCTTGAAACTCACTAGTCAGACTTTAAAAAAGAAAAAAACTTAACAGCTCAATGACCAGGGGTGAAGCTAAAAAAAATTTTAGCGGTCGAAGTTAAATTATAATCTTTACGATAATAAAAGTGCAATTTTTAAAGGATTAAATTAAAATTTTATCATTTTTAAGGGGGGTAAAGTGTAATTTTACCTTTACTAATTTAAAATTTAAAAAAAATTTAAGGGGCTTAAACGGAAAATTTTCCATTTTAGGGGGTCAGGCCCCTGCCAACCTCTTGACTTCGTCCCTGTCAATGACTTAAATAAAAACTTTCAAATAGTTTAATGATTATTTTATAATTTTTTAAAGTTAAATGATCAAGACATAAACTTGCTAATAATTTACTCATTTTTAAAATTGACAGATACCAAAAAGATGTTTATACTAATCTGTTATTTGAATTGTAAAATTCAACCCAATTCAAATTTAAAATTTAAATTATTTATTCAAATTAACTTAAAAAAATAAAATAACTTGATTCAATTAATTAAAAATATTTAAAATTTTAATTTTTTCAAAATACGTTAGTAAACTTGTTTTTGGGTAAAACCCATACATTGGTTTATTAATTTTAGGGTAATCGATTCAAGACCTAAAAAGTGGGACTGTATACCAACATGGGCCCAATAATATTTAAACGCTCATGAGAAAAATCAATGCCTAAAACCGGGTAAACCCCATTGACTTGGGAAGCCTCCCCTTACTTTTTTACCCTTTTCTTCCTTTGTAAACTACAATCAAAAAGATTAAAAATAAAAAGGAGAAACAAACGGATCAACATCTCCACAACCACTATTTAATTTTTTTTTTTATTTCTCAATATATCTATTAAAATAAATTTAATAATTGATCATCCGTATTTTATAAACCTATTAAAAGGTAAATATTAATCACGAGTTTTAAAGCTGCTCCATACCTTACCACTATTTAATTTGCTTTATGATGTTTTCTTAAAATATGACTTTATGTTGAATCTCATGTGATGATCTAATAATCAAGAGTATTCACAATTCCAAATGTGATTTGGATTCGAATCGTACTAATTTCTTTATTAATTTGTTACGATTTGATTTTTTATATTTTATGAAAAAAGAAAAATTAGTCTAATTTGATTTGGAATTATTAGTTTAACAATTTATATGTGTGAACTTAGAAAAATCAATAATTCGACAAACTAATAAGTTTATGTTTATGTATTTACTAATAATTAGTCTAATTTTTTAATTTTCGTAAAATATAATGATCAGGTTTTAACAAATTAAAGTCGAAAGATTATTTTTTTAATTTTTGTAAAGTAGATGAATAAAATTCTTAATTAAAATTAAAAATTAAAAAAATAAATAAATAACCTAAATTAGGTAATGTGAATGAAAAAAATTATAAAAAAGGAGATATTTATTTTAAAACTAATATAGTATTTAAAAAAAAAAAGGATTGTAGTTTTCAACTAACTTTTTAGAGAATTTAGCTTTTTAAAGATTTTACATAAATCATTAAATATATAATTTTTTAACTTTTTTTATTTTTCTAATGAATTTCTATTTTTTTAATTGAGTTTAATCTTCTATTAATTCGTAATTATAAGCTTTATTATTTCTATAGAAGCATAGATGAGATAAAGCCCTTTCTTTTTTTCTTTTTTTTCTTTTTTTGTGTTGATGATTCTTTTTTGAATTTATTTTCGAAATTTTATTTTAATAAAAATGAAAAATAAAATCCAACAAATTGAATGATAAGAGAGGGCATTTCTGATATTTTTGGCAAAGTACAAGTCCTAAACCATAACCCCAAACTCAAACGATAAAAGCAAAAAGGGGAAAATCTTTCTATCAAAGAAAAAAACACACACAAAACCTTGTCTGAAACAGAAACTCTCTCAAAGTCTTCTTCTGTCTTACAATGTCTGAATCAGGCTTAACGGTGCTTGACGGAACCCATCTCCGATCATTCAATCCCTCTTTACCTGAACTTAACGGCTCCGTCAGTGGAGCTCAACTCCTTGAAATCGCCGACTCCAAAGCCTCCACCTCTCTCTTTGGCCTCTCATTGCCTCAAAACCTGAAAGCTTCCGCTCTTTCTCGTGCGATCGCCGGAGCCGGAGATGATGCTGAAGTCACTTTCCGGCAAACAGAGTTCGACAAAGATAAAGCATCCAAGTTTCTCTCTGATTACATCTCTGCCATTGCTGATGAGTTGAAAGGTAAAGGAGGATTAAGTCAATTTTGATTACTTAATAGTTAAGATTCAAAAAAAAAAAAAGAACCTTAAACTTTTTATTGATTTTGTGATCTGGGTTATTTTGATTTAAATTATTGCTTTTTTTTGGTTGATTTGCATAGATGATCCATTAGTGGTGTCAATACTGGATGGGAATACTTTGAAGATGTTTTTGGATGATGAAGATGATTATGCTATGTTAGCAGAGAATTTGTTTACTGATATGGATATAGAAGATAAAGGGAAGATTTGCAGGAATGAGCTGAGAAATGCACTTGTTCATATGGGTGTTGAAATGGGGATCCCTCCTTTTTCAGGTTCCTCTTCCCATTTCCATATCATTTTTCTTATGTTGTTTTGATGTATCAATTTTTCTTTTCAACTTTTGATATGGTGGTCCTATTGAATGCATATGGTGAAACTCATTTATGGATCAATAAGGTCTTTGATCACTTCCTTGCACCCTATTGTTTCCGACCGCATCATCTGTACATTGTAAGTTCACCACCAGAATGAGATGCTACGTGATAATTGGACTTCTTACACGTTATGAAGTTTTCATGCAGCAAAAACTCGAACATTATATTCATGGATTTAACTCAGTTCATGTATACAAGAGTCATTTATGGATCAAATGAGGTCTTTGATCTCTTCCCTGTGTCCACTTGTGTCCATCACCCATCACCCATCACTTTTAACCATAAATTGAACAACATAATGACAATTGCTATGTGAAAAATATTTCTTACACATTTTGTAGTGTTCATGCAGAAAAAATCTCGAACTTAATTTTCATTGATTTAACTTGGTTCAATCATATGGGTTCTGTCCGGCATCATCATTATAACTAAAAGTTCAGACATGAATGCCTCTTGTTGTCCTTCTCTTTCTTTCCTTTCTGAGATGTTTTCGCCTTTGCAATTAGGCACAAGATTAAATAAATAGTGCATGTCCCATTTCGGTGGGTGACTCTCCTAGTATTGGAATCTAATTTATGTCTATTGGGAGATAATAAGCGTTTAGAATATTAATTCTTGACTTCATTCAATAATCAAAAGCTTAGGTTAGATTCAATCTTTTCCTATATAATGTTGGAGTTGTCAGTCTATTGTACATTACGTATCACATTGTGTCAAATTACCGTAATTGAGTTCTCTTAATGTTCTTGCATGGGTGTGTTATGGTATTTCACTTTGCTATGGTAGCACCGATACACTATAGAAAATCTGCATTCTAACTGGAATGTATGATTAATGATAGCATATCATTATGTAAATCCATGGTAAGCAAGCACGTTCCCCATAATCAATCTCTTTAGAAACCCCCTTAATGAATCTTGCGTGAATGGCTTATGAATGTTTGATGTTTCCCTTTACTTTTGCCCGATTGATTAGCCTTAGCAAAACCCTGATAAAAACAATCATCCTAACTCGAATGAATGATGAATGATTGCAACTTGCTGTGTAAATCAGTGAGAAAGCATGCATCCATTCAAGAGCTGCCGGACAAACTGGCAGTAGTAGCACATGAGAGATGCCTTTAGTCAAACAGGTTGTGAAACGAGTGCTAATTAGCTGTTTTCCTGTGGGTTTGTTGGTTTCCATGCTGTAACAGATAGTGTGATTCAAGGAGATTTTCAAGTCTGAAGTTAACATATGTTAAACTCCAAAGCAATAATCTTCTGTTCAGCATTACAGTTGCATATTCTAATCCAGTGTTTAAAGATATGTTATCAATCATCATTCATCAATGTCATAATATTCTAATCTTTTTGTTCGTTCCGAATGTTGTTTGGACAGAATTTCCTCTGCTAAATGACATATTAAAAAAGTATGGGGCCGAGGGGGAAGAAGAACTGGGCCAAGCACAATTTGCTGAATTACTTCAGCCAATTCTGCAGGAAACAGCTGATGCATTGTCTGAAAACCATGTTGTTATCATACATAATGTCAAGGTTGTCAATGGTTCTAAGCTAAGAAAGGTAGATCACGAACTCGATCTTTTCCTTGTTATATTTGTAGTAATACGGAGATTGAAGAGCATATACTTTTTTGTAATTTTTCATGTAATTACTACATAAACATTTTTTATCATTTCCAATTGGGTAAAAAAAAGAGGTTTTTCATAAAGTGGGAAGAAAATTGAACATACTTATATTCGACACTTACACTCGAGTCCAAATAACATAAGAGTGGAAAAACTTGGTTATAATTTTGGAAACCTTAGGATGTGAATGATTAATATAACTGATCCTGTTTAGAGGAGAATTGATAGGTAATTGTTGTTAGGAATTACCAAGTTGTCGAACACAAGGGTGAATTCTGATGTCTAAGTTTACACATTGCAGCTCTTGGAAGACGAGAAGCAATTCGACAATGTTGTAGAGAGAGTTTTGCAGGAAACGAAGAGCGGAAAAGATGGGCTGCAGAAGACAGCAGAGCTAATCAGGAGTTTCTTCGAGAAACATGGAAAGGATTTCGGCTTGCCACCATCAGAATCTAATGAAGCTGTGGTTCTTCTCTACGATGCAGTCTTTTCTGAAGTAGAAAATGAGAAGAGAGTTGCAAAAGCGGACAATGAATTCAGGGAATACATGAAAGACGTCCTCAAGAAGTTTGCAGAACAGCTTGAAAATAATCCCATCTATTGTGACCTAGATGATTAAGGGAGTGATTTAACAATGGATCCGGTTCTTCGGGTGATGGAGGCTGTTCATATTTACCCGGCATTTGCTTCGCCGCATAGGGGTTCTTATGTTTATATGCTTAAATATATTGTATGTATACCTGATGATGAGGTCTATGTTGCATCTATAACTGACAAACTAGTTTCACCTTTATTATAGCCAAATCCACTCACGTCTAAAGCACATTACAGCAGTATAAATAATGATTTCATGGCTATTTTTGGATTTACCATGATCTTGATTTAAGCGTCGAAAGTTGTACAGGTGATAACTGGTGAAAAACACAGATTGGCACCACTACTCATCAAAAGCAATGATGATACTATAATTTTAAAAGGGGAAAACACAAAATTTTCAGTGTGTTTTTGTTAAGCTAGTTAACAGGAGGCAAGAAGGAGTATTGAAAGGACCAGCACATGGGGGTTTGATGTTTGCGCCTCAACAAATGGTGGGGCTCAGCTAAAGCCAATTGCTCAATGCTCTATCATTTTCTGAAGAAAAAGGGTCATGCTACCACATAAACGAGATAGCCTAGGGTTCAATTTTTGTTGTAGAGTTGAGCTTTTTCAATATAGCCAGTCTGGTATAATCCTGGGCAAGATTTGAACCACAGATTCTGATGGTTTAATGGAGTTATCAAGGTTACCATCTAGAATTAAAAGAGATTTTCAAGCCATCGACAATGAGTTCGGGCCCCAGATATGACCCCAAAAGGTTGAAAAAGTTGCGAGGATGCCCTACCTTACGCCCACTTGAATGAGTGTCGATTTACATAATTTTCTACCTATGGAAACTTCGAGAAAAAATGAAAAGGAAAGATAATTCAGAATATTATGAGAGAATATCCCTCACATGAAAGTGATTGCTTGGTAACATATTCTATGAATTACAATACCCCATAGCAGGAAACATCCAAGGGACCACCAATGAATAATCCATCAGTTGGTATAAACAAAAGGAAAAGCAACTTGCACTGGCATTTAGATAACAGCAGATCAGTTTGTTACATACCCATCGGTTCATACGAAGGTGAATTTGCAAGAAATGAAGACATTAAGAATCGATATGGCATTTATTTGAGCCTTGCATATCATCTTACAGCAGCAGCCTACCATGGAAAGCTAACTTCGAATACAGTCCCCTTTAAACAACAGTACACACTACAATACCAAAATGAAATACTAAATCTGAAACTCGTTGATGCATTCCCCCCCATTTGCCAATAAAACTTGGCTTTAAAGCAACTACACGCCCTTTACTTCTTCATTCTTTGCCATCGGCTGCACGAAGTGAGCCCAGCTGGACTGGTGCTTGAGTTCCCACGACCTTGGATGACCCATAGACTGATAGGTCTATGCCTTGAGCCTTCTCTTTCTCAATTTGTTCCTTGATCCAGAAGTATGTAATTCTCAGCCCATCCTACAAAGCAGAATATAATAAATATTCGCCATAAGTGAACCACAATATTTGCTCAAGTCAAGATAATCATGAGCGATAATGGAATTTAGTTACCTTCAACCTCATTGTAGGAGCCCAACCAAGTTTTTCTTTGATCAATGTATTGTCCGAATTACGACCACGGACACCCTCTGGGCCAGGAATATGATGGATTGGAAGCCTTTTATCCTCAAAGCTAAGAACAATCTCTGCCATCTCATTCATGCTGACCATCTCATCACTTCCAATGTTCACAGGTTCGCGGAAATCTGACTTTGTCAATCTGAAGACATTAATTTAAAGAAGGTTAATCACTAAGAAGCTTCTTTTCACTATCGAAAATAGAATCGAGCCAAAATCCATCAGTTTTCCAGCTAAAACATTCCACACTATAAACATTAGAAAGTTGTGGCTAGAAACACATCATACAAATGACATGTTCCTTTCTAATTTTTAGTATAAGCCAATCCATGCAGACCAACATTTATTAAAACCGAAACATTCATGACATGTTCCTTTGAGCTTTCTCTTAAAATTGTTGCCTAAAAGTATGAGTTTTGGCTGGAGTTGATATAAAAAATGCTAAGTTTTACCTAAGTACACCTTCGACACATTCATCAATGAAGGTGAAAGATCGGGTCTGAAGACCATCTCCCCACATCTCAAACTTGTCAGTGGAAGTAATAGCTTTTCTGCAAAAGGCAGCTGGAGCCTTCTCCCTTCCACCTATAAAATGATAGACGAATTTAGCATGTTCCGTTAGCAACAAAATACATAAGCACTCAAAAAAGTAAAGAATTTACCTTTCCATGTTCCAAAAGGACCATAAATGTTGTGAAACCTTCCAATACGACACTCGATTCCAAAATCTTTGGTGTAGTGCTTGCACAACTCCTCGGTTGCAAGCTTCTCCAAGCCATAAGCATCTTGAGGCTAAAACCAAAATTTAAGAAGTGAAAATCAGTAATTACATCCTACTGAACAATCAAGCACAAGGTTACCAGATAGTTGTTAATGACCACGAGTCACTAACCTCAGCAGGCCAGGCATCGGATTCTTTCAGGCTCACATTAGTGTCCAACTGCTTAAATTCAGGGTAGATACAAGCACTCGAGGCATAGAAAAACCTAAACAAACCAAGACATGAGTTTAAACCAACTATTGCAATGAATAAAAGGCAAACACATAATGCACCAACCCCACAAACCTCTTAACTCCACTAATCCTAGCAGCCTCAAGCATGTTGAAACTGATCATTGTGTTGTTGTACATAATGACAGAGTGGTTTGACTGAATGAAACCCATCCCACCCATATCGGCAGCGAGGTTGAAGACATGGTCCACTCCTTCGGAAACTTTCAAGCAATTCTCCATCACTCGAAGATCAACGAGGTGGAATTCATGACAAAACATATCTTCCGTCATGTGCTCGTTCTTCTTCCAGTCAGAAGCAATAATGTAATGGCCTTCACTCTTCAGACGTCGAGCAATGTGGGAAGCAATGAACCCACCGGCACCAGTGATGGAAATCCGGAGTTTCTGGGATGGCCAGTAAGGCTCCCTGTCCAGAGCATCATAGGTGTAAGCACCATAGCTGGTTCCATCAGTACTTCCCATCCTGCATATACCCATTACTCACAACTTATATGCTTGAAACTTAAGAAATTAAAGCAAGAAATTAACAAGTTGAAAATGCTACAACTTTACAATTTTAAAAGAGTAAAGAATCTCCAAGTTCTGTGGGGGGGGGGGGGGATAAGTAGATTAACGAAACCATAAATAAGTAATACCCCCAAAAGATAAAGATAAGTAATTGTTTTTGGTAAATAAATCCAAGTGCTAAAGTTTAATAATACAAAAATTCAAGCTTTCATATATGTACTACATTAGCTAGTAAAGTCAAACTGGATAAAGAAATTTATATTAGCAACCCATATAATTATATATAAAAAAGTCCTGATTCAGAATAAAAGTGTAGCAAACAAATCACTGCAATCCTCCAAAGTTCAAAAAGGAAAAAAAAACAAGCACATCTTGACAAGCAAATATTTTCATTTGCCGGGAAAATTTGACAGGCAAATCTTAAAGCAATACAAGTCTGCGATTAAATCATATAATTTTCTCAAATTCTAAATTCTGCGTAGAAGGGGGGAAAAACCGAACAAAAATGGTAAAAGAATACAAATGAAATTCTTTAGCTTCAAAGAATGGAAGTAGAGAATCCAAAAATGTGAAGCAGAGGGCGAATGGAAATGAAATTTAAAACAAACCAAGAAAAATTAAAGCCATGAAATAATGACAATAACCATTTAGACACAATAAAGAATTTGGGGGAAAACAAAAACTTCAAAAACAGAGCACTGAAGCAGGAAATGGAAGAGAAAGCAAAGGAAACCCAAGAAAGAAATTTACCTGAAAAAGAGTTAAAAGTTGAGAACTTCGACGAGAAAAAATAATGGAAGAAAGAAAAGGAAGCAAATTCAGAAATGAAGATGAAAGGGTATGGATTGTGAAGCCTGAAATGCTCTCCGCTTGCAATATATAGATGGAGCCACAAGGGGGGGGGGGGAGAAAGTCACAAAAGCTACTATTTTTATTTATTTATTTATGCTTAGCCTAGGTTTTTGTTTTAAATATTTTTATTTATTTTCAATATGTTTTAGAAAGATTTGGGAACAGAAATTTGATGTTTTTATTGGGTTTTTTTTTTTGGAAATTAACAATGACGAAAGTGGGAATATTTTTTATATATTATATAAAATTAGTTTATTTCCGTTAAAAATAAAAAAATTAAAATACTTATTTAAAAAATTTTATACAATAGTTATGGATATTTATATAGATTTTTAAAATTAAAATTAAAATTTTAAACAAAATTAAAATTAAATTATAATGATAATGATAATTTTTTAAAAAGTTTAATGATAAAAAATTAAATATTAAGATAAATAAACATTTAATTTAATGATAATTAAGTAATATTTATAATGATTATTTACTTTACCATAATTTTATTTTTTTTGTTAACTAAATTTTTATGTAAAATTTTTATAATTTATCTAACCCTTTTAAATTTTATTTATTTAAAATTTTAAAAAAATAATTGTTTAAAATTATTATAATATAATAAATTTATTTTATAATTGTTATGTTTTAAAATGGTTTTGTCTATAACTCTTTGTACCCCCTTTATTTATTTCTTTCGTTCTTGATTAGTCAACGGCGACATCAGCTTTAACGTTAGTAGTCAATCGTCGATATTCCTTCTCTTTAATTTTTTCTATTCAGTTCTTTTTTTTCTAGTTTTTATCTGTCTTTGTGGCACGTTTTTCCTCTGCATTGTGAAACGCTTTTGCCTTATGGCACGTTTTCATTTACCTTTGTGGTAGATTTGTGTTCGTGGATAGTTTTCTCACAACATTCGGCTCTTATTTGTGGTTATCAGTGGTTTTTCAGTAATTTGATCCCCTTTTGTGGTCGTTTGTCGATGTAGTCAAATCTATTTTGCGAAGCAACCTGCAAGATTGTTGGTTTCGCTCACCACTCCTACTTCGATCCTTAAGCGTGTAGGTGGATAGAGACAAAGAGTTCTGTTTCCTGCTTTCTTTCTCTAATGTTTCATCTCATCTATGTCGTTACAGCTAACTAGACGTGTTTTGCTGGTCTAATTTTTTTTCAGTTTTTTTTTTAATTTCTCTTTGTTTTGTTATTTTTTTTGCTATATTTTAATTTCATTTGAAATGTTTCTCTATTTTAATTTATAATAAATTCAACTAGCATATTATTCAAAAAAAGGTTTTGTTTATAAACTCCATGTGATGGCTTAATGGTCAAGGGTACCGCCCCAAGTATGGCCTGAGTTGGAGTCGCGCTAATCGTATTTATTGTTTAGGCTTTGCCCTGTTACTGTAATTCATTTAAAATTAAAAAAACTTTTTAAATGATTTTGTTTTTAGATTATTTGTTTTTATAAATTGTACATATACATATAGTATTAAGGTAAAATAAGAAGTATGCCGATTTTAATAAAAAAAATTAGGATTTTGTACCTTTTTAAAAAATATTTAAGGGAATAGGTCGATTTCGTGGAAAGCTCACCCAGTTGGATGAGATTTCTAGAAAGCGCCTCCAATTAGGTTAGCTTTTCAAATTCTAGGGTTTTTTAGGGTTCTGTTAATTTTATTAGGGTTTAGGTTTTCAATTTGAATGGTGGATATTTTTAGATAGTTATAAGGGGTCGAGGATGTGATAACGCACCTCATAACATACATTTCATATGCCATGATTGAATGAGGCCATCCCCTAGGAAACCTATTGTGGGGAAGTCCAGTTTTTGGGCGACAGTGCTCGATACAATTAGTGATGGTAGAAGTTCAAGTGGAGGTCTCAGTCGATAGTCGTGATGCGTTCATAGTTTCGAGTATAATCGAGGCCTCGGTGATGGTTGTCACACGCTAATGAGTTCAAGGTTTTTAGATACCTATAAATTATGCCTTATAAATACCATACATAATATTGATGTCATTATCGTACGAAAAAACTTAAGAGATTCGATTGTATTCAACGTAATTTTTATCTATATTTCCAAGCAACCAATATCTTTAACCTTTTAATCTTTTTCGAAGGCTGACACCGAGGTGTACACAAAGGGGCTATCAAGGGGAAAGCATATGTTCCGACACAATAAAGACAAAACTCGGGTAGCCATGACAGCAGTTGTGGTTATTAATTAGTTGTTTAATAACCAAAACTAACGGTCGAACCGAAAAGAGCATCACCTTTATTGCATCGCAACAGTCGCTCTCCTCTTAAAAGTCCCTTTGCATCTATTACGGTGACGACCTTCGAGTAAGAAGGAAGGTTATAGGTATTGGGTGCCCGAAAATGGAGAAAAAAATTACGCCGATGATAGCGAGAAGCCCTAGAGTTTTTCTATATGATTATGATCTTAGACTTTTGTATGGTATTAGGCAACATTTTCGAGTATTCGAAAAGATTGAACTTATGGCCACATAACGACCGTCAACTAGCCCCCCGATTATACCTTGATCCATGACAGTATAACGGTTGTCGATTGGGACCTTCACGTTAACTTTCAACTTTGATCATAAGAAACAAATTCACCTCATAATTGACTTCCCTAAGATAGGGTTCGAAGGGAAATGATCTCATCTTGACATGATATTTGAAATGTGTGTTGCTGAAGTGATATCGTATAACCGATGACTCAATAATACCTTGAACAAAAACCAAATATTTTTAGCAATCGAAGTTTTTAAGATTAGGAAAAGTTTTATAATGAAGGAAAGAAGAGGATTGAAGATAAGTTATTTAAGTGGGGGATGACGAAACTCTGTGGTGTGAGGTGCCTTTTATAAGTGTAGGGAGGGATCATTTTGCAATAATAATAATAATATGTGGTGGTTGGAATAGTTACATCATGTTTTTGTGTTTAAAGGTTCAGAATTATTGCATAATTCAGACTTTTTAGCACGAGTGAATAGTATTTTATCAAAGAAAGCTCCTTCAGCTGTGCAAGCTTTCTTTGATAAATTACTATTCACCCGTGCAAAAAAGACTTAATTGAAATGAAATTTCTACAAGAATCCGAAGGCATGATAAGAGTTTTGAACGCAAAGAATACGCATTTGTAAAAAAATTACTTGCACCAATAAAATATGCAAAGAATGTGTGCATTCGTAAAATAATTTCATAGTACTCATTCTAAGAACCCCAGTTATAATTCTATTATAAAATGGGCGAGATGAATGTGTTATTCTCTCACCTCATTATTATTTTGGTTTTAGTTCACCCAAACCGTGCCTAATATTGAAATGAGTCGACGAGTGAAATCTATTATATTCTACAATGGTCAAATATGTAATACAGAGTTCGACGAGTGAAGTCCGTGGAATTTATGTTCAATAGTACCATTCAAATGCGCGAGATACAGGCCAAAATCAGGAAGAAAAGTTTGGAGATTAACCTAGGAAAAAATTACGAAATTAGGAGATCAACCTAGGAAAAAATTACGAGGTTATAATGCATATTTCTTACATCCGTTAACCCTTATAAGTATGACACATTCAATGTGATTAGTGAGATGCATCTCGAGATGATCATTTCTTCGCACATCCAAATCGATAATGTTGTTATGGAGTTATATGTCAAGTTCGCTGATGCTGATGGATCTGACCTATCTTTGACCACTATCGCGATGAATACGGGTACTAAAGCTGCAGTAAGAAGTCTTACTACACAGTTATGTGGTGGTTTTTCTGGCCTACTCCAAAGTGACAACTATGATGTTTCGAAAATATCTATGGGTAGACATTCATCGTTCTCCAACTTCGATCTAAACTTTGGAGGTCAATACCAATCAAGGTATCAAAATAACCCAAATTTTGACACTCGGGCTTTGACATTCAGTTACTGTGTTCGATTTCAACTTTGATATTTGATCGATGTCATAAGGCGGAAGCAGTTATATCGGTGGCTCATCAACGTATACCAGGCATCAACCCGTTGGTTATTTTGGCGAGCACATGGGTTACAAAAGAATTGATGACCTACTCCTTTCGATATATGCGATCGACGATGATATATTTAACACCGTGCTTGAAGGTGACATGAAAGAGCTGACGAGGAAGAAGATGCAAGTGAGGAAGAAGGGGGTGCAGACGAAAACGAAGATGGTTCATAATTTAAGTCAATCCAAATGTGCAGTCTGGATGGTTCAAAAGTGGCATTATTTTCCGAAGCAGATCAAGTTACAACAAAATCGGAACCAAGAGACTCTAACAATTATGACTCAGATCCAGATGCGTCATCGATGGCGTATGAACCATTACCCCACATGATGAATGTCAACCTATCAAACGATGAGCGTCCGAGTTTTCACAACTTCCACATAGGAGAGCTGGTCTTGCAACTGCAGATCATGATGTACAAGTTCTAAACATTGGAATGGAATACCCCAACAAAGATGCTTTCTTGATGTACTGAAGTGATACAACATCAAGAATAGTGTTAACTACTACGTCACGAAGTCTCATTCCAAGAAATTTGAAGGAAAGTGCACACAAAAAGACGGGAGGTGTAAGTGGAAAATAATGGCGTCTTTCTGAAAGAAATTCAAGATGTGAACGATAAAGAAGTATGTCGATCCCCACACTTGTGTAACAACTAGTGCAAGTCAGGACCATTCGAGGCTAGACTCGGAATGATTGTTAACATTATTATACCGATGGTGATGGCCAAACTCCAGATTGAAATACTCGTGCTGATTGTACGCACAAGTAGCCAGTTTCAATACACTCCAACATAGTACAAAGTGTAGGTTGAAAAAAAAAGGCTATCAAGAAATTGTATCACGGATGGGAAGGTTCATATAACTATCCATAGCAATGGTGTCAGGTTCTGGATCTTTACATACCAAGTTCGGTAACCGATCTCGAAACGCTCTCAATGTACATCGTGAATTAGATGGATGGTAGGAGAAGAGTATTCCACAAGTTATTTTGGACCTTTGAATAGTGCCAGGTGACATTTCAGTACTACAAGCCTCTTATTCGAATTGACGACACCTGGTTATACAGAAAGTATCAGTAACGTTTATTGCTCTCTGTTGCTTAGGACGGTAATACGAAAATTCTACTAATAGTGCTCGTAATAACTCTGGGGGAAATGACAAATGACTGAGATTTCTTCCTAAGTTGGTTATGCCGCCTCATTTACTCGCAGCCCAACATATGCGTTATATCGGACAGGGGAATTGAAATATTCTCAGTGGTTAATCGTTAAGGATCCTTATGGGATTGCACTTATCATCGGTATTGCATATAACATGTAGGATCCAACTACTAGTAATGTTATCACGTGGTAAATTAGCGAGATCTAGTCATCAAAATGGGTTTGTAGTTCAAAATATGTATTCTGAAACATGGGTTACTTAACTGCATTAACTGGTATCTATTTCTTGACAGGTTACGAGCTCGACCAATATCGATTCCATGAAATGTTGAATAATTTGAGCATTATTAACGCCTGCGGTGCAGCGTATGTATCGAATATATCGTTCGAACAGTGGACACAGTCGTACGACGGGGGTTTATGCATGACGTCAAACTTGGTCGAGTACATAAACGGGGTATTGAAGGGGACACATCATTTTTCGGTAACATTGATTGTCAAAGAGACATACTTTCAACTGGTTGCCATGTTTCCTAAGAAGGAGTCGATGTACGTTGGACAAATAGTAGGTGGTAGTACAATCTATGATGCATCGATGGAAGAGATTCGAAAAAGTAAAACGAGTGTGAACGTCATGTATGTAGTGTGCCGCTCACGTTGGGATCTTAATTTTTGAGTCATAGAGCACACTAGGCCTGACCAAGAAATGTCAGGTACATCTTATCATGTGAACCTAACGGAAGGAACCTGCGACTGTGGGAGATTCCAAGCACTCGCTTGTGCATAGATAAAAATTGATTACAAGCCTTACATTAACGAGGTGTACCGACTAGAAAACATTCAAAGAGTGTGGACTCTTGTATTCCCAGTCATCCCAGATGAGAGTATGTGGTCGTCGGTGTCCAGTGCGTCGTTCGAGTTTGTGCCAAACAAGGATTTGCATCGTCACCTGAAAGGTCGCTTGAATTCCACTCGGATAAAGACAAACATGGACATTCGGGAGACAAACGGTCAACAGAAATTATGCGAGTATTGTAAAAATCTCGGCCATACGAAGCCAACATGTTCTCTGTACAAAAAAAAGTTAGGGCCCCGAAATCGATAAAAATCTAGGTTTTCTATAAAAACTCAGCGTTGGTTAAAATTGTTATTTATTGTTAAATTAGGCATAACTAGTGATAATTATTAATAAAGACAAAAGTATTGTATGAATGAAAAACTTCAACCACTAATCATATCGACCACTATCGCTCAAATCGAAAACCATAACCTTAAAACCATAAACTTTAAACCCTAATATTAAAACCCTAAAACCTAATAAAATTAACGAAACCTTAAAAAATCCTAGAATCTAGAAAGCTTACCCAGCTGGATGAGCTTTCCATGAAATCGATTATTCCTCTAAATATTTTTAAAAACGACACAAACCCTAATTTTTTTATTAAAATCATCATATATGCCTTATTTTACCTAGTCTTAATAAATAGCTTTATTTATTTTGGTCTAAATTTTCGTATTCATTGTCGGTAGGAATCATTAATATCCTCATCGTGAGTGCTCTTCGAATAAGTAAACGATTAGCCATAAAATATGTTACATTCTCACGAGTGAGGATTGAACTCCTCACTTCATAGTGAGGATTTAAGTAAACAATTTTTTCAAGCATTGATTAAATTTTTTAAAGAGCTTAAATTTCGAATAAAATTTAAAATTTCATCTTAAAAATTCATTGAGGAGTATGATAATATTAGATATTGAAATATAATCGTTAATAAATTCATGGTGATGAATTAAGTTGATTATAACAATACATATTGAAATATAATCACTAATAAATTGAATAAATTAAAAAAATATAGAGATTTAATGATTTAGTTTAATTTCAAAAATGAAATTTGTAAAAAATAGTATTGCATAATAAATTGAAGAAAATATAGGTTGTTTGAGAAATTTGATACCAAAATAATCATTATTTAACTAAGTTGCATGTAATAACTAAATTTAGGTTTAATACTTAATAAATTTACTTTATTTAGAAATCTTTAAAAATTCTTCAAGGTAAATTTTTAATTATTCTTCCAAATTGGTAATTAAGCTATTTAATATTTGGTCTTCTAAATAGTAATTAACAGTATAATAAAGTATAATAAACTTTTAAAAAATATATATATAATAGCAAGCCAACTATTTCACTATCATGAGAATCACTACATAAGAATATAGCTATTTTACAAAAAAAAAAATATATATTGAATTAATTAATATAAAATATACAAATAATATAGTGTTATCTATTTAGAAGACCTTGCGAGGACTTGCAAACCTCACAGCATAAAAAACCTGAAACGTGCCGCTCAATGAAATTAACAACATGATCGATTTGGGGTTTATTTGCAAACCTCAAGTTGGCAAACTCTAGGTTGGACAAGAACTGGCCGAAGTACTGGTCCAAAGAGTGGTTTGAACCAGTTAGATTGGGAACTGATATAGATCAATTTGAACTTATTAAAAATCGGTTGAACCAAAAAATTTTAAAATTTTAAAATATTTTTTAATATTTTAATCAGATTAATTAAACCAATTAAACCGACAAATCAATTATCTGACCAAATTGACCATCGGTCTAATTTAATACAAATACTTACTCACTTATCATATTTCACATTTTTAAAAAAATTTCTATAAAATTGTTTTTATTTGGTCCATCAAAACATGAGTAATTTTGAATAGATTTAATATTTTTCAATAATTTATCAACAGGCTTGAGACTTGTATAAAAAAATTATGTACTTATAATGGGAAAACAATTATTATTTTTCTCTTCTAGGGATATTCTTTCAAAAACATTAGGTTTTTCCTTAATTGGATAAATATTCAATTTTGGCAAGAATATGTTTATTTATCATGTAATTTGTATTATAATATTTTATGATAGGCTTGATAGCATAAATTGTAATTATATAATCATATAATTTTAAATCTGAAAAATATTAATTATTATAAAAAATTATCAATAATATTTGAAAATAATATTTAAACAATTAGTAAAACTTAACACTGAATCATAGTTTATAATATATGTTAGTACAAAATTTAAAATCGAATGTTCAAGTTCGAGTCCGATCCATATTTTAAATGGATTTAATTTTTTTGTCTAATTTATTTTAAGAGCCTAATACTTATGTCTAAACCTTCCCGAATTTTAAGCGAACCTCTGAATCTGAATAAATAACCCGATTCATGAATAAGTCTATATTTAATATACATATATAGTTTTCCTCTTTTGTTTGGATAAATATGGCAACAGCTATCTAAAATTTTCAAATTGAAATTTTATGATGTTTTCCAATCTTTTTAATATTATAAAACCAAAATTTTAATAATTGTTGGTACGAAATTTGATTGATCGGAAATTGGGGCAAAGGAATGGCCACGAACCTAGTGGGGCCTTTCACATGAAGGAAAATTCGTAGAAAGCGGCTTGGCTTGGCTTTGTTTGTTTTTGGACTAATGAAATTACTTGGAAAGCGTTTTGGGTTTGTGAATTTTGTTTTTTTACCAAATATATAACATTTATGGCTAACCCTATTTGCGGATAATGTTTTTTTTTTTTTTAATTATAATAATAGGATAAAATTTGAACAATAAATGTGATTAATACGATTTAAACCCAAACTATATTTAAGACGATGAACATCCTTAACCATTAGACCATCACATATGATATTTGTCCCATTCTAATTTTATGTGATATCTATCTCTCCATTCTAACATTTGAATGGAACAATTGTATTTTAATTTTTTGAGAAGACATCAAATTGGGCATTTTATTTCATAAAGGTCCAAAAACAGCAACAAAAGGCCACTTAAACAATAATAATAAAGGCCCAATGCAAATTAAAACAAAGATGAAGGAAAGTGAAACACAACAATAACTGCAAGAACTAATCCGATTCCACAGGCAGCTCCTTATCGTACCATATCCGAGCGAAGGATGGAATGTTGTTGTCTAGGTAAAATGGTTCATTCTTCTTTAGGGACACAGTCGCACAAACATGAGCTAGTTTGTTAGTCGATCTAGGAGTTTTTGTAAATTTTAGGCTTTGAAATGAACCTTTGAGACGTTGTATGTTGAAAATAAAAGCACTGATACGAGATTTGTCAATCTTCTCCGATTTGCATTTTTTAATAATGGAGAGTGCATCGCTTTCAATCTCGACTTTGGACCACCCTCTATCAAAACCCAGACAGATTGATTGATGACGTGCACCAGCTTCGGTCGTGAAAGCTGATGGAATACCATCGTGGAGCACTACTGCAGAGACTAACACCCGCCCATTCTCATCTCTTGCCACCACCTCGATGCCGATCTTAGCCTTTGACCATCAAAAGCTCCATCAAAGTTAATAATGATGGTTGCACCTTCAGGTGCTTTCCAGAGTTCTTTCGAAAAAGGTAGGGTTTGTTTTTTCTCTTCTAGTGTGTCTAATTCCAAGATGTATCCAGTTACAAATTTCGCAATCATGTTACCTGTAACAACTTTCTTTTCATGGATTCTACAGTTCTTATCACTCTAGATTGCCCACATAACACAACTAAGGATTCACCGTTGTTGGTTTGTCGTTGCTTTGAAAGAGACAGTAAGCCACTTGTAGAAATCTAGGCATGGATTGTTCAAAGCCAAAGAGAGATTTAGCGATGACCACACCTCCTCTGATACAAGACAGAAACGAAAGAGATGGTTCATATTCTCATCCGCACCCCCACAATGAGGGCACACAACCTCCTGAATTAATTTCTTTATTTCAAATTCGTAAGAGTGGGCAAATAGTTCCATGCGCATCCCCAAATAGTAATTTTAATTTTCCTTGGGAGATTTGTATTTCAAGGGCTGTTGTAAAAAAATTTAGATTCGTTTTGTAACGCGTAAGCTGTAAGATCTAAAGACTGCACCTGTAATAATTTGTAGGTGCTTCTAACAATGAAGTCACCTGACCCTTCACCGCACCAGACCAAAAAATCATCGTGGGCAACATCAGCTAAAGGAATAGGCAAAATTTCCTCTGGCATCCGTCATCAAGAAGGTGTTGGTAATCATTTCCTTTTTCCATGCTTTAATATTAACTTCGATTAAATCAAGTACTTTAAGAATATGCAAATATGCCAAATCCGTACTTAGTTTGTAATTTGGACTGCTCGAAATCCATGCGTCATTCATTATAGAAATTTGGCTCCCCATACCCACCTTCTAACACTTGCCCATAATCAAAACCCCTTTCGCTGCCCACAAACTCTTCCACGTCCCTAGCTGTGCATTCATAAAGTCAGATTTAGGAAAATACTTGCTTTTTAGAATTCTTGCAAGCAGAGAAGTGAGATTGGACAAGATCCTCCATCCCTATTTGGCCAGTAGAGTAGAATTAAACTTCCTCATGTCACGAAAGCCCATACTTCCCAATTCTTTCACCTGACACAAATTTTTCCAAGTGCACCAGTGCATTCCCTTTCGCCCCTGCCCTTTTTGCCACCAATATTAGGCTAGAATGCTTTCAATTTCCGCACAAAATGACTTGGGCATTAAGAAACACGACATTGTGTAAGTTGGAACAGCGTGCACTACAGACTTAATAAAAGTCTCCTTTCCTCCTTGCTAAAGTACCTGATTGCTTTATCTATCCATTCGAGTTGTGATCCTATCTTTGACATACTGAAAGGACACCTTACGACCTCTTCCCACAATATTAGGGAGACTAAGGTATTTCTCTGTGTTTGTCGAAACTCTGATGCCCAAAGTTCTGAAAACACTCAACTTGTCCTCCTCTTTTGTGTTGTGACTAAAGAAAATAGTGGATTTGTTGAAATTCACGCTTTGTTCGGAGCATCTTCGTATTCTTTTAAAACATCTTTCAAAATGTTTGCACCTTTACAATTTGTTTCACCAAATAAAATACCGTTTCGTCAGCAAACAGTAAATGAGAGATTAGTGGATCATACCTGCTTACTCTAGCCCTTCTAATTGATCCATCCTGTAAAGCCAATCGCATAAGGGCCGATAAGCCTTCATTGCATATTAGGAAGAGGAACGGGCTGAGAGGGTCTCCTTGACTGCATAACAACTGTATTTTATTATTATTAAAAAAACACAATTTCCAAACAATAAAAGAAAGTTGTAAAGTATATTAGAAAATGAAACTTTTCAATGCAAAATAAAAGCAAACTAGTCAAAACAAATGAGCTCAAACTTTCTTCTAAAGCATCTGAAAAATAAATAGATAAGCTCATATGAATTGCCATTGTCCCTTGAAGATGAATAAATTCTAGAGATTGCCAATAGATAATCGACGAGCGGCACGACCTAATCTAGAGGATCTAGCGGATTCGTCCACCGTCGGTCCTTTTCTATCGTAGTAGTAGCGAACAAAGGCATCCTTTGTGTCAAAGAAGTCGAAACTCCTCTACTTATGTCTATTGAGAAATGTGCCCATATTGTAGTAAATATTTAATCGTTTTCTATTTATTTGAACGATAAATAAATAAAAAGTTAATTTCACATTTTATTATTATGTCTTTTGTATATTTTATCTTTCATACTTTGCATGTATAGCGAAATTGTGACAAGTAAATATTAGCTCATTAATTGTCTAAATTCAAACTAAAGATAAGTGGCATTGTAAGAACGTTTACATTGTGAGAAAGACAACTTACTTCAGTAGATAATCTAAATGAGTCTGTAATCTCGTAAAAGAATCAAAATGAACATTTGATCCAAATATTGAGAAGGGTTATTATGTTGTCTACAATTCCAATTGGGGAGATGACTAGTCTTGGCTATTGAAGCAGTTGACTCCACGGGTAGAGATATAGATGTATTCATTAGTAGAATGATACATAGATACAACTCATGTGCTTTGATATAAGTGGAGGCTTATGCTCTAAAGATAATCGAGCCCATAGTCGTATGACATGACTTTACTAGCAATAGTGGAATTCATAGCTCAATTAAAGAGTTAATGATATCCTCGCATTGACATTGTGTAGATTGATAAATATGGAACGTGGCCACGGGTTGCTTGTTCTCAAATGAGCAATTTATCATAGTCATTTGTTGGCAGTGATCATATTAATCATATTAATCATTAAGGAATCAAATATCAAATGAGGGTAACACACATATGACGAGGTCATTGGACAAAACAGTTGGATGAATTGTTTTCGTAAAGAGTATACAATAAAGAGTTTTCAATCATGGTACTTCTTGTGGATTGACTCAATGATTAAGTAATTACGAATTATCGGAACGATGCTTCTGGACATAATTGCAATTGCAAGAGCCTAATTGTATATGTCTGATTGGCCTTTTCTCTAGCTCAACAAAAGCTTGATCGGATTGCATTTGAATTAGAAGAAAATTCTACGACTTTGGAACTAATTTCATTGAGTCGATTTATTCGATGTGGAATTAAATTAGGCGGTCTTGAGAATTATTCAACTAGAGAATTTGATGAAAGAATTTTCTTAAAAAATTAATTTGAAAAATCTAAGTGATTTTGGAAAAAATAATTTTGATCAAGTAAAATTAAATTAGTCAAATTAATTAAATTTAATATCATTTTTAGAAATTAATTTTCAAGTCAGATAATTGGCTAAATGAGTATTTGAACTTGAAAATTGGTCTTGAGATCATAAATTGGGCATGGGAGCCCAAAAGCGAAACCAATACCCAAAAAATGGTTGAACCAAGTTTGGTATATGAAACCTACGTATATGGGGTAGTTGGTGACACACTTGTGGTGATAGCGAGGTTGGTCATAGAAGGAGGTAAGGGGATGTTAAGGGCTGCTAAGAATTGTTCTAGGGGAATGATAGTTCGGTTTTTTATTGTTGGGGGTGCCAGGAAGGAGTGTTTGGCTTGAAGGGGTCTCTTCATGGCCAAAATCTTTGTCATTCCCTTGAGAAGAAATAGCATGATCCTTAGATTTCCAATGGTTAGCAAGATTGTGGGTTGCACCTTTTTTAAAATATAAGATATTTTTGGTCCACGGTCACCACACCATTTGTTGATACAAGATACAACAAGAGAAGAGGACAAGGCGGAGCAAAAAGGAGGTCAAAGTAGGGTAAATGGAGGTTGATTCACTTGTAGAGGTCGAAAGCCGAGATAAAGATAAGAGGATAGGTGATCGAGAAAACAAGTACTCAGAGTAACATTAGGGTGCTAAAAAGGTCGCTCCCATGTTCATTGTTTTCTAGGATATTTATAGGAAGAGGTCCCCTTGTCTATGGGTATGTCGTGTTGGGATATACATTTAACCTCGTTAAATGTGTAATGAATAATCATTGACACATATCATGAGACTTTACCAATATGAGGTAGTTAAACCCAAATAAACTCCTTATTGTCTTGAAAATGTGTTCACGTTAAGATGGCATACACCCTCAAGCTCGGGTGGATGATTCCATTTGATGTAGGATGGATGGTCATACTCAAGAAGTCAATGCAAAGTCAACAATACCTTTCCGGTTGACACATGTCTACTTGATAGAGGGATATAACAAATATAAATAATATATTAACCAAATATAAATATTATCTAAAAATAATCTTAATAAAAAACAATAGTGAATCTTCAGTTAATGGGATACGCTTTGTATTTTAAGTAAAATTATAATAATATTATGTTAAATGTAAGATTTAATTTTTTAGAAAAAAATATGAAGTTTTAATAGTATAATGTTGCAAAGTCTTCATGAAATGGTTAAAAGTTGGATATATTAATTAAAAAAATGAGATTGTGTATCAAATAAAAGGCCTTATTTATAGAGAAGGTTGATTGTAATGAATGAAAATGGAGATGCTTTTATTTTCATGGGGCCCAAACTATAAAATAATTTACTTAGAAATCTTTCATATAAATGTGATAGGGCAACGAATGATTGAGAATCATTTGTTAAAAATGATTTTCACATGCCCTTTATGAGAAAACAAAATATGTACTCACCACAAAACCCTAACTGTGGACAAGTGTTTCTCAAACATAATGAAATGATTTTCACATGCCCCAAATATTTGGGTTTCTTCATGAACAAAAATGTTGGACCATCTCAAATAAAGAGGAAATAAAATAATAAAAATTCCCAAGTCTTAGAAAATCCATTAATTACAAGCTTCATTATTCTTTTATAACTAAGGGTTAGTTCAGTTGTGCTTTCAAAAAAACATTTTTTAAGGTAAAAGTATCTTTTAATTTAAAGCACTATCGAACAAAATACTTTTTTGTATTTTTTTTCGAATATATTAGTATGTTACATAATAATATCTGTTTATATTTTTTTTAATTTTTTGACAATGCATACACACTTTGCATTCACAAGTGCTCAATCCTGGATCTCCTAAGATGAACATCATCTCCTTTTTCACTGGAACCACTCGTTGGGATTTTTTTTTTTAAAACTTTTTAAACGTGTTTTAAAGTGCTTTTGGTTGATTAATTACTTTTTTATCTTCTTTTTTCCTTCGCAAAGCTCACAGATTTTTCTCTCTTTCTCTCTTAAGTTCAAATCACCTCACGAATCAGGTACTTGTGATCATACTTTTCCCCTTCATTTTATTCCGTTTGATCTATGTTTTATCTTTATACTCCTTCTGTATTTGATTGATCTACTAATCAACGGCTAGATCCTGACTTTCTCTTCAATTTGGTTCTTAAATTTGCTTCATACTCTTTCGTTTCATCAAGGGGTTTTTGGGATTTTCTTTTTTTAATTAGTCATTTATTATTATTGTAATTATTATTATTTTTGAAAGATATGAAGTTGTATTGTTAACAAAAACTGAAAACACCGTAGCACCCTTTCTACTTAGGTAATCTTAGTTGTAGACCATTAAACACACCTATTAAGTCAAATAATAGATTAGAAGAGTCTATGAAAGGAAAACTAGCAAGCAAAGGAAAGTAACATTTTGTGGGAAAAGCAATCTGTTTGTCAAACACAGCCTAGCATTTCATATAAAGTGAGTGTAGTGTGTTAGTTCATAAAAGGCCCTAAAAAAGTCCATCTCAATGCAACATTTCTAATCTCACAATATTTAAAAGGACAACTCAAAGAAAGGGATTCTCTTAAGAAATGGCACAAGTACAAAAATAGAAGCAAACATAAATGCTGATTATGTTGATAGTATTAGCTATAGAAGATCAATATTAGGGTATTGTACCGTCTTAAGTGAAGATTTGTAGCTTAGAGTAATGAAAATCGAGTGTAGTGAAATCCATCGCAGAGGCATAAGTACAATTGATGACACGAACCCTAAACCTTAAACCAATAAACATAGAATCAAATCATAGTTGTTCTATCATGCATCTTTCCTTAGTAAAGAGTGATACGACTTTAGCAAGCACAAGTTGTTGAACTCCAAATAAGGGATACAAATTCAGCATTTGATCATTATCTACTTAGGGCCACCCACTAATCTTATAAAACTTAATTAGATAGAATGCATCAAAGAAAACAACTGAAACTGCGTAAATCCTATATTAGATACGTAGCACTTGAAACGACGAGTAAAATATATAGATAAATAGCAATTGATCTAGTATAAAATACATATAAAACTAATATACAATGAATCCTCTAAAGACTCGTCTAGAAAAGTTTAAACGATTCTATCTTGATTCTTTTCTACTCCAAAAACCTCGATCAAGAAATCCGAGAAATAATATTAAAGTTGGGGTATAAGTCTTCCAACCAAAACTCTAGCAAATGTCCTGCTTTTGCCTTCTTCAATTGCAGTTTTAAACCTTGAGGCAACCTAAAATCTCTAAAAGCCAAGTGTTCTTCAATGCTTGTGTGGTGAAAAAGTGCTTTTGCTATTCCAAAAGCATTGAATATACTACCGTTGAAGAAAGCAAAAGCAAGACATTTGCTATCACCGACACTTTTATGTTGAATCCAATACATGTAATATTTTAATTTGTTAAGGTTATGTTATCTATGTTATGTTAATATCTAGTATGAGTTGTATATTCAAATTACATTTTAAAATAAAATCATTAATTAAAAATAAAAAACATTTCTTAAAATAATATAAATGTGTTAATATCTAATTTTATAAATAATTAATATTAATTACTTAAAAATATTTAAATTTTATATTTCATATATTAAAATATTAACAACAAGTTATAATAAATTATTTTTTTATATTATTTCTAAAATATCATAACATTAACTAATTTGAACATTATTTAAATGTATATTTGTTATTTTATACTACCATGTCTAAAATGAATATTTTATTTTTCAAAAACACTTTTTGACAACAATACTAAACACTTATTTTAAACAAATTTTTTTTACAGCACTTTTCAAAAACAATACTAAATTAAGGGTGCTTTTGGATGAACTGTGCATTTATCTCCGATAAAATTAAAAACAGTAATGACAATAAAATTAATTATGTAATTGTGAGGTAAAAGATTTCACCCATCCAAATACACTATTAAATAATCAAATTGTATTACATTGACTAAGCATTTATGGCAAACACTACTCTTCCCCTAAAACTCTCCATATTTAAAAATTAAAAAAAAAAAAAAAAAACTTTTTTTCTCTTTATTTTTCGAATCTGCTTTTTGAAGGAAAAAAAATGTTTTTAACGTCGTAAATAATATTAAACATATAATTTTTGAAATAAAAAATGCTTTTACAAAAACAAAAACACTTTGAGTCAAATACCATTTTTAATCTTTTTTTATAATTAAATATATTGTACATAATATTATATTGATTGTAGAATTATTTTTCTATTAAAATTTATTTCGAATATATAACATTAATAATTGAAATTGGTAATAAATTATTAAAATATAGATTATATATTTAAATTAAAATTTAAAATTAATTAATATTAATTGCTTACAAATATTTAAAATTTATATCTCATATAACAAAATATTAATAATGACTTAATGAGTTACAATAATTTCTTTTTTTATATTCTTACTAAAATATAATAATATTAACGAGTATCTGCTCATATTTTTTTGATCTTTTAACAAGGCACACATACTTTGCATACACAGGTGTTGGAACTCAGGATCCCTAGGATGAATAACATCTTTTTTTCTATTGGAATTACTTGTTAAGTTCTTTAAATGCATATTTTTACTTCATAATATCATGTTTAAAATGAACATTTTATTTCTCAAAAATACTTTTTGACAACAATACTAAATACTTAAATATTAAATTAAACTTTTTCAAAAACACTTTCAATATGCCATTTTTTCACATCACTTTCGAACACACTTTTTAAAAGCAATAAGAAATTATTCTTAAGAAGAAGATTAATCGAGTTTATTTTTAATTGAATTTTTTTAATATATTAATGTATTATATTGTAATATCTGTTGATACTATTTTTTAAATATTAAAAATAAATAAATTCAAAGAAGAAGCCCAAATAGGTTCGTCATAAGCAAGCCCAAAAATGTCGGCTCTAAAATATGAAATGATCCGAAAATGAGTCGCTTCAAATCTGAGAGAGAGAGCTGCTGTTGTCGTACATCGTTCTTCAGGAAAATCAAGCCAACCAAACATGCAACAGGTATGGGGTATTCTCCAAAAACCCTAGCAAAGCCCTTTTGATTGTTTCGTCTTTTGTTTATTTTTTCCCGATTTTCTTTTGGGTTCTAAAATGACAAATGATTTCGAAGGGCACAGGAGGATCTGAGACTGAGGTTACTTGGGAGGATCAACAGAACATTAACAAGTTTGGAAGATTAAACAATCGATTTCATGAGCTTGAAGATGAAATCAAGGTTGCCAAGGTATTATTTTGGTTTGGGTTTTCTTTAATTTTTTATATTTATTTTTCTATTTTGTATATTTATGATTTTTTTTAACTTTAGCATTATTTTGAGTTGATTTTTCAGAATCATAGAAAACCCTGTTTCATTTTTTTTTTTTGCTATCTTGATGTTTAAGGTCTTTTATTTATGATTGTTTTTGGAATAGGGTTTGTTTCCTTTTGTTTGGGGAAAATGTTGCTTTTTTTATTCTCTGTTTCCCCTTCATTTTTCCTTATTCTAAATATCTGAGTTGTTGAATTGGCTTTTGATGATTTAGATGGATATTGAGAATTGAAATAAAAAGAGATAACCTAAATTGAAAATGTTGCTTTAATATTTTTTAATGTCAATTTCCATAAAATTATAATAAATTTATAAATCATAATTATAATTATAACCATAATAAATAATATTAAATAAAATATAATAATTATATTTGAATGTAGGACATCTACTAGTTCACTATTAAGAAAAAAATATATCTTTTAATTTTTAATTAGTTTTAAACTTTATCAAGGAAAAAAAAGCCTAAATTGATTAAAATAATAAAAATAAAGGGCAAATTGGTCCAAAATTTAAAATTGGCATCTAAGATAACCTGATGGATGTGTGTTAATGAGATTACACCCTATATTACAATATCTTGACACTGTTCCATAATGTGAGATTACGGGATGGTTGAAATGTTCACAATCAAAACACCTTAATCTCGTTCCGAAATGTAACATTACTGGCCGTAATGTCATATTTGGTGAACCAAACGCCCGTAAATGTAACTGGACCGTAATGTTACATTTGGCAAACCAAACACCTCTAAATGTAACTGTCATGATTATTTTCTGAATCCATGGATTCATTGGCTACCTAATCAATAGTGAATCTCAAAATTTTATTGATATTTTCGAAATTGATTTGAAATTCACGTTTTTGTTCGTTTCAAATAATAGTCCTTTGAGTAATTCACAAATAATGCATGCACATCTTTCTAACAATTTATATAACAAATAAAATACAAATACAAATCTTCAAAGTCATGTTCCAAAACATAGCATAATGTTTAATTGGCTAGAAACTATGGTGACATAATGAGTAATTTGATCTGTTTTGATCTTAGAGTAAAAAGAAAAATTGAAGCTGCCTCTCCTCACTGGTTAGCCTTGAACTTTTACTTTGACTCTCTGGTGGGTATGTCCTGCTGAAGAGCCTTACACCTGACATGGTTAAATTTTTGTTGCTTCTGACTGAACTGCAATTGTTGTCATCGTTTTCCTGTTTTAGAAACTGTTCAGACTCCCCAATCTATCATAAAATTGCTCTTTTTGCTCCAATGAAGTGTGGGTACAATCTTATGGCATTTCTTTTCCTGACAATGGTCTTCTTTTCTTTTTTACCCTAGGAAACAATTGATAACCTGGAGGATGCTAGTTATGAGTTGATTTTAACTGATGAGGAAGTAGTACGGTTCCAAATCGGAGAAGTCTTTGCTCATGTCCCCAAGGAGGAAGTGGAGAGCAGGATAGAAGAGATGAAGGAAGTGAATAGCAAGAACTTGGAAAAACTAGAGGAGGAGAAAGAATCTGTAGTGGCACAAATGGCTGAGTTGAAGAAGATTTTGTATGGCAAGTTCAAGGACTCCATCAATCTGGAAGAGGATTAATCCCCGTCGTTTGTTTTTCTTTACCTTTTAAGTTGGATTACTACTTGCTTGTGATTGATATCAGAGCTTTGGTCATCTTTTTATTTCGATTTTAGGGTTTGTCACCCTAAACTTCCTGGATATTCTCTTTGACATGAACCTATAGACAGATCAATGAATGAATGGAATTATATATGCTTTGTGTTGGAGTATGCATGATGATATAACATAATGCTGAAAGCTGAGGTTTAAGTCTAGGATTCAAATCTTTGCATTTGCAACCCACGTCCTCGGATTATTTTCAGCTCTGCTCATATGATACCCGATCATAGGTAACTAAGCTAAAGACACCAGCATGTATCTGGGTGAACACCATGGCCCGGGTTCTTGATCCGACTTTCTATGAAAATCAGCTTTCCAATCATTGACTGAGACCCATTGTTGATGTCCTCCTCATTTCGCAATCAAGTGATATATAGGACTATTGGCAGATTAATACTTGGGAATGGCTTATACATCACATATCCTGGATCAAATAAAAACTCTAGGTTCAAACAGAAATGCTGCAAAAACATTGAAAAAATTGCATTTAAAAAAATAATCTAAATATCTGGTATCACTTCATCTAAATCATTGTGTTGAAACACTTCAACTAAAATCATTAAATGGTAGCAATTAAACAATACATTCCCTCAGCCCAAAAATGCATAGTGGTGTTGTTTACATGAGAGAATCCAAAAAATTGGTTACAAATCTTAGGGTTATTCAGCAAAAACCTCTTTATAACCGAACTTTCCTTTATGTCCAGATGTTTCTGATATCTTGCATTAAATGAATGCCCCGAAATGCAGCACCATTTTCCCTTGATGACAGTTTTTTTTTTCATGGTTAAATCAAAGAAATAACCTACAATAATGGAAGTCAATATCTCTTTCTCTGTTCCCTGGTCTCTCTTCTTTTTGTTCTTTTTCTTCATTTTTTTGTCTGACTCTAGATCTGTACAAAGTCAACTCACTACATCAATATGACTGCATCACGGAACATGCCACTGCTTGTGCCCAATGCCTTAGCTTTGTCTTCACTTGCTGAGGATCTTCCCCTGTCATCAATATTGCAAGCAACTTGAGTTTGGTTTTAAACAAACAGTTTTAGGTCTTAGTTTGGGTTTTAGAAACAAGTTTATATGGTGTGATTGGATTGGGAAATAGAGGAAAAGGGGGGGTTGTTGTCTGAAACATTACCTGGGCTGCAAATTTTCCAATCTTGATCGCTCTTAGGACTTCCAAAAGAAGAAGACCTGCCACCTAGAGAAGATAGGGAAGAAGAACGTCGGCTATGAGGCGTGGAAACTGGACTAGGAGAAAGCTGACGGTTTACAGCAAAATAAAGGTCCAAAGCAGGCAATGTATTGCAAAGCTGTTGCCCTTCTTCCTCATTGAATCCAAACCCGAGCTCGATGCAACCTTTGAGTTCATGCAAGTCTTCGTCCGTCAATCCTTTCCCATTACCCTCCGCAATCCCATTCTTCCCTCTTTCCTGACGAAGAATCTGGCGTCGCCTTCTCTCCCACGCTATGTCCCTCGATGTCTCCAACATTGATAATTGCTTGGATAAGTATCTCCTGTTTCTCATCAACGACGGCACCGCCGTCAGCCGTGGCCCTTCTTCTGTGTTTTTCCCTCTTTCTTGAGGGACAACCTGCCGGTTCATTCGCTCCCAATCCATTCCTCGGGATGTCTCGCACATGGATAATTGCTTCGATAAACATTTCTTGTTTTTCATCCATGGCTTCAATGGCATATGTTGAAGTTCTTCAGTTTCTGCCTCATATATTGATGTTGATAATGAAGATAAAGATGATACGTCCACCATTTTTCTTGTCATGACTAAAATTTCTTAATCTATTATCAATGGAAACCCCCGCTCCCCCCCCCAAGAAAAAAGTAATGAATGAAACCAAAAAAATCAAAAGAAAACAATAAGCTTCTTTTTCTCGTATCTTGTTCCCAATAAATGGAACAAAAACAGAAGCTTATTGTCTATTTCCGGCCACGATTATCAACTTACAAAACGCAGACCAAAAGAAAATATGTAAGGGGTGGGGGGGTCGTTCTGAATGAATGTAATAGTTATATATCGCAAAGTTTCGGGGTGTTTGGGTTTTTTTTTTTCTTATTAACTATCGATTTGTTTAATGAAACAACACCAGCCCAACCAGATTAATCTGGTTAGGATTTAGAGAGCTTTAATGTCGAAACAAAGGGTTAGCTTCTGTTAAGGATTTGATTCGTTATTCGACCATTCATTTATAACTGTCGGTTTTGCAATCCCTGCAACAATGTTTATATTTGGTGAGTGAAGAACGCCATTTTTGGAGAAAGGATGTTAGGTAGAGAGGATGGCTCACCTACATACTTGCAAGATTTTTTGTCTTTGATAGACAATCCTGTTTATCGTTTATACTGTTTTTACAGTGAGTACCAACATTTTCGGGGAAAAAAACCCTAGAATCAAGCGTCGATTTTTACAAATTTACAAAATCTGTGCTGTAGCGTCGATTTTTTCCCCTTAATTACAAAACCTAAAATTATTCATCCTTGTCCCATTACTTTTGTGGATTTCCAAGCCCACTTAATTTCCCGTTATACTTGTCTCTTAACCTATTTTATATAATATAATTATAAGTATAAGTTAAATAAATATAAATTAAATTTTATATGAAAAATATATAAATATATTGATTGAGTAGTTTTTTTTTTTTTTTTTTTTTTTGTTATTTTCAAGTTCACATTTGTTGAGTGTGAATTCGTTGTAAATTAGAAATTTTTTCGTAAAAATTATTAATTTTTTTGAATTCAAGGGCATGGAATAACGATTCGAGACTCTTTTTATACAGAAAGAGTTTAGAGAGTTTAATCACTTTAATATTAAATTAATATAATACTTATCAAGATAAATATTAAATTAAATTTAATATTAAATTTTATTAGATTAATAGAATATTTATCTATAAGATAAACATTAAATTAAATTCAATATTAAGATAATCATTTTAATATTAAATTAATAAAATACTATTAAAATAATTATTAAATTAATTTTTTATAAATATTTATTTTTTAAATATGCTTATTACATTATGCGAGGTGGGTGAGGATGAGGTGGGTACAATATCATACCCACACCTGTCTCACCATTCACGATGGGTTTAATTTTTGTCCTCATCCTCGCTCCACCGCCCTCGAAACTTATACCCATCCCAATCCAATTGGATGCGAAGTGGGACGAGATTCACAATACCTGCCCTACTGACATTCCTAATTGAGTTTTGAATTATTTACTCTTCATTTTAAAAAAAAATATTATTATTTAACACATGTGGGATATGAGACATTTTCATATATAAATATAAAATTATAACCTTTTGATGTATAAAAAATTTATCTTAAAAAAGTTTAACCATACTTATATCTATCATTCATTCTCAATATGAATAATGAAGGGTTAAGTTCCGGATCACCTATACTCTTCATTTTTATATAAGTATTCTTATTTGATGCTAAATGTTTCTAATGATTTTATTGGAGGAGTGTTTAAGGGCTCGGATGTAAATTGGTTATGTAGTTTTTCGATGAAGATTGATAAGAATTTTATTTTTACAGTTGAAACAAGAACGATTTTAGAAGGGTCGTACATAATTTGAGAGAGGAGTTTTGGACAAATTGATGTGGAGTGTAATAATGCACTTCTAGTGAAAACTATTTTATCTGGTGGCATTGTTAGTAGGAATTTGATGGAATTGTGTCTAATTCATCAATTGTTAACTTGAAATTGAAAAATATGATTTCATCATATTCTGAGATCTCTAAATGAAATTGCCGACCAAATGACAAAATATGCTCCTAATGGTGTCTCAAGATTACTCAACTTTGAAGAGCCTCCAAATTTAATGTGTGATTCATTGTTGAGAGATATAAATAATTCATCAATATTTTAACTTAAATTTAATATCGTAATCGCTTAATATTGTTATTTCTAAAAAAAACATGAAGGTTATCTTTTATATCATTTATATTTTTATTTCTCTCGATGTATTCTCATTTAACTCATGTGTCAAATACATATTCATTATGAGTGTCAAACATGAGACATTTAAGAAAATAGTTCTAAAAAAATGAATAATATAATTATCAATCACTCACTCAATATTAAAATAACATAACATAAATTGTCTTCTATATTACATATACTTGTTGGATTTTTAGTTTTCAAATAAATTTATCCAATATATACTATATCATATTTGAATACGAATATGAGTGATAATAATGAGAAGTTGGGTAATATTTTAATTCAAATATGTAAACAAATAACATTTATAAAAACTAAGCACATTCGTATTGAAATTAAGATTTTATAACCTGCCAAAATTTTTTAAAAAATTATTAGATTAGGTAATTTTTCGAAAAATTATGAGTTTGGATCGATTTTACGAAAATCCATCCACTTGAAAGCGTTTTCGTCACATAAGCTGAAAACACTTTCAGCTAGAAGCGTTTTCCCGAAACGGTCACTTCTGCTCAACGATTATTTTCCCCGACGGCTAATTAAATAGTCATTGGGACCAACAACTCTCCCCTAACGGTCAAATTTTCATTTCTATATAACCATATTTCATTTTTCTATTCAATTCAATCTCAACGATAACATCCCGAGATCAGGCTTGGAAGTTTTGGCCTTGCAAGTGAGGGTTCGCCAAAGTTCCGGCAAACTGGGGGTTCACCAAATTCATTGCCAATTGGGTTTGACAGTGTGTTTGGAGAGTTGGTGTTCGCTAGTATGTTTGGCGAGCTACGATTCACCAACTGAGTTGCGAATTGGGGGTTCAGTAATTGAGTTGCGAACTAGGGGTTCGTCGGTTGAGATGCGGACTGGGGGTTCCCTAGTCAAATTTGAGTCAAACTCAAATTAAGAAATAAATATATGATGTATCTAGGAATGCTTTTCGTGCAAGTAACACATTTCCTAAGTCAAATAGGGTATCAAAATATTCCTAGGACATTTAGGTCCATAGATGCAATCCTTATTCCATGAGAATTCTCTCATCAAATATTCTACCATCAAGTCTCTTGTCACATCCAAAAACCGAGTTAGCAGGAATTGGGTTGGCGAAAATCCAAAGTAGACATGTCTTGTTTTTGGATTAAAGATTGTGAAAATTTTGTAAAGCAAGTTAATTTGGTTTAATGGTTAAGTATTATGGGTGGTGTGTGGGGGGTTTTGGGGTCAAATCATTTTCCTTGTATTTTGCTATTTCTGTCTAAACCTTTATCTTTGAATATATGGCTTCTATTTAATTTTCACTCAACTGTTGACAATAATGAGCCTACTGGTTTAGTGGTAAGGTTTCAGCTTATCTTTGATATTGTGTTTGAATCCTTGTATGCGTGAAACGAAAATAATTTGATCTTTTTTCTGTGCCGCTTTTGTGGTAAACTCTAAGGGAAAATTCGGCAGGTTAGAATTTTGTTATATTATATCTTATATATTTTTTAATTTTTGAAAAAAACGGTTTCCTAAAATATCTCCCTCTCCCTCTCCCCACTCCTCTGTCGGTTGGTTTTCACGTTATTTTTCCTTTTCTTCCTTCTCAAAAATTCCCTTCCTTCCTTATTTCTTGTTTGTTTCGCTGAACTATCATAGTTCTGATGTTACGTCGTGTGAAGCCTATATCTGTTCTCATGTGCTTAGAAGTTATTCACTGCAATATTAAATTTTGGTGTCAGCAATGTATTTATTTTTTTCCTGTTTGTTATGGAGAAATATTCTTTTCGGATTAGTTGTTTTTGTGAGTAATTATTGTTTTGGTTTTTGGTAGAAGAATAACGTTATGTGTGCAACGGTCCTTTAACTGTTTAATTGCGATTTGGAGCTGCTGTTGGTGCAAGGGTAAGTAATTATTTATTGTGGTAGGGGTTGGTTTTCAGTAATTCAGTTTGTTTGACGATGATTATGTCGTATTAGTGAGTTGGATTTGGTAAAATCGTGCTAGTTAGTCTATTCTGAACGATGATTTTAGGTCTTAGAATTGCTGAGTGTTGAATCGAAATAAAAAATTGATCAAGTGTATGACTCAAATTTGAAAAACAACGAACGACGTGAAGTTGAAAAATGCACTATCGACGTCACACGGTCGTATGGACCACACAAGCTGGGTTATTTGGGTCGTGTGGGCCACACGGGCATGTGTAGGTTGTGTATTAGGCCGTGTGGGTCATATAGGTCGGGCCACATAGGTGCGTGGGTCTATTTTCTGAAAAATTGTCACTTAGGGTTGTTTTGATCTGTGATTCGTAATTAGACTTTGCGTAGGGTCCATACTGCTTAATAAGACTTGAAAACAAGGTATTTGTTAATATGCTTCTGTACGTGATGTGTTTAAGGTATGTGAATTATACATGTATGATCTGTCTTGCCCAAACACAATTCATTTCTTTCTCTTAAGCGAGTTACGAACATCCAACCTTACCCTAATTCTCATAATTTTCGCATCATACTCTAGAAACTCTCCAATGAAATTCCCTAGTTGACGCGCCATACCTTCTGACAACGAACCAGTAGGCAACTCATGGATCTGTACCCAAAAGTTTGTAAAAAGTAGGGGAACCTGCAATGGATCATCCCCTTTTTGAAGCTTGTGAAAAATTAATAAATGCCTATTAAAAAACCACGGGATTCCACTCATTCTTCTCAGGTCTACTTCGTTATAAAACCTAAATAATATTCGCTTATCCTCTATCTTCGTAATGGTTATACCCGTAATTGGATGCCACAACTCTGACAGAACGTTCCTTAAAGACAAAAAGTGAATTGAACCATCAGTAAGAACTCTGGCAACGAGACATAACGCAAAGTCATCCTCCTCCTCATAACTATGTTCAAGTCCATCTACTGCTTCATTCTCCAAATCATCCATTCGCAAACTCGCTAGTTCATCTTCCATGCCTAAATAACGAGGTGGATCCCTGGAGTAGACGCTGGGCACCACAAAGAGGAACTTCTTAAACGTAAGAAACTATATTGGAAAGAACCCAAACTTGTGAACGGCAGACGAAAAAACAAGAGAAAAAGTTTAACATAATATAAAGTATTATAAACTTAAAACGGATCAGGTCGGGTTCGAGCTTGAACATTTAAGCCCAAGCCCAACTAATATTTTAAACGGACCTAATTTTTTTGCCCAAGTCCATTTTTCGGACTTTTTTTTTTGTCTACACCCTTTCAAAATTCGGGCAAGCCTTCGTGTCTGGACAAATAACCCGACCCATGAACATGTCTAAGTTAATTAGATGAAAATTCATAAATGACTAATCATATTAACAATTAACTTTCATTCGACCATAATTAACAATTTAAACATAAATTTATTTTAATAATAAAATTATGAAAAATCACAATAATAATTAACATTTTATCAGATCAAATTAAACACGTTTATGTAATATAGCTATTTTAAAAAGAAAAGCAGGTTGAACAATTTATTGCTTTCAAAAAAGAATCTATAGAAACAGCTCAACATAAAATGCTAATTTAGGGGGTTTTTTTCCAAAGAATTTATAACCGATCAAATACGTTTCTTACTCTCATTCATCAGTTTCCAACTAATTTTCTCAACGTTCATTCATCTCGTTTGAACAAATTGACCACAAATGGAAATCAAAATAAGAAAAAAAAATGAAACCATAATACTAAAGATAATAAAACCTTCTTGATTTTCCCTGGTTTGATTTCTTTAATCCCAGTGAAAAGAAAGAAGAAAAAAGAAAAAGCTTTGGCAATGTTTGAGTTGCCATGGGAGTATAGAGATGGATTAGGTTAATCCCATTTTACATCAAAAACCAAAGAAGAATTAGCCTTGGGCGCACAGGAGAACAATTAATTTGTTTATTTTTTTCCCCTGTTTTGTTTTCCTGTACGCCTCCATTAAAGGTTTCTTGAGTGTTATTCTTTTTCCAGGGATTTGTGATTCTATCCATGAAAAAGATGAAGTATCTAGCGAATTTAGTTGTTGGGATTTGTCTGATATTCAATCTTGTTCTTGTTTCAAGCCAGCCATTCTATGTGGACTGTGGGTCGAATGGTGGGAAAGATGAAGATGGAAGAACTTGGGTGGAAGATGCCAAATACCTCACTTCCTCTCAAAATTCAGAACAAGTTGGAACTGAATATCAAGACCCTTTACTTGGTTCAAGAGTTCCGTACTTGAAAGCCAGAATCTTCAAATCCCAAGCAACGTATAAGTTCCCTAAAAAAGCAAAGGAGCGTCACCTCCTCAGGCTCCATTTTTATCCTTCAACTTACGGGAAGTACAATGTTTCCAAATCATTTTTCGCAGTGGCAGCTGGAGAGATCACCTTGATGAAAAATTTCAGCGCTGCAATCACATGTCAAGCACTTACGCAGGCTTATCTTGTACGAGAGTATTCCTTGGCACCTTCAGATTCTGATAGTTTAGAGATTACATTTACACCTTCAGCCAACTATTCAGACACTTTTGCTTTTGTGAATGGCATTGAATTGGTTGCAATGCCAAACTTGTTTGGGGTGACAACTCCGATGGGTTACCGTTCGGATGGCGGCTTGGATGTGTCGAACGAGAATTTTCAGACCATGTATAGAGTGAACGTTGGTGGACAATTCATACCTCCAAGCAAAGATGCTGGTGGCCTTTTAAGAAGTTGGTATATCGATGATGCTTATTTGGATGGTGCTAGCCAGGGAGTCAGTCTTCAACCTGATGGTGCAATCAAGGTTGATTACAACGGCATGTCAACTGCTATAGCTCCTGAAGAAGTTTATAGCACGGCAAGGGGAATGCGAACAGATAATGCACTCAACTTGAAGACCAACCTCACATGGGTGTTCCATGTTGATCCCAATTTCACATATGTTGTGAGGTTACATTTTTGTGACTTCCTGTTTGATAAACCGAACTACAGAGAATTCAACATCTACCTCAACAATCAATCAGCTATATCTGACCCTTATCCAGCTGATATAATTGCTTGGACAAATCACAAGGGGGTTGCCACATACAAAGATTTAGCTCTAGATCTCAACAGTACATCAGGCTATGAAAAGATTCGATTAGATCTCACCCCTTCATCTCTAAACAAGCCGAAGTACTATAATGTTCTGCTCAATGGACTTGAGATTTTCAAGGTTAGTGAAGCGGGAAGTTTGGCAAGCCCAAATCCGGAACTGTCGGAGATGATGATTCAAGCGAAGGAAGCGGTGATGAACAAGCCTAAGACGTTTTCTCAGTCCAGCAATAATATTGTTGTTGTTGGAGCTACCGGAGGAGCGGCAGCGGCCTTCGTGCTGGTTGCACTATTAGTTTTCTTCTATACAAAGAAGAGAAAAGTGCATGGGGTTGAATCACATACCGGTAGTTGGCTACCAATTTATGGGAAATCCAACGCAGGAGGAAGCAGATCAAACAGCGCTCATCTTACAACCCTGGCGCAAGGTCTGTCTCGCCATTTCTCCATATCAGAAATCAAGCAAGCCACAAAGAACTTCGATGAATCTAATGTCATAGGTGTTGGAGGGTTTGGGAAGGTGTATAAAGGAGTTGTTGATGGAGGTACCAAGGTGGCCATTAAACGATCCAATCCATCATCAGAACAAGGAATCAATGAATTCCAAACTGAGATTGAGATGCTGTCAAAGTTGAGACACAAGCATTTGGTGTCTTTGATTGGGTTTTGTGAAGATGGTGGGGAGATGTGCTTGGTTTATGATTACATGGCCCGTGGAACTTTCAGGGAACACATTTATAACAACAAGAAATCAAATCTTTCATGGAAACAAAGGCTAGAAATCTGTATTGGAGCAGCCAGGGGACTGCATTATCTCCACACTGGAGCTCAGTACACCATTATTCATAGGGATGTAAAGACAACCAACATTCTGTTGGATGAAAAATGGGTTGCAAAAGTTTCGGATTTCGGGCTATCCAAAACTGGTCCTGACTTGAATCAAGGCCATGTGAGTACAGTGGTGAAAGGTAGCTTTGGGTACTTGGACCCCGAATATTTCCGAAGACAACAACTGACCGAAAAATCCGACGTTTACTCCTTTGGTGTTGTTCTCTTTGAGGCATTATGTTCTAGACCAGTTCTCAATCCTAATCTTCCTAAAGAACAAGTTAGTCTGGCAGACTGGGCACTTAGTTGTCACAAGAAAGGAGCACTGGATGACATCATTGACCCTCACTTGAAAGACAAAATAGATCCAGAATGTTTAAAGAAGTTTGCAGAAACAGCTGTGAAGTGCTTATCGGATCAAGGGATTGATCGTCCACACATGGGGAATGTGTTGTGGAACCTTGAGTGCGCTCTCCAACTCCAAGAAACTGCAGACAATTCCGGCTCCTCGGGTGATCAAGGAAGTGTACGGTCAAGGGATGCTAGTGTAAGAAACTCAAGAGAATCAGGCAACCTTAGTGTTGGCAGTGAACATGAGCTGACTGAAGGTAAGGATGATAGTGCCATCTTCTCTCAACTTGTCAATCCAGCTGGGAGGTAAAAAGGATAACTATTGCTCAAGCCCATTTCACAAAGGAAACCATAGAACTCAAGCATTAAAAAAGAAAAAAAACCAAAAAAAAAAAAAAACATATTTTTTTGTCTAGTTCATCAGAAACAGGGTGATGTTTTTATATTGCTTTTTGTATTCTATATATTTTAACTGAAACTTGTGTGTTTTTACCACCGTCAATTTTACTATGTTATAAACTTGCATGGAATATGGTTTTCCTAAACAATGTATAAAATGATATAACACTTCAATATTCCAAATGCTACATTATCCTCATTTTCCCCTTCTTTTTTCAACCACCACATCTCTCTTCCTCATTTTTAAACAAAAAAGATGTGAAAAAAATTTTGTATAACAAATAAATTTACAAATTTCTATTTAAGAATTAAATGAAGTTATAATTGTAATAGTAAAAACATTGAAAATTATAAAAAATATTTTTTCATAATTGCACAACTGAATTTAGATAGATAAATAAGGAAACAAACAATATATATATATATATATAAACTTATAACAGAAGCAATACTAACAATACTATACAAGTCTTTAAAAAATTGATGTATTCCATCAACCACATTTTTTACCTTTCATATAATTTAAAATAATAAAAGTATTCCCACAATAATATTTATTATTTTATATATAAAAAATAATTTTTCATAATTGCACAACTGAATTTAGATAGATAAATAAGGAAACAAACAATATATATATATATATAAACTTATAACAGAAGCAATACTAACAATACTATACAAGTCTTTAAAAAATTGATGTATTGTAACACACTATACCCAACCCAATTGCCGAGCCTAAATACCAGAATGCGACACCATTATCTCCCATCATGTTAATCTCAAATTGACATATCATTACACATGCATCATTTTTATCATAACATTCATATGAGTTTTAAGTCATACATACCTTAAATATGCCAAGCAATAATTGGACAATCATAAATTAATCATTAAACATGCACCACTTAGAAAGTTTTTTCAATTAACAGTCTCAAACACCATATTTCATCTAAAAACTTTATAACAAATCAAAATAAAATCTACCACATTTCCTTGTATTCTCAAAAACATAAATAAGCAAATAACACCTAGGAATAGTAACAAAAATATTTGGCTTGGATCACCCCTCGAGATCACACCGCTCACATCAGCACTACGTATCTGCAATGGTTAAAAAGAAGTGAGTGAGCTTAAACAAACTCAGTGACTGTTCAAAATAACCACTAAGCAAATAAGTCATTATGCATCAACAAGACAACCATATAACATATTCAATTTGTCTATATATTTATTGTTGGAGCCTAATTTGTCCGAGCTCACATAAAGATCAAACCAAAATAAACCAAATAAAAAATATATTTAAATTAAAAAATCCATTTTAATTTAAATGTCCATATTACACAAACCCAATCCAAATTACCTTTACAACACATATCCCATATCCTATCCAACCCAAATTCACAAGTGGTCCAAACCCTAAACTAGTCCATACAAGCCCCAACTTTAGGAAAATCAACAACCCTAATCTACCTAACACCCCAGCCGTCGTTGCCATGTCCGCACCTCACCGCACGCTCCTGTGTGTTCCCAAGGCTGTCAGACACTCACGCCCAAGATCACCACGCTTCTGGCACTGTCATTGATGCCTGCAAAAGACAAAGAAGAAGATAGAGACAAAAGTAAAGAAACAAATAGCAAAAAACAAATCACTATGATTGTATCTTGGCTATAAAAACCTTTGATTTTTCTTTGTAATTTTTTACGAACACTCAATATCAAAAACAAAAAAGAATCAAAATTTTCGAAAGTATACCGTTGCGATTTTCATACATATATACATACATATATTTTTCTTTTATTTTTTTACTCCGAAAATAAATAGCAAGAATAAAATAGAAGGGAAAAGGGATAGAAAGCTTAGGGCACCTCTCCAGACCCATCAATGGTCACGCGGGGGGCTTTGAAAAAAAAAAAAGAAAGAAATTATTCCCTTAAAAAAACCCTAAAAGTCGAATGGGTTTCGAGCTTTTGGGGTTTTAAGAGTTGATTTGGGTAGGTTTGAGCCTAGATTTGACATGGGGATTAAACATGGAGCAGAAAACCCTTTTTTGAGATTTTTCGATCATTGGGATGGTGGTCGTCGTCATCGACGATCGGTGACGGTGGTTGATGGCACAGCAGCCCTGATGACCAGGCATGAGAGCCCTAGAGAGAAAAAAAACAAAGGATGAAAGGTTTAATTTAAACAAATGAAGAAAATGAGAAATTTAAAAAAAAATTTGACTTAAATACTAAAGGGGATATGACGTCGTTTTGGAGAGGGAAATCAATGTCCAAAATGGCGTCGTTTTGATGCAACCCGACCCGTTCACCCATTCAGACCCTCAGGGTCTGTGTGTTTTTTACCAAGGAGATATTTATTCCCTTGATCCTTCCGCCTTTTAAGCCCATTCGATTTGGTCCTTTTTCTTTGTTTTTCTTGTTTTTAAAATTTTTCCCATTAATTTCCTTGGTTTTCAATATGGTCCTTTGACCACAGTTTTGAAAATAATACGTGTGAGCAATGAAAATTTTCCCATTTAATCCCTACCCTTTTAAAATTGTTTTAATTTGATTTTTATTATTTTTAAATATTTTAATTTTTTAAAAATTGGATCACTGTTTCTGTTTTGGTTTAATTTAATTCCCCACTATTTTATTTTCTAAAATTGACCTTTAAATTATGTTTTGTTTATATTTAAGTCCTTTTTATTTTTTTTCAAAAAATTAAATCCTTTTAAAATTTAATAGATTTCATTTATTTTTCATTTTATTTATCTTATATTCTATTTACATGTATTCGACCATTTTATGTCTTTCATTTATCGGTTATCATTTTAGTCATTTTTTAATGCATATTTATTCATGCTTTGTAAAATATTTTAATAAAACGAATTATTTTTATCTCAACATTGAGGCATTAACTTACTAGGTGCGGTTTTTCTCTTCAAACAGAAATAACCGAACATTCTTTTTTTTTTTTTAAAATTTAAAGTTTGGAATAAAAATTGAGGCCTTAACTTACTAGGTGCGGTTTTTCTCTTCAAACCAAAATAATCGAACATTTTTTTTTAAAAATATTTCAAGTTTGGAATAAAAATCAAGAGTGCTCAATATTTTCGGGAATTTGAGGAAATCATGCCTTAACTTACTAGGTATGTTTTTTCTCTTCGACTTGAAATAATCGAGCACCTTAAATTGTTTTAAAAAATCAAGGTAATATCTTTTTGTGTAAGGGATTCAAAAAATTATGCCCTAACGACTTGGACATAACTTCTTTTCTCGATTAATTCAAAACGAAAGGGGATTTCTTCATAAAATTCAATTTTTAAAATAAAATTAAATAAATCATGCATTTAGGGATTGCATTTTAACTTTTATTCGAGTTTTCAAACTTTTAACAAATAAGACCTTTAAAAAATCGATTAGATACCAATTTTGGACGTGTGAGGGTGCTAATCCTTCCTCACACATAACCGACTCTCGAACCTATTTTTTGGATTTTGAAGACCAAATTGTTTTTTTAATAAATTAAAATGTTTTAAGGTGCTCCAATCACACCGAGTAAAAAAATTGGTGGCGACTCCAATTTAGTTTTAAAATAAAATTCGAGACTTTTTTCAAAAAAAAATATTTCGACATTTATTATCAGATTTTACATGTTTAACCATCTTTCATGCATTTTTTTACACATTAGTCGCATTAATCACATGAGTTCTTAAGCATTTAACACAACACATATTAATCACATTTAATCACATTAGTCACATGAATATTTCAACATTTATCACATTACATATTAATCACATTTAGTCACATTTGATCAAATTAGTCACATGAATATTTCAACATTTATCATATCACATATTAATTACATTTAATAATAGTTTGGCTCATGAGATTATGAAACATAAAGTGGACACTAGCACCACACATCGGATACACGGATCTCCAAACATACCAAAAGACTCATAGAGTCGAACATATCTCAAAAGTGTACCATATAACTAAGTATACTCTCCTTATTTCCCCACACATGTCCCGTTGAATGGAGCTTAGCTCACATTCCCTTATCTCTCCAAACATGTCACAGGGCCTCAATGCCCAAATTACATATACATATAGGTAAGTACTCACAATCTTATGACATGCCAACTATATCCAATGGTCTCATAAGGTCACAAGGCCAAAGTATCCACATTATTATCACACATTTACTTACTGATTTTTCGCACATTATCATTGCATATTCATATCATTAGCACAATATATTCACTGTTACATGAAATGAATAACATACCCACATATTTACTGTCTCATAGCATGAATAACATTCCTAAACAATAGCCTAAGCTACGTTCTCTTTTAACCGAATCCTTTGACAAAGAAAACTTAAAATTCTAATATCTCAGGCTACACTTAATCTTTTTGCATAAAATGAATTTCATTCATCTACATATTCATCTACAGCTAATTCTCAACCTTTAAACTATACAAAACTACACGTTTTAAAGTATCAGAATTTTTCGATGTACAATGGTCATTATGACGAAAATTCATTAAAACTTGAGAAATACTTAATGAAACTTTAAAGTAACTTTAGAAATATTTTATTATGTTAAAACAAGTTGAAAAATACTTTGAAATCAAGTTTTTATCCACTATCTCGAAATCCACCATTAAAGACCCAATTTTTTACTTTTATTTAAAACATGCATTTTAATGGCTATAAATTCAGTTTAAGAGACTAGATATTGTTTAAAACTAATAGAAAGATAATTGGTTACCTTTTATGGAAGAAAAACGAGTTTTGACGCAAATTCGAAAAGACGCACACGTGAGGAAGATGATGAATTTGTGAAAGTTTTTGGGTGTTTTTATTGGTTTTAACGGAGATTTAAGGTTCAAGGGAGGTTGGAAATCAAAAGGGATTAGGAATTGAAAGAAAAAAAAATCAATTGGGGGAGTTGAGAGAATGGAGGAGAAATTTAACGTGAAACTATAGCTTTAAATGGGGATTTTTAGGTTGAAATTTAAAGTTTGGTCAAACTGCTTCATAAAAACTCTTAATTTAAACTCTTAATTTTGACTCTTTTATAAATCAATTATATTTCCAAAATTAAAGGTATTTAAAACTCATTTTCAGAAATTGACTTAATTTCCTAATAGCCATTATCGAAAACATTACCAATTACTAACCTTACGAAATTCTGAGCACATATAGGCTAAAATTCCTAAAATATTCTCGAAACTTCTAGGTCTAATTTTGGGGTGTGACATGCACTTCAACCACTTCTTTAGCTGTTGCAACCAATGCTAACTGTAGAAGTTGAGCAAAATAGTGAACATAATAAGCATCTCGACAATCATTCAAAATCAAAGCTTGTAAGCCGTTAAATTCCTCACACATATTGTTTGCTCCATCATAGCCTTGACCTCGAATATATTGCATGTCAAAACTATGTTGCAAGAGAACATTAAAATCTCATTCTTCAAAGGAAATGTTGCAGTATCTTTAATTTGGACAATATGAAAAATTCGTTCTTTTACCAGTCCTTGTTTATCAACAAATCTCAAAACAATTGTCATTTCTCTTTTTTTTTCTCGTTTCTCGCTTCATACACAATAATATTGAACTTTCTGTCACCAATTTCTTCACGAATTACATTACTAACTCTACTAACATAAATTTGCAATATCTCTTTTTGTATTGTTGAAGAAACATAACTGGCATTTTGTGGAGCACTTTTCAAAATATCTTCAACTTTCTCATCATAAGATGATAATAGTGCTAATAATTCAAGAAAGTTCTCACGATTTTTTGATCTTGAGCTTTCCTCATGACCTCTAAAAGCACACCCTTGAAATGTCAACCATCGAATAACATCTATACTAGTTTCCAGATGTAGATGATTACCTGCAATTTGTTGTGTTGTTTTTTTATCAAGTGATACTTCAATATGTTGAGCTTGATTCATTAGATCTACATAATTTCATTGTGCATTGTTGTGCAGTGAATTCAATTCTTTTCGCATGTGTCAAAAAAGCACAATGCATCCATCATGTATCTTTTTGCAATAATTAAAGACATTTTGAGTAAATGCAGTTGATCCAAAATGATTAATTGGATTGCTATTAAAAAGAAAACAAGGCAAACAAAATATTGCATCTTTAGAAGAGGAATTTTCTAACTCGAAAAATTGTTTAAACCATTACAATTGAAAATAATGAGGATGTTTTTTTTTTTAATTAGAAGTAGGATATTCTAAAAGAATAGGTTGATTTGGTCCAACCTTAATATAAGCTCTTTAAATTTCATCATGCATATTAACCAAATACTCATATATTTGCTTACATAACTCAAGTTCATGTTTTAAGTTAGACAAATCAAGTGCCCTCATCTTTAACTCTAGGAATTTTAAAAAGACGAGTATCAGAGTTTAAAGGATCAAATAATGAAGGTGGTACCTCAATTTGTGATGCTTCTGAAGGTGATTGTGCTATCTTTGTACTTTTCTTTTTTAAAAAAACAAATTTAACTCCATAACTGCAATATCTTAAAAGATAAATAAAATTAATAACTAGAAAATAAAATTAAACGATAAACTTTAAAACACAATAAAAACAATAGTAAAATTGTAAAAAGATAAATAAAAAAACCTTTAGAAGATGAACTCGATGTTGCATTTGAAGGACAAACATTGATAATAGTAGTGTTAATAATAGTAGTAAAAGAGACTTCTTTTCACTAGCTAACAAAATGAATTTTAACCTAAATTCATATTTATTGTTAAATTAAAAAGTGTCCAAAAGAATATAGTTGTAATATATTATATAAATATTTAAAGCTAAAGAGTTAACAGATGTGATATGAAACGAAAAAAAAAAGAGACATTTTTTATTGTTCAAAGTTGAAAGGGACCAAAATTTTCATAAGTTAAGGGTTTAACTAATAAATATACCTTTTTATAACTTTAAAGAGGGGTCTAGGCCCTGTTAGCCCCCAAACTGGTTACCGTATTAACTGTTTTAGGCTGACTCAAATATAATTGACATGTCATAAGATTAGATTTGTGTACGAAATTATACTTCCGTTTATATCGATGAGGCGCAGAGCACATATTATACTTTAGATGTTCGATGAGGTGCAAAACACATTTTACTTCAATTATACCAATGAGGCACAGGGTACAATTTATATTTCGAACGTTCTGATGAGGCATTGGGTTTTGAATTGGTATGATGGTCAGATGATCCATGTATCTATCTTAAGTTCATGTCTGGTTAATAAGAGTTACAAAACATGAACTTGCTAAATGAAATTGACATGAAATGATATTGAAAAATGGTATGACATGTACATATATGAAATGTAACAAATAAAAGCATGTGAAAGATCATGCGAACTGATTTATGCGAGCTTGAGGGTTGATATGGATACAAATGAATCAAAAATATTTTTAAGAAAGAAATGAGGTAATGACATAAGTAAATGATATTAAATGAAATGAAAATGAAAGTATCTTATTGTTAGAAAGCATGGTATGATATGATCATATTGAAATAAATTGAGATAGTGTATGAGTTTGGTATACGAGACATGAGAAAGTGAATTGAAATGGTTGTTACTGACTCATGTATTAATTGTATTAGTTCATGGTAATGCTATTGTTATTTTACTTGAATTATGGAAGTACCATTGAGCTTTATTGCTAAAAATACGATTTTGTTTATTTTCGTGCACATGTATTGATAGATCTTGAAGTCTCTAGGAGTGAAACAACATCCAAACCATAGCTCTCGACTCAACAATGTTTGTATAGTTTCTTCATGTTCTTAATAACTGGCATGTACCTAAGGTTAAGTCGGTTTTAACTTGTGAGTTGTTATTTTGGTATTTGAAATGGAAATGTTTAACTTGAATATAAATGTAGGAATTGTAAGTATGTAAGTAGAAAGTTAATGGTTAATTGAATCAATGTTTGAGATAAATTGAATTGCATTTTAGGGTCACTAGACCAATTAAGTTATATGATTTGGTAGGTTGAATCAAATAATGCAAGGTTTGAGGGACTCTTCTGTACAAGTCGTGACACCACTCTATGGATATCATGACATAGTCTTCAACATTGCGACGTCCCCTATTGAAGTCGTGACGTCAACCTCCTATTTTCAGAGTCGCGACACTACACTATCGAAGTCATGACATTGAGCATTCTGCCTTTAATGTCGATATGTGATTCCCTCAATGTCGCGACATCTACTTGGTATTTTGGAAAGTTTACATTTTAATCCTCAACCAACCTTGATTCTTCGTGAGAGCTTTCATAAGCTCATTCAAATCCTCGATTTGATTAAATAACATATTGCAATTAAGTACTAATCATAATGACTTGTATGGTCTGTTTACTTAATATACAAATGGAGTTGCATTTGCTTCAGCAACGAATGTGTCGTTACGCATCTCAGACCCAACGATCAGATCAGGTGTCAGGTGTTACATTTTCTTGATGAACCCTTACTTTAAGACTTTGAGTTTAAATTAAGTATGATACTCAACCCTTTCTTTGTCGCATTTGTGATGTGCACTTTGAATTAGACGTTAGGCTAAGATATTAAGGGTTAGGTTATGTACTTGAATGAAAAAGTGAAGAAACGATTTAGTATAGTGGGTATAGAATCTAGCTTAAAAAGTGTGAAATTGAAAAAAAAATTAAGTGAATAAAAGCAAGGTGAGGGATAAAATCATAGGGAGAGAATAAAAGCATTGAATGAGTGAAAAGCATTATGAATGAAAGAGTGACTTATTTGTGAAATGTACTGAAATGATGAAATTTTCTTTACCTTGATGCACAAATCTTGCTAGCTTTTATACTTATGAATATTGAATAATGTATCCTATCAAAATAATGCAAAGGCAAGAATTCAATTCATTCACTATCATACATATATATATATATATATATATAATTCATGAACTCATGCACAAAAATGTTCAAGTCACATAAAATTTTTAGGTTTGAAATGTTTTGAGGTTTTAAGATGCTTCGATTTCAAATAAAATATAGCTTCAAAATGACTTAAGCACTAAGAACGGTATAGCACATGACAATATTTCCAATTCATCCTTAAGAAAATTATTATTCTCACCACATTAATTTTCCTTCTCTCACTTCTTTTATTTCTCCCAATCATAAATATGCGATGATCTTGAAAGAATTGGGCACATATGATTGAAAACTCACTCCTCGCAATTATAGTCTCATTAGCTTGATTTCCGCAATTCAATCCAATTATTTGATTTATGACTTTTTTCCACAAATACTAATAATTGGGAAGTAATGAAAATCATCATCGTCCCTAATTAATGTTAAGAATCTGACTTACACGCTAGGGTGAAGAATTGTAATTCTTCATCAATTTCAAAGTCAATCCTTTCTTTGCGGGTAACATCATCTGCTTGATTTATAGAAAAAAAAAAAAATAGGAGGCGATTGATGTTGAAATGAATTTTGGTTAACTTAGACTTTCAACTTTTTTTATTAGTCTAAATACAAATCAGGTCCTGAACCCCATGCTGATTTAATAATTAAAGATATTTATTGTTCTGGATTCGAGTCGTGTAATTTGTGTTATTGTTAGGATTTTATCCTCCTTTCATAATTAATAAAAAAAATATAGAAGAAACTTTATGGTTTCTGCTATTTGGTGTAAATTTGTGGTGTCTAGTCAATTTATAAATTAAGGTTGTTACTTGTTACTAATTAATTCGATATTTTATTATTGTTTTATAAGGTTATTTTGCACATATATTTTCAAAGAGAGTAAAACAAGTCTCACATTTGAATCTAGCATTAAATGCCAATTAGCAATTTCGTAACACAAATATTTTTTTTGAATTATAATAATAGGTCAAAATCTGAACAATAAATGCGACCAACGCGATTCGAATTTAAATCACATCTAGAACGATGAACACTTTTGAATATCAGATCGCTTGATAACGCAAATCTTTACCACTAACCCAATGAACATTTGACATTAATTATACTTGCAATATACAATATGAAAGAGGGGCGGGGACGCAAGAATAAAACATGTTTTCTTGACGGCTATAATATTTCTATATACTCGGATTAAGACTTGATAATAATTTCCACAATGAAATGTAAACATGATTGGCGTAATTTGCTTGGAATCTTATACAAATACAAGCTCCCCACTCCACTTATTTTCACTCAGCCTTCTCATTTTACAGTATCCATTTGTTTGATTTTATTATCTATATCTGAGAGAAACATGAAAGGGTAGTTCTTCTTCTTGTATTTTCTGCTATTTTCCCTCTTCATTACATGTAATTCTTCATGACCAAAGTTTTGCCTCGACCCAATTCAGCAACTCCTTTTCCATTGATTGCTCCTTTTTGAACCTAGGCTGTACTGTATCCAGGGCTAAGACAATCTCCTGGAAGGAAGGAACAAACAGTTGTTTGTGGGATGGCGTTAAGTGTGATACTGAAACAAGGGATGTGATTGCCCTTGATCTTAGTTGCAGCTGCCTTGTTGGCCCTTTCCCTTCTAATAGCACCCTTTTCCTCCTCCGCCATCTCCGTCAGCTTAACCCTGCCGGGAATGATTTCAGATTCTCCCCAATGGCATCCCAGTTTGGTCAATTGACAAGTTTGACCCATCTAAACATCTCTGGGTCACCTTTTCAAGGTAATATCCCCCTAGAAATCTCACACCTTTCTGAACTGTTGTCCCTCAATGTTTTCAATAATTATGGGTTGATCTTTGAAGGGCATGTCTTTGAAAGTGTCGTGAAAAACTTGACACAACTAAGACACCTTCTTCTCACAGGTGTCAATATGTCTTCAGTTGTACCTACCTCTTTCCTTAACATGTCTTCTTACATAACAACTCTTATGCTTGAGGAGAATGAAGTTCAAGGAAAGTTCCCCGAAGATGTTTTCCACTTTCCATACCTGCAGAAGTTCCACTTTGCAATATTTCTTTGAGAATCCGGGGAGGAACAGGGACTAGAGCTAAAGTTCCCAAGGACAAATTGGAGTGGTCCCCTCAAGTCATTGCAAGTCTCATCTCCATATTTGCAGGAACTTCCTGATTCAATCGGCAATCTTAGATCTTTGGTGATATTGGATCTTTCCTATAGCAATTTAAGAAGGCCAATTCCAGTATCTCTCGGCAACCTCACTCAACTTGAATATCTAGATCTTTCCCATAATAACCTTAGTGGTCCTATTCCATGGTCAGTTTTCAACCTCACTCAAGTTCGGTTTCTAGATTTTTCAAAAAACAAGTTGGTGGGTTCCCTTCCTTCTCAAGTGAGTGGGCTTTCACGGCTTAGTATTCTACTCCTTGATCACAACTTTCTCAGTGGCAGGGTAGCGACCTGGTTGTTCTCTCTTCCATCTTTGATTAAGTTGAGGCTCAATAACAACAAGCTGAATGGCAACTTTGAATTGTACAAACTATCAGAGCGCAGCAAACTTGAGCAGCTCTCTCTCTCAGATAATGCTTTGTCATCATTTACCAGTGCAAGCAATGCCAATTACTCGTTGCCTAATCTTGTAAGTTTAGAACTCTCTTCTTGCAACATAAGTGAATTTCCCAATTTTATAAGAAATCTAGAAGGTTTAACCTATCTAGACCTTTCTAACAATAGAATTCATGTCCTCGAGGAAGATATGTTTCTAAAGCTTAAAAGCCTTAAAACTTTGGATCTACACAACAGTCCGCTGTCTGTGAGTGACAATAGCAACCCTAGTCTTGTCTTACCCCATCTTGATACCTTGTGGTTGTCTTCTTGTAAAATAACTGAGTTTTCAAATTTCTTGACATTGCAAGAGAGTTTGACTTGTTTAGATATTTCAAACAACAGCATTCAAGGTCAAATTACCAAAAAAGAAAACAATTGGAAAAGCAACTTACAATATCTTGATCTTTCTAACAACTTTTTTGACAGCTTTAAAATATTATCCATGGAAGAATATAAGATTTCTAAAGGTTGGCTCCAACCTGCTAGAAGGGCCACTTCTAGTACCACCAATTTCAACGACTGTTTTCTCAATTTCAAAGAACAGATTGAATGGAGAACTTCCATCTTCGATATGCAATTTGGTTGATTCGGAGTTCGGTGTACTTCTAGACTTGTCCCATAACAACTTGAGTGGAGCAATCCCAAAATGTCTGGGCTTGAGAAATATTTTCATTTTGGATTTACAGATGAATAATTTTCGTGGGAACATCCCTGATTTTTGAGTTGAGGAAAACCGAAGGTTACAAACACTTAACCTCAACAACAATGATTTTGATGGGTCATTACCTAAATCCTTGGCGAATTGTGTTGATTTAGAAGTGTTGAATCTTGGAAACAACAAGAAAAATGACACATTTCCCCACTGGTTGGGAAATCTTCCTCGGCTACAAGTTCTTGTGTTGCGCTCCAACTATTTCCATGGTCAAATAACCCATTTTGAAAATGAGCCGCATTTCTCGAGTTTGCGGATCTTAGACGTCTCGCATAATAAGTTCTCTGGTTTTCTGCCAACAACATGCTTCATAAGTTTCCAAGGTATGATGAGTTTGGCTGGTGTTCAAATGGGATATATAGGAGCAGAAGATACTTATTACCACGTTTCCGTGGTTGTCACAATGAAGGCTGTGGACATTGAGCTTGAGAAAATTCTAACTGTTTTTGCTGCCATCGATATGTCAAGCAACAAATTCGAAGGAACAATTCCAGAAACAGTTGGAAACCTTATTTCTCTTCAGGTGCTCAACTTTTCTCACAACCACTTAGCTGGCCATATTCCTTCATCATTGGGGAATTTGGAAGCACTTGAGTCACTAGATCTCTCTAGCAACAAGCTTGTTGGGGGAGATTCCTTCGGAGTTGACTGGTTTGAATTTTCTTGAAGTGTTAAATCTGTCAGAGAACCAGCTCGTTGGGCTCATACCTCAGGGAAAACAATTCAACACCTTTCGCAACGATTCCCACGCTGGCAATATAGGATTATGCGGGTTTCCCGTTTCAAAAGGCTGCGGCCGTGGTGAACCAACACCAGCAATTTTTGAAGAAGAGGAAGTTGATTCTGCATTTGGATTGGATTGGAAATTTGTAATGATGGGTTATGGATGTGGATTGGTTTTTGGATTTTCAGCTGGCTACATCATGATGACAATCCGGAAACCAAAATGGCTTGTTGGGATGGTTCAACGAGTCGGCAACAAAATTCTGAAGAGATTCAAGAAACATCGTTGAGGAAGATGGAATTTGAGAAGACAGATTTTTGCTCATCAGTGGCTGCTTGAACACCTTTTCTTTGGAGTTTCTCTCTCTTGCTCCCATGATTTTAATTTTAATAATCTGTTATCCTGTTTCTTTTAAGCTGTTGTCCATGTTTATGTACTGTTCAATTTCAATGAATTAAATGAAATAATTCCCTTAACTAAATTAAAAACAACATTGAATTTTACCAGATAGTTAAGTTATATGCACATATATAGATTTTTCTAAGTTTTTCATCATTCTACATATGAACAAGTATTTAAAAATAAAAGCATAATTGCAAAAAAAACTTCCAAATTTTGAGGTCTTTTGGATATATATTCTTAATCTTTTTTTTTTTTTTTTGATATTGACTCTTAACTTAACGAAATTTTATATAACGAATTCTATTCAAATCATAATCGTCAATTGATCGTTAGTCAACAACCGATCAACAAATCTTGTACATGTAACGTTTTATGTATTCGATTGACGTGACATCCATTTAAATAAAAATATTGACCGACAAAAAAAATAAATATAAAACTAAAACAAAACCTTAAAACCCCCAAATTATCTCAAATTTCTAACTTTTTTTTCTTTCTTCTCTCTTCCCTTCTAATTATTTTCTCAAATTTTCTCAGATGTTCTCTCTTTCCAAACACCCATTTTCTCTTATTATTTTTCCAAATTTTCTCAAACTTTCTCTCTTTCCAAACATCCATTTTCCCTCATTATTTTTTTTTTTAGATTTTCACTGTCCAGGTGCTTAAGAAACAAGAAGCACCCATTTATATGGCTGACACGAGGTGCAATGCCACTGGGCCGGTCCCAGAAACAGGGCTCCTTTATTGCTGAATGAATTGAACCATGTCAATAAATTTAAGCTCCACCAACTTGGGCTGGAGATTAGAAATTTTGTAACAGGGTGGAGGATATGGAGAAATGCTCTCTCTTTAATGTTCTTATTAAATGATTCCCCGGGGGACAAAGTAGCAACTCGTGAGGGTCATTAATGAGACGACCTCAATAATTGCCCAAATAAGTGCAGAGTTGGGTTATGCATTTTTGTGGTTTATCTACTGCTTTTCTTTTCTTTTTTCCACCTAGTGAATTACTCTCAACTACTAAATTTATGGTTCTCTTTAGAAATGGATTCCAGTTACATTTACATGCATTATACTCTTCCATTTAGATTTTGTTTCTAAACCTGCTTGGCTACGCGGTGACGCCAACGTGCTGAAGATGGTGGCTTCAAAATTTCCCATCACTCTTTTACTTTCTTAATCCCAAGTTCTTTTTGAAATCTACAAATACAAGACCCCAAACCAAGATTCCTCTCATCCAAACCAGAAATAATTCCAATGGATTGCCCAATCCCGGTGTCTCTATATATTTCCAAGCATATAATTTTAAATACGTGATTTTCATCGGAAAATCCAGGTCTGAGAAAATATAATACACGAACAATAAACATCGGAAAGTTTCAATGCTAACTTGTCTGGAAGGAAGTAGCCTAGCTGTCCAACCTTCAATCTATAAAAATGAGAAAATGGGTGTTTGGAAAGAGAGAAAGTCTAAGAAAATCTGGAAAAATAACGAGTGTTTGGAAAGAGAGAAAGTCTGAGAAAATGAGTGCTCTGGACAATGGCGATAGACACTGGTAATTAACGTTGTTTTCATGTTGAGGATCTAGATTTCCATAAAGGAGGACTGGAAATTCCGGACTCATCGTCCGCCATCAACGTTTCAGCTTTGAACCTCCCTTTCAAGGTGTTCCAAGTGCTGTAATTTGCGTAGTTTTGAACTGTTTTTTTTTTCACTTTGGGACCGTAGCTCATAGCACGATCATAACTGTCATTACAATCACTGAATCTTCCACTGAAGTGATCCGATAAAGTGACATAAGATTTGGGCAGTTCTTTGGTAGGATCAAACATGTTTGGTTATTCAGAAAATTGGGAAAAAATTATATTTGGAGGTTTTGAAATAATCTGGGAATTTAAGATTTTGTTTTTATTTTATATTTATTAATTTTGTTTTTTTGTCAGGTAAGCATTCTTATTTAAATGGATGTAATGTCAGTTGAACACATGGAACGTCACATGTATAAAATTTATTGATCATCTATTGATTAACGGTCAGTTGACGATTACCGTGTGAACAGAATCTGTTATATAAAATTATGTTACGTTAAGGACCAATATCAGAAAAAATAAATTAGTAGCTACTCATAAGTGATTTGGTGTAATAGTAAAACACATTTACACTTTCAAAAAGAGAATTTAAGTTTGAACCTTGAAAACAACATTATTAAAAGAGATAATCATTAACCCTAAACATGAACCGTAAAAACAAACATAAGATATTCCAAATAAAAATAAATTAGAGGTCTATAAGGTTTGGTATTTAATATCAATTAAAAATAAATAAATTTACTTTTAAATTTATGTTGAATTTGATTAAGTGACAATAACTTTCGAAAAATGGATTGATTTTTTGAAAAAAGTGATATTTTTGTGTTTAGATGATTCTAATTAAAATATTTTTTATTGTTGAATAATTTTTTAAAATCATTTTCTATAATTTGTTATTTATGAAACAAATACAACATAAATATATTTGTCATAAGATATTATAGTATAACATTTTCTTTTGATAATCAAAATTCATTTTATAATAAGATAATATTTTATAAAAATTAATATGACATATACTACATATATTTCATGTATAAGAGTGGATAGCAATACATTTAAGTTGAAAGAGATAAATATTTTTAAGTATGATTTTAATAAAAATTTATATTTATATAATTAAAATATTAATATTTATTCTATAACACATTTGTTATTTTATAAATTGTAATATATTAATTTATTTTTTAAATATTAATATAAATATTTTTCAATAATATATTAAGAATATTATTTAAATTTTTAAAACTATTATTGTTAAGATTTATTATTAAAATAAAATTATAAAATTAAATAATTTATTAAAATAATAAATTTATATTAATAATTTATTATATTATTAAATATAAATAATCAAATGTGTTTGTTTAATAATGTTTAATATTTATATTTTTAATACTTTTCAATCTTTTAATAAATAAAATAAAAAATTTATTATTGATATAATAATATTAGGCCCAAATAGAATTAATTTTTATATAAAATTTATGTGAAATGTTTACATGCGAACCTAATATATGTATACCCATATGTATGTGAACCCTCCTATATATGAATTGTTATGCATAGATGGTTTGTACGCAAACTGTTACTTGCGAGATGCCATGTGAGAATGGTTATGTGTGATTGGTCCGTATGCGAACTATATGTATGTGATTGTTGTTGTTGTCACGTTTTCTGACGTTGTATGCATTTGTATTCACTAAGCTTTTCTAATGCAATGATATCGCGTGCGAGGAGGTGTGGAAGTGAGCTATCCAAGTGACCATAACGAAGCTATACGTGGTTTTGTTGTTGTGTTCTTAAAACCCGACGAGAAAGACAATGTAGGACCAAGTTATGGGATTTAGTATTAGACTTACTTATAATTGTCGAGTTGTAATTGAGCACTATGAAATAATTAATTATTTGATTTGAAGCTTATATTTCTAACATTATGAATATTCAAAGATATCTTGATAATGAAAAATTCCTATAAAATATCTGAAACATTATATGCTTGCCTGTTATAATTGAGCTAGGATTTATTCTAATTGCTTACTTGAAAAGTCACATTCAATATGTTTGAAATTCAAATGTTTACATATATGATCCCTTTTGTTATGCACACGCTACTCCTACACTGAAAATGGAAAAGTAAACATGGAGTTTGATTAGATGTTGCCATTATCGTGGTTTGTATCATTGAAACCTCTTAACATAAGAATTTGGCGATGCCAAAATCACTCAAATGCGCAACCATATCCTCATCTAATAGAATATTGTTGGGTTTTAAATCACAGTGAACCACGGCTGCTGCATTGCGATGGTGGAGATATTCCAATGCAGATGCAACATCTATCATTATGTTCAACCTTTGTAGGGTATCCAAATATTGGTTGTTGGAACACAACCATTTATCAAGACTCCCATTAGGCAAATGAAGATCATTAGAGCAACAGCTTATTTCTTTGACTAAATTTTTGTGACGTGTGTTGCGGAGAACATCACATTCAACATCAAAGCTCTTAAAAGCTCCTTCTGGCTCTAACTTGAAGACCGTTACCGCAATTATCGTCCCATCCTGGAATGTCCCTTGGAATACTGGACCATAACTTCCATTACCAAGCAACATACTATCATTGAAACCATCAACAGCTTGACGGGGCTCATGGTATGAAAATCGTCTCCACGTTCCCAAAGGTATCATGTCTTCTTGAGTTGGAAATTTGTCCTTCCTCCTCCTATTTTGCGAGATAATGGTTATCAGAGCCACAACCAAAATTGTGGAGGCAATTGGTAGAGCTACAAATATTATGAGCTTAGTTTTTGCCTTGGAATTTTTAAGAGGCCTAGTTTTACAGCTTGGAACATGAAGTCAAGCTGCACCACACAAGGCTTCATTCCCCTTAAATGATTCGATTGTGTCGTTTCCAAATGATCCTCCTTCAGGAATTTCTCTTTCAACTCTATTAAAAGGGACATTGAAATATTTGAGAGACTGAAGTTTCTCTAAGGATTTGGGAATCTCTCCAGATAGATTATTTCTTGACAAGTCAAAGAATTTCGAACTCAACAATTCATCAAAAGACTCGGGAATAGAACCCATGATTCTATTATTGGACAAGGAAAAATGAGTGAGGTCCTTGAGATCTGCAACTCCAGCTGGGATATCACTTGAGAGTTGATTGTTCGAAAAATCCAAACTAGTCAAAACATTCCATTTTCCAACGTCAATTGGCAGTGGACCACCTAGAGAGTTTGAAGACAAGTATAGGATGAGGAGATAGTTAAGCCTTGTCAACGTTGAAGGTATTGAGGAGGAAAATATATTGGAGTATAGAAGTAATTGCCTTAATGAAGTGAGATCACCTAAGCTAGCAGGTATTGGTCCAGACACTTTGTTATTCGTCAAGAACAAGAAAGCCAATTTGTTTAGATGACATAACTCAGATGGGATGGATCCCTCTAACTTGTTGTCCTCAAGAGAAAGACTTTGCAACTCTTTCAATCCTCTAATTGTAGTAGGAATTGGTCTTATCAATTGATTGCCATCTAGCTCTACGTTTATCAGGTGGCTTAAGTTTCCAATTTCACCGGGGATGCTACCCCTAATGTTGCATGAATAAGCAAAGAACAGTTCAAGAGAACTTGAGAGATTTCCTACCGCTCTTGGAAGTTCACCACTAATAAACGGGTTGATACCGAAATAAATGTTCTCCAAGACCCTGCAGTTTGTCAAAGAAAAAAGAAGGCTCATTCCTAAGGAAGTTAAATTATTATTCACTAGGTTGAGAAAATTTAAATTTCTTAGATTGCCCAGATTATCAGGAATGGACCCTGAAAAGTAATTTCTAGACAAGTAAATAAGAGTAAGCTGAGAGGCATTGGAAATATATATTGGGATCGAGCTAACAAGGTGATTGAAATCAAAATATAACTCCTCCATGTTTGATAGAAGATTGCCAGAGAGCTGATTTGTATTCAAAGAAATCATCCTTACAGTTGAAATATTAAATACTTTAGATTCTTTAGGTTTCCAATCTCACGTGGTATTATACCTGCCATAAATTTTATCAAACAAAAATATTAGACAAATATGTTGGGGGGGGGGGGGGGAGAGTTTATATATGAAACATTTTCTTGTATATTTTTTAAATATTATTAAAAAATTAAATTAAATTATCTAATAATGTGTAAAATTATTTATAATTAGTCGATTGGTATAGATATTATTGTCAATGCAGGAGGACATGGGGACATGGGTTTGATTTATGGGTTGGGAAGGATTATGAGTAGTTTTAAATATTGTGTGAAAAAAACAGATATGATCAGAACCTATAATAATATTATTAATAAAAATATTGATAATTAGTGTATGAAATATAAATCAATAATACTTACGAAAAAATTAATTCACAATAAAATTGTTTTTATAGAGCTCTTGCAAATATTAAAGTACTTCAAGTAATTCTAAATTGATTTTTTTAGGTTTAAAGTTGGAACAAGCTCGAAATATAGAATATAGTGATGAATTATATCATAAAGAAAAAGAACCTAACAAGTGGCTCCAGTAAAAAAAAGGATGTTCATCCTAAGAGATTTGGGTTTAAGCAACTGTGTGTGCATTGTCAAAAGATTAAGAAAGTACGAACAGAAACTTCCATGTAATCACACCAATATATTCAAAAAAAATCATAAAAAAACATTCATAAGTTTATGAAAATGAAAATATATATATATTGTTTTCCTTTTGTCTGATTTGATAAATTTAAAATTTTTATTCTTGTTAAAATTGTGTGACTCGAATCTTATCACTTGTTAAAGGAATAAAATACAGTGACAAAATGAGGGGATTTGTGGGGGCAAAAGATCAAAAGCCCGAGTACGGACCATGCCACACAAGTAGAATCTACATTTCTTCTATCTGACATTGATTAGAATAGGATTTTTCAACTTATAGATGTAGTTCAAATTCCTCTTGTATCATTTAGTTTTCAACATTAGTGAATCTCTTTTCATTTACCCGTGGTTTTTCTCAAAAAGGTTTGCACGTAAAATCTGTGTATTTTTTATTTTTATTTTTTGTTATTTTACTATCGTTCTATTGCCATTATCGACGTTTACTATAGCAATTCTTCTAACAACATAAAAATAAATCAATTATGATTTTAGGTTCCTTAGAATTTTGTGTGGCCTCAAGTGGGATAAATGCAAATAATGAACTTGAAAAAAAGAAATATACTAATTGCAACGACTATGATAAAATTTATAACTATTGTAAAATAATCAAAACACAAAAAGCCGTTGAACAGAATAAAATTCAAAACACATAATGCTACATATACTAATTGAAATTAAACCTATCTGTAAAAGTTGCAAATTAATCAAAATAATTTGGAAATAATTTAATTCTTTGTTATACTTTCACCTGTAAATTTGTTTTGGGAACAAGCAAACACCATAAGAAGAGTTAAATTCACAATTTGTTTCGGAATTTCACCTGCAATTATAAAATTCACATATCAAATTCAAAATTCATCTATTATAAGAATAAAATGGAAGATTGATATGTCCATGTGTGTCACATCAATAATTAAGTTTTTAAATTTTAAAAAATTTAAAAAATAAATCAAAAAATAAAATTTATTTAATTGTTAACGTGGCATAACTCACATCAGTAAAGTTAACAAACATTAATTTTTCCTTCCATCTTTGGATGATATCACAGACAATGTAAGTTTAAGGACTAAAAAAAAAAAAAAAAAAAATTAAATAGAAAACTAAAATAAATATTTTTATAAATTAAAAATTAAAGAAATCATTATGCATAAATTAAATAAAGCACCATTAGCAAGGTATTTCACAGCATATTAGGTGTCATACACACTTCCAAGTCGAGTTGGAAATTAAAGAATATTTCTCTCATCATTTTCTCGTACTTTATTTTCAATCTTCTTCTGAAAATTTTTCAACTTCATTTAATAAATAAATTTATATATTTTCAATCTCAATAGAAGACTGGTCTAAAATATTATATTCATGAACTTAATTTCTTTTCCAAAATCCTTCCCTGCATTCTAAAAGTACTTGAAAAAGCTTTAAAAAATGGTTAGCATATACTACCTTCAAACTGGATCAAACCAATATACATGGATTGAAGCATACTCAAATTCCCAATTTCTATAGGCAGGCTCCCCTCCATTTGGTTATACGATAAAGGTAACTTTTGTAACTCTTTGCACTTGAATAGACTGGCAAGAATTCTACCAGAAAGCAGGTTAAAACTCAAGTACAATCCTTTCAAATGTGGAAGATGATCAACATTTCTTTTGGGATATGACCACTGAGATTATTGAAATTGAAATCGATGGCTTCTAGCAAAAGCAAGTCGCGTATGGAGCCAGAGAGCATATTATCACTTAGATAAATATTTTGCAATGAAGATATATTGAAGATGGAGGAGGGAATTGAACCTGAAATCTGGTTTTTAGACAAGTCCAAGATCTGTAGCTTTGACAAATGGCCTTAAGAAAATGGAATAACACCTTTGAAGTTGTTTTCGTACAAGAATAACCTTCGAAGTTCAGTTAATGATCCCAACCATGATGGGATTTCTCCGTTGAAGTAGTTGTTACCAAAACTTAAATATTTCAGCCGATGCAAATTGGATAACTGGACAGGTAATCCGCCATAGAAACTATTGTTTGTGATGCGAAGAATAGAAAGGAATTATTAATTTCCCAAGTGAGGTGGAAGGGTGCCTACGAGTCCCAACCCAATAAGCTTTAGAGCTGTGACTCTACGGTGCCTGGATCCACAACTTACACCAAACCAAATGCAAACAGGGGCAGAAGCTGACCAGTTAATTGTCAAGACATTTTCAGGATCATGAATAACATGATTTTTTTGTGCTAAAAGAACTGATTGATCTGTAAGAATGGTGGTTAATTTCATAGAGAAAGAAGCAATAGAAAAATGGAAGATGATGAGAAGAGCTAAGTTGAGAAAAGTATTCCCCATTTTATTTTGGGTGTTTATGAAGGTACCAACAAAGGCAGAACTGAGATTACTGGACTGACAATTGAATGATCACTAATTGTACGACCACACTTCCTTTACATAATATGTGTGTTTATATAGAGGGAGTTTATGTTGTAATTTCTTATAACATTCAATGATGTTGAAGGATTTTATTTTATTTTATTTTATTTTATTTTTGTTTTGAAATGATAACTTATTTGGCTTCTAATTTTACAAAAAAATATTTTAATAATTCATTTAATTTTTAGTTTTTAAATTTATGTTGTTTATCAAATTATTTCAAAATGAATGGAAAATTTAATTTTATTAACTTTGTTAATGTAAATAATATTAAATTTATTAAAAAAGTATAAAAAATAAAAAAATATTTTTTAAAAAAATTAATTAATTGCTAACAAATGTTAATTTTTTTTTATCCATTTTAAGTTATTTGACAAACAATGCAGGTTCAAGAATTAAAAGAGGATGATGTTCATCCTTGGGGTCTCAAGTTCGAGCGCCTATATGTGCAAGATGCGTGTGCGTTGTCAAAGAGTTAAGAAAGTATGAACATATACTACCATGTAATCACACCAGTATATTCAAAAAAAATAATTAAAAACAACTAAAAATTAAATAAATAGTTAAAATTATTTTTTATAAAGTTAGACGATCGAAAAATTGTTATACTTTTTTTCTTGTCTTATCATACCCTTGACAACAAGCCACCATAAAGTAAGAATATAAAGTATGGTTCATTTAACTAGATTTTTAGAAAAAAAATTTATATTGTTATCGGTATAAAAAAAAATGCAAATTTGAACTTATTAAAATTTATTTACCTTTTTATATAAAGATTAACAAAAATTTATGAATAATTCTAAAGATGACAGAGAAAAAAATTCACACTTTTAATTTTAAGAAATTATTGAATAAAGAAATCAAGAATTTTCAATTTAAAAATCTTAAATTTAAATCATAACAGCAGGAGTTTTAATTACAGCAGTCTCTTTACAATTATCCAATATAGATTAAATTTGGTTTTATATTTAAGATATCAAAACTGTAATTAGGTTAATTATAAGCATTAAACTAAATTATTGGAATAAAAATAAAAGTAATTTTACAATATTTGTGCTGGGAACATATCCCGTCACCAACTTTTCATAGCTTTTTGACCATTTTTTTAAAATCTCCATAGATTCAGTAATGGCTCTCCAATTTTCTAAGTATTCATTGGCTTACCCCTTCGTTGGGTTTGGTTTGGGACGACTGCTTGACTTGGTTGTGCAATCTAATTAAAGCCTGCATCTCGGAGAATATAACAATTGAGAAAGAATTATATATTACTGTGAAACTTAAAGTAGTTGCAAATATATAATTTAAGTGGTGGAAGAAGTGATTGAAAAGTTAGCACTTCTTCAAGTGTCTTGAGAAGTCGACACTTTTTCAATCATTACAAAGCAAAGAATAAAAATAGGAGACACATATTGCTTACGTAGTTTGGTTTTCTTAACGAAGTTTAGTTTAGACAATTTTTTCACTTTTGTACTTTTAAAAATCGGTACTCTCACCATTAAATTTATTTTTGTGAATTTAACTTGTAAAAGCACAACACATGTTTTATAGTCAAATGCACTCTTATAAATATATTTTTCACTGAAACCGATTAAGTGCTTTCAATTCTTTATACAATCACCTATACAAGTCTCTTAATTATATATTGATTTCGATATTTGCTAACATAATGAAAAATTATATCAATCCCTATTAAACAACAACTAAACTAGTTGAATAAATTATAATGATAACAAATAAGGTAAATAAGGATTCTTGAAACCTAAGTCTTCAATGATCCAATCCGATCCAACTTCCTCAATCCAAGCGATTAGATAGACATGATCTGATTCGATCTGATTCCTTAAACATGTTTCTCAAAGTGGTATGATTTTTATTGATGGGTTAGATACAATCCATAACGTTGGGGATCAACTCGATTAAACGACGAACAAGTAAAAATAGCGGAAGAAATTAAGAAATTAAACACAAAAATTTAACGTGAAAAAACCCCTCCGAAGAGGATAAAAAATCACGGGCAAATATAATTTCACTATAATGGCAAAAAAACAAAGAGTACAAAAGATGAAGATAAAAACTTAACCCCGAAAACCCAAAAACAGAGAACCCTCAAAATGTAAACATAAAATTCTTCAAAAGTGTTAGAAGTTCTAATCTCTAATAGGTGTTTTTTCTAAGGTTGTAAAATAGTCTATTTATAAGCTAAATTTCTAGGTTAAATAATTGTTAGAATTGGGTGACTAGAATTCTTGTTAAGGTGGAGATTGTTAAAATTGGGTGACTAGAATTCTTGTTAAAATAAAATTTAGTGGTAAAATAAAATAAAAGTAAAGTGCAAATAAACTAGACTTTTTTTATTTTATTTTAATTAGAATAGGTCATCTATTTTATTTTAATTAAAATAAGGTGTTTCAACCTTAATATTTTACTTCTATTAGTTGTTGATTGGAATAAGGTTTTTCAACCTATAAATAGGTATAGTTATCTCATCTTGTAATAATTCTATTTTTGACATTAGTGAATTTTCTTCTCTTCTGCCCGTGGTTTTTTCTCGAAAGGGTTTCCACGTAAAATTTGTGTTTTTTTTTTCTGTTTTCTTTGCGGTATTTTTTCATTGTTGACATTTAATTTTATCAAATTGATATCAGAGCTTTTCTGGTTACTAGTCTTGATCACGATAATGGTGACATTGAAGTATGATATTCCGCTGTTAGATCACAACACCAGATTCGCGTTATGGCAGGTAAAGATAGAAGCAGTTCTTGCGCAGATGGATTTAGAGGATGCCTTATTAAGGTTAGATAAGATACCTTCAAATTTGACAAATGAAGAGAAGAAGCGTAAAGATCAGAAGGCTTTGACGTAATTACAGCTGCATCTGTCCAATGAAATTCTACAAGATGTGTTAAAGGAGAAGACCGTTGCTGCATATGGGCAAAATTACAGCAATTTTGTATGTCGAAAACCTTAACCAGTAAATTGCATATGAAGCAGCGTTTGTATTCTCATCGTTTGGAAGAAGATGTGTCTGTACACGAACACTTAAATGTGTTTAAAGAAATTATCTCGAATTTGGAGGCCATGGAGGTTCAATATGATAAAGAGGATTTAGGGTTAATTCTCCTTTGTTTGTTACCACCGTCGTATTCAACCTTCAGAGATACAATTTTGTATAGCCGTAAATCTGTCACAGTTGATGAAGTCTAAGCTTCCTTAGCCTCGTATGACAAGATGAAGCATCTTGTGGCTGGATTTGACTCTCAATGAGAGGGTCTCATTGTTCGTGAAAGACAAGATCGAAACAGTGATGATAATCGTGAGAGGACACAAGAATGAAATCCCCGCAGTAAATCTAAAGGTAGATCGAGATCTTCATACAGAGGTAAAACTTGTAATTTCTACAAGAAGAAAGGGCACATTAAAAAAGAGTGTTACAAGTTACAAAATAAGATCAAAAGGGAGGTAGAGAATCAAAAGGGAAAACAACCAAAACAATCCGGTGAAGCTGATGTAGTAGAAGACTATAGTGATGGTGAACTCCTAATTGGTTTTGTCAACAATTCTAAACTGAGCGAGAAATGAATCATTGATTCTGGTTGCACCTTCCATATGAGTCCTAATCGGGATTGGTTTACAACATATGAAGTTGTGTCTAAAGGAGTTGTTTTGATGAGAAATAATGCTTCATGTAAAATCCTAGGTGTTGGCACAATCAAAATAAAGATGTTTGATAGGGTCGATAGAACTCTTAATGGCATGCGACATGTACTAGAATTGAAAAGGAATTTGATTTCATTGAGTACTCTTGATTTAAAAGGACACATGTACACAGTTGAAAGTGAGGTTCTAAAGATTAGCAAAGGTTCCCTCGTTGTGATGAAAGGACAGAGAAAGACTTTTAAATTATATGTTTTGCAAGGTTCAACTATTACTGGTGATGCTGCAGTTGCTTCCTCTTCCTTGTCAGATGATGATATTACTAGACTTTGGCATATGCGTCTAAGGCATATGAGTGAAAATGGCATGATAGAATTGAGTAAAAGAAGACTTCTTAATGGACAAAGCATTAGCAAACTGAAGTTCTGTGAGCATTGCATTTTTGGGAAGAAAAAGAGAAGTTGATTCACCAGAGGAATCCATAACACGAAGGAAATATTAGATTATATTCATTCTAATCTTTGGGGACCATCTAGAGTGCCTTCGAGAGGTGGAGCTAATTATATTCTAACTCTTATTGATGATTTTTCAAAAAAAGTTTGGGCATTCTTTCTGAAGCAGAAAAACGATGTGTTTTTCGCATTCAAGTCTTGGAAAACTATGGTTGAAAAATAGACAGGAAAACAAATAAAACACCTCCACACAGATAATGGCTTGGAGTTCAGTTCTGATGAGTTTAATGAATTGTGCAAATCAGAAGGGATTGTGAGACATTTAATAGTTTGTCATACTCCACAGCAAAACGACGTTACAGAACGAATGAACAGAACGATAATGGAGAAGGTTCGATGTATGTTGTCGAATGTTAATTTACCGAAGCCGTTTTAGGCTGAAGCAGCCTCTACTGTATGTTTTTTAATCAACTGATCTCCATCCGTTACCATTGGGAAAAAGACTCCACAAGAGATATGGTCTGATAAGCCTGCTGATTATTCTGATATAAAGATTTTTGGGTGTCCTGCTTATGCTCATGTTGATAATGGAAAATTGGAATGAAGATCCATTAAATGTGTTTTTCTTGGTTTTAAAGATAGTGTAAAAGGGTATAAGTTATGGTTTCCTAAAAATAGAAAAGTTGTGATTAGCAGAGATGTTGTTTTTTTATGAAACCGCTATGTTACCTAACTTATCTCTTAAAGACTCTTCTAGTAAAGAACAACAAAAATAGGTGGAGTTTCAGATTGATCAAGCATCTACAACAAAGTCAACTTCTCAAGTTAGTACAGAAGTTCAGAATAGAGTCACTTTATCACCACAATATTCTATTGCCAAAAATAAACCTGGAAGAGAAATTAAACCTTTGAAGAGGTACGCTGAGGTTGATCTAGTAGCTTATGCTTTAAATGTGGCTGAAGATATTGATGTAAATTAAGAGCCATCCACTTATTCCGAGGCAGTAAGTTGTGAAGACTCAGAATAGTGGATGATTGTCATGCAAGAAGAGATGAAATCACTCCATAAGAATAAAACGTGGGACTTAGTGAAGCTTCCAAAGGGTAAAAAGGTTGTTCGTTGTAAATGGGTATTCAAGAGGAAAGAAGGGATTCTAGGAATTAAAGAACCAAGATATAAAGCAAGACTTGTTGCAAAAGGTTACAGTCAGATTCTTTATGTGAATGTCATAGACATGTTTTCTCTAGTTGTGAAACATAGTTCGATTCGAGCCTTACTTGGTGTTGCAGCCATGTATGATTTGGAGATTGATCAGTTAGATGTAAAAATAGCGTTCTTGCATGGAGAACTTGAGGAAAATATTTACATGCAACAACTAGAGGGCTTTATAGTCTCAGAAAATGAGGACTATGTTTGCTTGTTGAAAAAGTCCCTTTATGGTTTGAAACAGTCACCAAGACAATGGTACAAGAGGTTTGATTCTTTTATGAATACCCATGATTTCAAAAGAAATAGTTTTGATAGTTGTGTTTATTTTAAGAAAAATGGTGATGGTTCTTTTGTGTATCTACTCCTTTATGTTGATGACATGTTGATAGCAGCAAAAGATAAAGAAGAGATAAGAAAAGTTAAAGCCCAACTTAGTGAAGAATTTGAGATGAAAGATTTGGGAGCAGCAAAGAAGATGCTTGGGATGGAGATTTTTAGAGATAGAAAGGCATGTAAGTTGTACCTAAGTTAGAATGGGTACATTGAGAAAGTTCTTTGCATGTTCAATATGCAGAGTGCCAAGCCTGTTAGTACTCTATTAGCAGCCCACTTTAGACTTTCATCGACTTTGTCTCCGCAATAAGATGATGAGATTGAGTACACGTCACGTGTTTCATATTCTAGTACAGTGGGTTCTCTAATGTATGCTATGGTTTGCTCACGTCCAGATTTATCATATGTAGTCAGTGCAGTTAGTAGGTACATGGTGAATCCCGATAAAGAACACTAGAAAGCAGTTCAGTGGATTTTGAGATACTTACGAGGTACCGCTGATGTTTACTTACAGTTTGGAAGAACTAGAGATGGAGTCATTGGGTATGTTGACGTTGATTTTGCTGGAGACCTAGATAGGAGAAGATCTCTTACAGGGTATTTTTTATAATTGGGGGTTGTGTAATTTGTTGGAAAGATACTTTGCAAACTACAGTTGCTTTGTCTATCACTGAAGTTGAGTACATGACGATTACCGAGGCTTGTAAAGAAGCTATTTGGTTAAAAGGACTCTTTGGTGAATTCAATAAAGATCTTTAGATTGGTACAATATTTTGTGACAGTCAAAGTGTCATTTTCCTTACGAAAGATCAAATGTTTCATAAGAGAACAAAGCACATTTATGTTCGGTATCATTTTGTGCGTGATATTATTGCTCGTGGAGATGTTGTTGTGAGCAAAGTTAGTACTCATGAAAATCCCGCAGATATGATGACTAAGTCATTTCCCATAACCAAGTTTGTGTTTTGCTTGGACTTGGTTGGTGTTCATTGTTGAAGAATACCCCTCAAGGGGTTTTGTGGAATAGATGGAGAACTTGTTCGTTGAGAGTTCTTGTTCGTAGAGAATTCTTGTCAAGGTGGAGATTGTTAGAATTGGGTGACTAGAATTCTTAAACTATACAGGGAATTAAATGAGTCGAATCTATGCTTAGAAGCTGAAAGACTTCTAGCCTTCGACTTGTGCACAACCAAATCAAAACTAAACCGAGTCTGATTTTCACAAACATAGTGCCCTAACTTTTCAAAACCTGCATCCAAAAGAGAATCTCTCTTCAACAAAACAATCATATTTTCCTCCTATGACCAAGTTGCCTTTGCTCCAAACGAGTTGACTTCAACTTCGAAACGAATGAGGGACGTTGATTTCATCGGTCACTATAGAACCTTCTAGAATATAAAGATTATCGGCCCTTTTTTCTTTTAAGAAAACGAGAGCCCCACGAGACACCTTAATGTCGCTAGACTAGATGTTGATCCTGCAACCTTTCGAGTCTAAAATACTAAAAGAGATAAGATCCTTTCATAAATTAGGTACATACCTAACATCTAAGAGTGTCCTAATCATCCCATCATGCATCCTAATTTTAACAATACTAATATCAATTACCTTACTGGATAAATCATTTCCCATGAGCAAAACTCCACCTTCAACCGAACTGTACGTGGAGAACCACTCTGTTGGGACACATGTGGAAAGAACATCCTGAATCTAGAATCCGCTCAGACATAAGCTCGGAGCTTTCGCTCGTTGACACTAACAAGAAATCATCACCCATTTCGTCGGTCAAATTAGCACCAGCTACATCTTTCTCGTTACTCTTAGCAACCTTTTTATTTTGCAGTTTGTAATAATCTGCTTTGACTTGACCTAACTTCTTACAATAGCGACATCTTTTGTCTTGTTTTTTTGATGCTACCAAAACGGAAGCTTGCCTATCTGCCTTACTATCTGAACCAAACTCATTGTCAAGTTTATCATTGCTCAACAAATGACCCTTCACATCTTCGAACGAGAGTTTGTCTCTCTCATAAATCAAGGTGTCCTTGAAAGACTTGTATAAAAGGGGTAAAGAACACAATAATAGCATAGCATGATCTTCATCGTCAAATATCTTAACCTCAAAATTCTTTAAATCATTCAAAAGAGTAATGAATTGACTGATGTGATCTCTAAGAAGCTCACATTCATTCATGCGAAACATTAATAGACGTTGGTTCAACACTAAACGGTTAGCTACAGACTTAGTCGAATAAATAGTTTCTAACCTTTTCCACAAGGTGGATGAGGTCTTCTCCATCAATACCTCTTATAATACCCTATGACACAATTGGATTACAGAAAATGCCTTTTCATCAAGCTCTTCCAATTCTGACTGATCTAGATTATCAAGATTTTCTCGGTAATGACCTTTTTCATTTGAACTAGAATTGTCATTGTCGAAACCTTTTTTCGAGTCCTGACTTTTATTTAAAAAAAATGGAGTCGCCACTAATCCTTTTTAATTAGGTGTAATTGGATCACCTCGAAATTTATTCACTTTAATAAAATGTTAAATTACTAAAATGTTAAAATTTATTCATTTATTCGAGTATTGCATAAGAATGAATGAATGTATGCAACCATAATACACAATATGATGATGCAAAAATACAATAAATACATGAATAATAAAATGAAATAATAATATAACAATAAAATAATAATAAGAATAGTAGTAATGACAATGGTAATAACATAATAATAATAATTTAACTATAATAATATTAATAACATTAATTCATGGCAATAATAACAATATTAAAAATTGTAATCATGACGTAATTGAAAATAATAATTAAAGGATGAAAATAAAAATGGTATAATTTAAAGGGCGAGAATATAAATGGCATAAAATAAAAATGCTTCAAAATTATAAAAATAAATAACAAAAAAATAAAAAATAAAGATAATAAATAAACAAATACGCAAAGGCTAAATCGAAATTTAAAAGAAATTTAATGGGGTAAAAGTGTAAATAGCAAAAAATGAAGGTGCTAGAAATAAATAATAAAATAAAAAGAACAAAGGGCTAAATTGAGACTTAAAATAAATTTAAAGTATAAATAACAAAACTAAAAAAATAAAGGAGCTAAATTAAAATAAAAAATACAAGGGTTAAAGAAGCAATTATCCCGACCCTAGTACACGTGTCATTGTCCAAAGGAGTCTACTGTTTGTCAAGAGAGTAAAATGTAAAGGTGTAAAATTAAAAGGGGAAAATTTTAAAAATAAAAACATAATAGGACTAAATTGAAAATAAACTCGAAAAAGGAACGGCCCAAGTCATAATTTCCCCATCTTATATACACGTGTCATTCCCCAAGAGGGGTCAACGATCAAAGGACCAAATTGCTAAGAAAATAAAATAAAATGGTAAAATTAAAATAAATAAAAAAAGGAAGAAATTAAGAAAAGGGCCAAAGCAAAATATAGACCCTTTCTTGAAAACACACAGATCCTAGGGAGATCCGAGTTGATTTCGCGGGTTGTGCCAAAACGACGTCGTTTTGGAGCTTATTGAACTAAGTCCAAAACGACGTCGTGTTACTAACACTATATAAATTAAAAAAATCTAAAATTTTCAATTTTCATTCCTATCTCAAAAAAAAAACCTTTTTTTTCTTTATTTTCTCTTAAGCCCAAAGCCCTGTCCGGCCATAGGGTAGGTAGGTCTCTATCGGGGCCTTCGGTCATCGGCGACGGTACCAAAAAGTTCAAAAAAAAACTTTTAAAACCTTTTTATGGCCCTGAACCTAGATCTTCCTAAAACCTAGCCAAAGTTTTGAAAAAGAAAAAAAAGAAGCAAAAAGGACCTTTCGGTCTCTCCCTTTTCGACAAGGCCTCAGACAGATCCGAATGGATCTAGAGGTCTTCCACATTAGACGGTCATCCTTCCTCAGGGACGAGGTCTTCTTCCACCTACGATGGTGGTGGAACACAAACGGTCGATAGGTTAAAAGAAACACTATCTTTATTATTATATTTTTTTTCCTTTCGAAAAATAAGAAAATTATATCTCGACTATTTTTTGTATATTTCTTGTACTCGTGTCCCAAAAATTACAAATGATTTGTCCAGCTTTTATAACCGATTGATATTACATGTTTTTCTTTTTTGTTTTTTTCTCTTTCTTTTTCTCTACCTTTTTCGCAGGTAACATCGGCGGTGGCAGAGGGGTTGTCAAATCCCAAGAGGCGTGTACTGATGTGGCAAGTAACGTTGGAGGCTTGAGATAGTAGTGTTATAAATTTTTTAGGGTTATGGGTTGGGTTAGGTTTGGGCTTGTTTGGGTTGTGGGTATTGGGCTTCTATTTGGGTTTTTTTGTTTTTTGTTTTGTAAATGGACTTAAAAATTTTTGTTTTTTATTTCTTCGAGCTAGACAAAATTGAGCCTCTAAAGCTGCCCCTCTTTGATCATTCTCGTGTAACGGGAATAGAGCAAAGACCCAAAGGAGAATAAATTTTGCTCGATCCTACTACTTTTGGTGCTTTTTTTTTTATAGTAACCCGCTCTTTCATATCATTGGTTACTCTACTTCATTGTATCTACTTTACTACAACTTTAGGAATACAGGATTTAGTGTCACAACATCATCTTGCCCTATTACAACTTCAAGGAGATAAGGTTTGCTGTTATAGTTTAATTCTAACCCGCTGCAACTTCAAGGGGATTGGAATTATTGTTTTATCCACTTCACTACAACTTTAGGAAGATAATACTTGGTGTTGTAGCTATATCTTGCTCTACTGCAGCTTCAGAGAGATAAAGATTTGCCACTTTTAGTTTTAAATCTGATCCCTGCAACTTCAAGGATATAGGATTTAGTGTTGTAGCTTCACTCTATTACACTGCAACTTCAGTAAGATTAAGATTTACTACTGTAGTTTTAATATGATCCACTGCAACTTCAGTGATATAGGATTTGGTGTGGTAGCTTTATTCCATTCCACTGCAAATTCAAGGAGATTGAGATTTGCTACTGTAGTTTTAATCCAATCTACTGTAACTTCGGGGAAATAGGATTTGGTGTTGTAGCTTCACTCTATTCCACTATAACTTTAGGGAGATTGAGATCTGCTATTGTAGTCTTAATCTAATTTATTATAATTTTAGGGTTATAAGATTTGGTGTTGTAACTTCATTCCACTATAACTTTAAGGAGATTGAGATCTATTATTGTAGTTTTACTCCGATCCGCTGTAACTTTAGGGATATAGGATTTGGTGTTGTAACTTCACTCCATTCCACTACAACTTCAGGGAGATTGAGATCCGCTACTGTAGTTTTAATTCGATCCACTACAAACTTCAGGGATATAGGATTTAGTGTTGTAACTTTACTCCATTCCACTACTACTTCAGGGAGATTGAGATATGCTACTGTAGTTTTAATCCAATCCACTGGAACTTTAAGGATATAGGATTAGGTGTTGTAACTTCACTCCATTCCTCTATAATTTCAGGCAAATTGAGATTAGCTACTGTAGTTTTAATATTATCCACTGCAACTTCAAGGATATAGGACTTGGTGTTGTAACTTACTCTATTCTATTACAACTTCAAGAAGATTGAGATATGTTACTGTAGTTTTAATCCAATCCATTGTAACTTTGGGGATATAGGATTTGGTGTTGTAATTTCACTCCGTTTCACTTTAACTTCAGGGATATTGAGATATGTTACTGTAGCTATTCGATCTACTACAACTTCAAGGATATAGGATTTAGTGTTGTAACTTCACTCCATTCCACTACAAGTTCAAGGAGATTTAGATATGCTACTATAGTTTTAATCCGATCCACTACAACTTTAGAGAGATTGAGATTTGCTATTATAGTTTTAATTCTATCCACTGTAACTTTAGGGATATAAGGTTTGGTGTTGTAATTTCACTTCATTCTACTACAACTTCAAGGATATATGATTTGGTGTTATAGCTTCACTCCATTCAATTGTAACTTTAGGGAGATTGAGGTCTGTTACTGCAGTTTTAATCTGATCCACTATAACTTCAAGTTTAAAGGATTTGGTGTTCGAGCTTCTTTCCATTCCACTAAAACTTCAAAGAGATTGAGATTAGCTACTGTTGTTTTAATTTGATCCATTACAACTTTAGGGTTACAGGATTTGGTGTTCTAGCTTCACTCCATTCCACTATAACTTTAGGGAGATTGAGATCCTCTACTGTAGTTTTAATCCAATCCACTGCAACTTCAACGATATTGGATTTGGTGTTGTAACTTCACTCCAGTCTACTGTAACTTCACTCCTGTCCAGTATAACTTCGGGGAGATTGAGATCTGTTGCTGTAGTTTTAACTCGATCCACTACAACTTCATGGATATAGGATTTGTTGTAGTAACTTCATTTCATTCCATTGCAACTCTAGGGAGATAGAGATATGCTACTATAGTTTTAATCCGATCCACTATAACTTTAGGGATATAGGATTAGGTGTTGTAACTTTACTCTATTACACTGTAACTTCAGGGAGATTGAGATTTACTACTATAATTTTAATCCAATCCACTGCAACTTGAAGGATATAGAATTTGGTGTGGTAGCTTCACTCCATTCCACTGCAACTTTAGGGAGATTGAGATCTGCTATTGTAGTTTTAATCCGATCCACTGCAACTTCAGAGATATAAGATTTGGTATTGTAGCTTCACTTCATTCCACTACAAGTTCTGGGAGATTGAGATATGCTACTGTAGTTTTAATCTAATCCATTGTAACTTCAGGGATATAATATTTGGTGTTGTAAGTTCACTCTATTCCACTACAACTTCAGGGATGTAGGACTTGGTGTTGTAACTTCACTCTATTCCATTACAACTTCAGGGAGATTATAATATGCTATTGTAGTTTTAATCCGATCCATTGCAACTTTAGGGATATAGGATTTGGTGTTGTAACTTCATTCCATTCTACTGACACTTCAGGGAGATTGAGATTTGCTACTGTAAATTTAATCCGATCCACTGCAACTTTCAAGATATAGGATTTAGTGTTATACAGATCTGTTATACCATTCTTCGTGGAACGAGACCTGTAGAATATGTTTCATTGGCCTATCTTTGCCAAACAATTAGGATTCTATAAGCAAATGCTCCTAACTAGATGGGTATGAATGTTGAATGCAAAATGTTATTCTTGAGAATGATTTTGTTTTTTAGTGCTTATGTCGACATCTTTCGTTGTTTGTCCAAGTTCTATCACTAATGTGTATTACCATGCCTTCCTTTTAGGCCTTGTATGAAACTTGAAAAGGTAGTCACAATCTAAACTATTTGTTTCAGCACCCTTCTAACCCCCAGGTTTGGTCATTTCCATCTAGTGGTCCTGTTTTAGGTCCTTGTACTATTTAGAAATTTTCTAGAGCGATATGCAGAAATCATTTTATGCCTTAGGTTTTTGGGTTTGAAATTTCTCTAGCAACTTGTAATTTTTTTTGTTGGTTAGATACAATATTGAGATGGCTCAAAGCCTTCTTACCTCAATATGGAATCTCATTTAAATTGGGAAGACTTGAAGAAATTGATAATGATCAGAAGACTTAAACAAATTAATAATGATCTCTCGTCTCAATATGGAATTCGGTTTAATATGGGAAGAGTTGAAGAAATTGATAGTGATGAGAAGACTTGAAGAAATTGATAATGGTCTCTCACCTCAATATGGAATCCCATTTAAGATGGAAAGACTTGAAGAAATTGATCATGATCTCTCGCCTCAATATGAAATCTGATTTAAGATGGGAAGTCTTGAAGAAATTGATAACGATGAGAAGACTTGAAGTCAATATGGAATCCCATTTAAGATGGGAAGATTTGAAGAATTGATAATTATCTCTCAGATTCTATAGGAAAATATAATTAAGTATTGAAATGGATTAAAATGTTAAAAGGATTAAAGTATTTCTTAGCTCAACTAGAAAATTGATAATATATTATGTTTCAATTTTGTATTAAAAATAATTTTTTGCTAGCTAAAAAAAGTAAGTATTTATTTCATTCTTAGATCAAAAATTTCGATTTATATGTAAAATTATAAATTCCAAATAAAGAAAAAATTTATTGATATTTTCCATTATGGAAAATTGTTCTCGATGTGCTCTATTATTGAACAAGTATTTTTTTACTTCTATTGTGGCAAATTCATTGGAGGGAGTTATCTTTAGATTTCTACCATAAAATGTTTCCAAATATATTCCATTGAGTGAAAAATTGGAGTTAGATTAGAGTGATTCAAAAATCATATGACAATCGAAAAATTTTGTGAAGGTGTGAGAAAATAGGAAGGATAACAAAAGTTTAGATAGCAATTCTAATGGTATTTGTTGGATAACTCGGTAATTTCTCTTACAGAATGCGTATTTACAATAACCAAATATCAAGTTATTTATGTTAGACTCGAAAATACCTATAGGGGTGAATTAGTATTTTAGAATTCATTGCAAACTTTTCTAAATGATAAGGAAAGGAAAGGAAAGCTTGGGCATTTCAATTTAAGTAGTTCGGCTCTAATTGTCTACCTCAACTACCTTGATATACCTCAACCAAGAATTTCCTAATTCACTATAAGAATTAATACATTTCAAGGAGAAAGTATAACATTTACAAGATTATCTTTTTCTTCAGACTTAAATAAAACGTTCCCCCTTGGCTTTTATAGCTGTTATATAATCATTGGCAAGCCATGTCTCAAGACAATCTGTCAATTGTCTCTAGATACACTGCACAATGTCTTAAGATAGGCAGCTCATAAAGTAGATTTTTGTTTTGAAGTTTTCATGACTTGAGACATATAGTTGTATGTTTTGAGACTTGCATACCAAAGTTCTTTAAAAACATTTCAAACACCTTATAGCACTTTAGTGTTAACCCAAAATATTTAGATATATTAAAACACATTTAAAACATATTTTTTAGTATTTTGCAAGGTTTTGAAAATGTTTGATAAAATTTTCAATCATATTTTCATCAAATGGTGTAAAATTTATCTTAAATGTTATTATATAAAAAGTTTAGGACATATAATCTAATAGTTTATGATCAAAATATATAATGAGTTCTTTAAAAAAAAGTTTAAGACATCAAAGTTAACAATTTTTAGTTGTATTCTCATATTGCACATCTCAATTTGATGCTACCACACTCACAAATGAAATCAATGGAATACGTAAAAATGCAAATACAACACCTAATGGTTGCTGGCATAAATAAAAGACTGTATAGAAGTTAATTTTATGTTCAAATTAATTGCATTATTGGTGATGAATGATGAATTTTTAGTTAGAATGGTAAAATTAGTGTCACGAGTTCAAATTTTATTATTTTGAGTTTTATTAATTTTATATAAAAATATTAAAATACAAAAGTGTCATTACAAAAATATAACTTGAATTAACATACACATCTCTTTCATTTTCTTTCGATTTATCATTTTAATTTAGAAGAATTGATTTTTATGCATTATGATGAAAAATGATCATATTTTTAAATTTATTTTCTTTCACTTTTCTTTTTTACGAAGCATATTAAAAAAATATTTCTTTCCACTTTTCCATTTCTCCCTTCCATCATTCAATCTTCTACCCAACCAAATAAATCCTAAAATCTTGTGATTCGAGTCCCTCATCACCCTTCCACACCTTACTGGACCTGGCTGCCCTCTCACCATGCCATTAACATTGAATTTAATGGAACTAGTGGTGGGAGGTATCCAAGAAATAACATCCTTTGGTCTATTACCCCTCTATCTCATGTAAACTTATTCATGGGCCGACTCATCCGTCTAGGCTTAAAGACTCGCTTGAAATTTTAGAGGCTTTGAGCAAAAATTTTAAGCCCGAAAATGAGATTTGGCAAAAAAATTAGGTCGATTTAAAATATGAGTCGGGCTCGAGCTTGAACATTTGAACCCAATTCTGATCCGACCCGCTATAAGTTTATAATACTTTATATTATGTTTTTTTTATATATTATGTAATTTACAGCACTTAAAAAAACATATACTAAATATATAATATTACTCTAATGTACATTAAAATAATGTTAGGATGACAATATAAAAAAATTTAATAATTAAAAAATGTATAAAATTATTGAATATTAAAATAAAATAAAATAAATATTTTTTTTTAAAAATAAAAAATAATATGGGCGACAATGGGCTTGAGTTAGTCTTTTGCAAATATGGACGGGTTTGGGCAAAATTTTAAGCCTAAATTTTGGATCGAACCGGGCTTGAATATGTAACATCCTAAATTTAGTGATGCCGGAAATAATGACTCGGGGTCGAGTTACCACTAATCATCTAAGAAAATTTAAATTATGCAATTAACCATTTTAAAATTTATAAGTAAGAAAAAAAATGTGGGAGGAAGAGATTAATTAAGATAAAAGAAGGAATATAGGGAGCAAGGGAGAATTAGCCAAAATTAATAGTTAGTGGAAAGTTTAGTGATTAAAAAAAAAAGAAATTTGTGTGGTGAGAGTTTAAAATAGATTATATTAATATTATAAAATAAATAAATAAAGGAAAGAAGAGATATAAGACTGTGTGCAAGATAATCAAAGAAAAATCAAACCTTTTCTTCCTTCTTTTCTCATTCCCACTAAACTAAGAAGAAAATTTGGAGCTAAAGTTTGCTTTGATTCAAGTCTTCATGTAAGTCTTCTTAAAGTTTTAATGCTTATTTTGTTTTGGGTTGAACATGGATTAGGTTTAATTTCTTAAATGGGTAACTTATTTGAGAAGCCCTTAAGAGTTTAAGGTTTGGTCAATTGAGTAGATTGAACTTGATTCACATGAGGGGTTTCCATGTATGGAGAAGAGTAGTATATGGGCATGTGATAAATGATTTTTGTATCTTGAATGTTATGAATTAGAGAAGTAATTGGTTTGAGTAATAGAAGTAATTGTGAAAGACATGGAATTTATGTATGGTAGTGAATATGTGAAATTTCATTGGTAGGAATTTATTGAATATACTCTGATGTTGTGGTTGAGTAAACATAACAATGATGCAAAAGTAAACCTTGAAGAGTGATTTGCTGTTTATTACAAAAGAGAGTTTTGATAGATGAATTAGTTAGCAAAAAGGAGAAAGTAAATATTAATAGAAATAAAATAAAATTTCAGATCAAGAATCACGTGTAGAGGATACTCGTGAAAAGGGTAAAGTTATCGATTAGGCTCAGGTGGTGGAACTTCTCACTATGTAAGTTTACTTTGAACTTACTTTGTTAAAATTTGTTATGGTATTAAATGTTGTTCTATTGTGTGAATTAAGTATTGGTATGTAAAAATACACTTAAGACTTGTCTAATTTTAGATGTTCATAATGTATATTGTTTGATTATTGGGTGAATTGTTTCTTTGAAGAGGTATATGTGTATAAAATTTAAGAGTATATTCCTTTAAATCTTGAATAAACGTATAATTAAGCTGACGAGCGTAAACGCATAATTAAACTGACAAGCATAAACGTGTGCAAGCTAGTGAGCGTAAACGCATAAATAAGCTGACGAGCGTAAATATGTGCAAGCTGGCTAGCGTAAACGCATAATTAAGCTAACGAGTGTAAACGTGTGCAAGTTGACGAGCGTAAACGCATAAATAAGCTGACGAGCGTAAACGCATAAATAAGCTGATGAGCGTAAACGCATAAATAAGTTGGCGAGTGTAAACGCATTGTTATGAATAAGAGCGGAAACGCGGATTAAAAGCAATAATTATGCATACTGAAGCTCAATTGAGTTAATCGAAATGTGCTTGTAAATAATTATGCTTGAAATGTTTATGGGAGCTTATAAATGAGATGCAAGTAATTCATTGGAGGTGTGTTTCATGTTTGTATTTCTTACCTAAACTTTTTTGTGTTGTAGATTTTAATCTTTTGAACTCCTTTCTAGTTGGACTGTCAGAGCAGACACAACTTCAACCTTCATCTCGGTACTTTTGACTCTTTTCCTTAGGTTAAATATGGCATGTACATAGGTGGACTTGTTTTGTATAATTTGGTTTTACCTAAGTTTTGTATATCTTAAGTCCATATTTCTTTTGTTTATAATTGTAAGATTTCATCAAATTGATGTTTGGTAGGGAATGAAATGTTGCTTTTGAATGATAAATACTATAATGTGATTATTTATTAATGGTATGTTGGGGACTTTTTAGGAAATTTGGACTTACATGGGCATGTGCCTCGGGTGTGCTAGCTGTAGGGCTCACACGGTCTGGGACACGGCCCAACCTACGACCGTGTGGTCCTTTTTCGCAGCTACACACGGGCCAACACACGATGAGATACACGAGCTTGTGATTAAATTTCGAGTAAACACACGGCCTGACCCACAGCAGACCCACGACCATGTAAAATTTTCTTTAATAAGTGCAGTGGTCACACGGTATGGCGCACAGCCTAACGCACGACCGTGTGACCTTTATTTGCATACACCCACGGGCAAGCACACGACTTGACCCACGACCATGTGCCCTTGTTTTTCTCAAGTTATGAAATTATCTTGTAAGCTTTCTAAATTAATTCAAATGAGTACCCAAAACCTTGGTAGTAAATTTTAAAGCTTCAGAAAGCGAATATAAAATCTATTTGTCAGTAATTCCATTTAAGTGATTATTTTTCTAAACTGTTAAGTTTGGTGTGATCCTGAATTGCACTATAACACTTTGTATCACTGTTTCGGTGATATTTTTGGATTATGAGTGTTACATTTAGTGGTATCAGAGCATGATTTAGTCGATTCTAGGACTAAATAAATTATGTATAGAGTTTAAAAATTACATGTCATATTAACCTGTAAGTATGTGCTGCTCTTGCTCCAACCTAACGTCAAATTTTCCTCATTTATTAGAAAATGCTAGATGGAAATAATCTTCCGGTTAATGATGAGATGGAGAGTCATGCTCCCATTGCTAGCGAAAAAGCGAATCAAGATGTAACTGGCTTTCAAATGGTGGGTAGTAGAAATCGAGATATGTTCTTTCAGATGATGAACGAGTGGCTCATTTAGTTTATGCAGAATAATCCAATGGCTTCATGACCTTCACCCCCAGTAACACCTACTAACGTACCGGTGCGACCCCAAATTATCGAACAGGTAGTAATTCGTTGCCTACCTATTAATAAGATATGTAAGAGTGGTGCTGAAGAGTTTCTCGAATTGTATAACTATGATCCTGCCATGGTAGAGTATTGGTTGTTAAATTCCCAAAGAGATTTTGATGAATTACATTGCTCTCCTGAGGAAAGTCTGAAATGTGTTGTCTCCTTATTGAAAGAATATGCATATCAATAGTGGATTACTTTAACTTCTATGGTTCTGCGTGAAAAAGGTAAAATGTGAGTTCTTCCAAGTTGAATTTAGAAAGAAATATATTAGTCAACTGTATCTAGAAGACAAGAAATGGGAGTTCTTCGATTTGAAACAAGGGGACATGTTTGTAGTAGAGTATGAACACAACTTTGTAAGTCTGAGTAAGTATGCCAGGGAACAAATGACTTCAAAAGCTGAAATGTACGCCATATTTGAAAGGGGATTGAACGAGGATATTCGCACCATGCTAGGAATGTTAGAAATCAAAGAACTTGTGGTTTTATCTCAGCGAGTGCAAAAAATGGAAGTAATTTGGAAATAAAAGAGACAATCGAAGGCCAAGAAGGGAACCTCAAGCAAACAAAGTGATAATAGAAGTTTTTTAGCTCTTCCATTGAAGAAAACTCGAGAATTTAATAACCGTCTTGTTTCGATTGGGGAAATCCTAGAAGAAGCATGTTTACTCAGTTTCCTTCCAAATCCTAAGCTACTTTTGTAGCAAGTGCGGGAAGTGTGAGAAATGTTTAAGTTTTTGCTTGTCAAATATATGGTAAAACTTACGTGAAAGAGTGCAGGGTTAAAACCGGGGCTTGTTTTCGATGTGGGTCATTTGAACATCGCATCAAAGATTGTCCACGAAGAAGTGAGTTTAGTTCGGAACTAGTACAGAAATCTCTGACTACTCCGTAAAAAATTAAAAAATCAAGACATGGAGGTACCTTCGATACTAGCCGAAATGAGTCACCTGACACGGCCTTTAGATCCGAGGGGCGAGCACCAGCAAGGAACTATGCTATACAGGCCAAAGAAGAAGTTGTAGCACTTGACGTAATTACTGGTACCTTTACTCTCCATGACATTATTGTTATTGCTTTAATTAATCTTGGGTCCACACACTCATATATATGCTCTACTTTAGCTACTGTAAAGAAAATGCCTATTGAGTCTATTGGAGTCAATATTGGAGTGTCAAATCTAATTCAGTGGGTGATAGTAAACAAAATTTATAGAAACTATCCACTAAAAATTTGGGGTCATGAATTTTCGGTTGATCTTATACTATTACCATTTGGTGAATTCGACATTATACTGGGGATGGATTGGTTGACTGTACATGAAGCAGTGGTTAATTACAAGCAAAAGCGAATTACATTAAAATATTTGAATGGAAATATTCTGAACTTTGAAATAGAAAGATTTGATTGCACGGTAAATTTGATAACATCTTTAAATGCTCAAAAATTGATTCATAAGGGTGCAAAGGCTTTTCTAGCTTATTTATTAGATACAAGAACTTCTAAATGGAAGATTGATCAAGTTCCGATAGTATGAAAATTTATGGATGTTTTTTTCGAAGAGTTACCAGGTTTACCACCAAAAAGAGGTTGAATTTTCCATTGAGGTGGCACGGGGAGTCACACCGATTTCTATGGCACCGTAAAGAATGGCTCTGATCGAATTGAAAGAGCTAAAGTCTTAGTTACATGAATTATTAGAACGTGGATTTATTAGACCGAGTGTGTCACCTTGGGGAGCACCTGTGTTCTTTGTTAAAAGCAAGGATCGCACTCTGAGACTATGCATTGATTATCGGCGATTGAATAAGGTGACAGTTAAGAATAAATATCCGCTACCACGGATTGATGATTTGTTTGACCAGTTAAAAGGAGCAACGGTATTTTCCAAAATTGATTTACGCTCTAGCTATTATCAATTGAGAGTTAAAGAAATAGACATTCCGAAGACTGTTTTCAAGACTCAATATGGTCATTATGAATTTTTAGTAATGTCGTTCGGTTTGACAAATGCTCTCACAGTATTCATGGATCTTACGAATAGAGTGTTTCAACCGTTTATAGACCAATTTATGGTGGTATTCATTGATGATATTTTGATTTATTCAAAGGATGAAGTCGTTCATGATCAGCATTTGAGGACAGTACTGCAAGTATTGCGAGAAAAACAGTTATATGCGAAATTTAGTAAGTGTGAATTCTGGCTGTCCGAAGTTGGATTTTTGGGACATAATATCTCTGTTGAAGGAATTCAAGTAGATTCAAATAAAATTTCGGCGATTGTGAATTGGAATTCTCCAAAGAATGTTATTGAGGTACGAAATTTTTTGGGATTATCAGGGTATTATAGACATTTCGTGAAAAACTTTTCGATTGTGGCTTCGCTAATGACAAAATTATTACAAAAAGGAGTTCAGTTTGTTTGGATTGAAAAGTGCCAACAGAGTTTTGAACGATTGAAAAAGATGTTGACAGAAGCTCTGATCTTGGTCCAACTTGAATTTAGGAAGAATTTGTAGTATTTAGAGATGCTTCGCTAAATGGACTTGGATGTGTACTTAAGCAGGAGGGTAAAGTAGTGGCTTATGCTTCTCGACAATTAAAGTCACATGAAAGAAATTACCTGACACATGATTTGGAATTGGTTGCGGTTGTTTATGCTCTAAAGATTTGGCGACACCTCTATGGTGAAAAATGCCACATTTATTTAGATCATAAAAGTCTAAAATATTTATTGACTCAAAAAAACTTAATCTTCGTCAAAGGAGGTGGCTCGAGTTATTAAAAGATTACGATCTGATACTAGATTATCATCCGGGAAAAGCTAACATTGTCGTAGATGCCTTAAGTCGAAAGTCAATGTTTGCGTTAAGAGCATAAAATAAAATTGTCAATAGAGGGTGATGGAAGTCTAGTTGCTGAATTGAGACCAAGGCCAATATTTCTACAAAGGATTAAAAATTTGCAATAAAAATATCCAAAGTTAGTGGTGAAATGAGAACAAATTCAAAGTACTTTACCATGGGTTTTTCTGTAGGAGATGACATTATGATGTATTTTCATAATAGAATATATGTTCCGAATGATTAAGACATAAGAGCAGATATTTTAGCTGAAGCCCATAGCAGTACATACTCCATACATCTTAGTAGTACTAAAATGTTTAACAATTTAAAGAAAATGTATTGGTGATCGGGTATGAAACGTGAAATTTTAGAGTTTGTGGCCAAATGTTTGATCTGCCAACAAGTAAAGGCCGAACATCAAGTACCGTTAAGGCTACTCCAACCAATTTCTATTCCTGAGTGGAAATGAGAGAGAATCATTATGGATTTTGTTTTGGGGTTGCTAGTGACACCAAGGAAAAACGATTCAATCTGGGTTATTATAGATAGGTTAACAAAGTCTGCACATTTTATTCCAGTCTGAACATATTATTAATTGGAGAAATTAGCAGATTTATATGTGTTAGAAATTGTGCAACTCCATGGTGTACCGCTATCTATCATATCGGACCAAGACTTAAGATTTACATCAAGATTTTGGGGTAAACTCCATTAAGCTCTCGGCACGAAATTAAATTTTAGCACCACTTATCATTCGCAAATAGATGGACAATCTGAGTGGGTAATCCAAATTTTGGAAGATATGTTACAGTGTTGTGTATTAGAATTTGAGGGCAATTGGGAGAAGTATTTACCCTTGGTGGAATTTGCGTACAATAATAGTTATCAATCTAGTATTAAAATGGCACCTTTCGAAGCTTTATATGGTAGAAAATGTAGAACGTCGTTATTCTGGACAGAATTGAATGAAGCTAAGTTGGTCGATACTAATCTAGTTCGAGAAACGAAGGATAAGGTACGGATAATTCGAAATTGCTTGAAAGCGGCATCTGACCATCAAAAATCATATGCTGATCTGAAGAGGAAAGGTATAGAATTCTCTGTTGGTGACAAGGTGTTTTTGAGAGTCTCACCGTGGAAGAAAGTATTACGGTTTGGAAGGAAAGGGAAGTTAAGCCCGAGGTTCATTAGATCATATGAGATTGCCGAGAGAATCGGTCCAGTAACCTATCGATTAGCATTACCTACAGAGCTTGAAAAGATCTATAACATTTTCCACGTATCTACATTAAGGAGCTATTGGTTTGATCCCTCACATATAATCAGCCCTTGTGAGGTGGAGATACAACCAGACTTGTCTTATTCTGAAGAATAGGTTAAAATCTTAGCTCATGAATTGAAGGAGTTGAGAAATAAAAAAGTACCTCTAATAAAAGTGTTATGGAATCGACATGGAGTCGAAGAAGCTACCTCGAAAACGGAGGAATTGATGAGAAAGCAACATCCCAACTTATTTCATGGTAAGAAATTTCGGAGACGAAATTTCCTAACGGGGCAAGAGTTGTAAGATCTTGAATTTAGTGATGCCGAAAATAACGACTCGAGGTCGAGTTATCGCCGACATCTAAGAAAATTAAAAATTATGTAATTAACCATTTTAAAATTTATAAGAAAAAAGTATGGGAGGAAGAGATTAATTAAGATAAAAGAAGGAATATAGGGAGCAAGGGAGCAATTAGCCAAAATTAATAGTTAGTGCAAAGGTTAGTCATTAAAATAAAGAAATTTATGTCGTGAGAGTTTAAAATATATTATAATAATATTATAAAATAAATAAATAAAGGAAAGAAGAAATATAGGAGGGTATGTAAGATAATCAAAGAAAAATGAAACCTTTTCTTCCTTCTTTTCTCATTCCCACGAAACTAAGAAGAAAATTTGGAGCTAAAGCTTGCTTTGATTCAAGTCTTCATGTAAGTCTTCTTAAAGTTTTAATGCTTATTTTGTTTTGGGTTGAACATGGATTAGGTTTAATTTCTTAAATAGGTAATTTATTTGAGAAGCCTTTAAGAGTTTAGGGTTTGGTCAATTGAGTAGATTGAACTTGATTCGCATGTGGGTTTCCATGTATGGAGAAAAGTAGGATATGGGCATGTGATAAATGATTTTTGTATCTTGAATGTTATGAATTAAAGAAGTAATTAGTTTGAGTAATAGAAGTAATTGTGAAAGACTTGGAATTTATGTATGGTAGTGAGTATGTGAAATTTCATTGGTAGGAATTTATTGAATATACTTTGATGTTGTGGTTGAGTAAACATACATTGATGCAAAAGTAAACCTTGAAGAGTGATTTGTTGTTTATTTTGAAAGAGTGCTTTGATAGATGAATTAGTTATCAAAAAGGAGAAAGTAAATACTAATAGAAATAAAATTAAATTTCAGATCAAGAATCACAACGTGTGGAGGATACTCGTGAAAAGGGTAAAGTTATCGATTAGGCTTGGGTGGTAGAACTTCTCACTATGTAAGTTTACTTTGAACTTACTTTGTTAAATTTTAGTATGGTATTAAATGTTGTTCTATTGTGTGAATTAAGTATTGGTATGTAAAAATACACTTAAGACTTGTCTAATTTTAGATGTTCATAATGTATATTGTTTGATTATTGGGTGAACTGTTTCTTTGAAGAGGTATATGTGTATGAAATTTAAGGGTATATTCCTTTAAATCTTGAATAAACGCATAATTAAGCTGGCGAGCGTAAACGCATAATTAAGCTGAGGAGCGTAAACATGTGCAAGCTGGCGAGCGTAAACACATAAATAAGCTGATGAGCGTAAAAGTGTGCAAGTTGGCGAGCATAAACGCATAAATAAGTTGAAGAGCGTGAATGTGTGCAAGCTAGCGAGCAGAAATGCATTATTATGAATAAGAGCGGAAACGCGGATTAAAAGTAATAATTATGCTACTGGAGCTCAATTGAGTTAATCTAAATGTGCTTGTAAATGATTATGCTTGAAATGTTTATGGGAGCTTATAAATAAGTTGCAAGTAATTCATTGGAGGTGTGTTTCATGTTTGTATTTCTTACCTAAACTTTTTGTGTTGTAGATTTTAATCTTTTGAACTCCTTTCTGGTTGGACTGTCAGAGCAGACACAACTTTAAGCTTCATCTCTGTACTTTTGACGCTCATCCTTAGGTTAAATATAGCATGTACATAAGTGGTCTTGTTTTGTATAATTTGGTTTTACCTAAGTTTTGTATATCTTAAGTCCATATTTCTTCTGTTTATAATTGTAAGATTTCATCAAGTTGATCGGTAGGGAATGAAATGTTGCTTTTGAATGATAAATACTATAATGTGCTTGTTTATTAATGGTATGTTGGGGACTTTTTAGGAAATTTGGACTCACACAGGTGTGTGCCTTTGGCGTGCTAGCTGCAGGGCTTACACGGTCTGGGACACAGCCCAGCCCACGGCCGTGTGGTCCTTTTTCCCAGCTACACACGGGCCAACACATGATGAGATACACGGGCGTATGATTAAATTTTGAGTGAACACACGGCCTGGCCCACAGGCAGACCCACGGTCGTGTAAAATTTTCTTTAATAAGTGCAGTGGTCACACGGTGTGGCGCACGGCCTAACGCACGGCTGTGTGATCCTTATTCGCATACACCCACATGCAAGCACACAGACGTGTACCCTATTTTTCTCAAGTTATGAAATTATCTCATAAGGTTTCTAAATTAATTAAAATGAGTCCCCAAAACCTTGGTAGTAAATTTTAAAGCTTTAGAAAGTGAATATAAAATCTATTTGTCAGTAATTTCATTTAAGTGATGATTTTTCTGAATTGTTGAGTTTGGTAAAATCTTGAATTGCACTGTAACACTTCGTATCACTAATTCGGTGATATTTTTGGAGTGTGGATGTTAAAAAGCACAAAGAATGTTAATATTATACTTAGACCCGAAACGAACACAGTCCAACCCGACCCATAAGCACCTCTAATCTCATGGAATGAAAGTAAAGTCAAGGACAATCCCACCATAAATATTCAGGGCTAGTTTAGCATTGCTTTTAAAAAATATGATGAAAAAGCACTTTTAAGAAGCATTTTTAAAAAGTTTGGTTTAAGATTTAAGTGTTTAGCATTGCTATCAAAAAGTGCTTTTGAGAAATAAAATGTTTATTTTAAACATGGTATTATAAAGTGACATATATGCATTTAAATAATGTTCAAATTAGTTAATATTATGATATTTTAGCAAGAATATAAAAAATAATTTAATATAACTTATTGTTAATATTTTAATATATGACATATTAATTTAAATATTTTTAAGTAATTAATATTAATTATTTATAAAATTTAATAGAATATATAAATTATATTTTAAATATTTAAATATAATCATTAAATATTTGTATTTAGATATTAACGCAATTGTATTATTTTAAAAAATGTTTTTTATTTTATTTTTTAATTAATGATTTTAACACATTTATATTATTTTATTTTAAAATATAATTTGAATATATAACTCATATTAGATATTAACATAACATAGAAAACATAAACTCTAGCAATATTTAACAATCAAACTCTATTTTAAACTCTACTAAATAATTAATAAAAAAATAAATTATTTTTACTTTCAATTTTTCCATCATTCCTACAGAACACAGTAATAAAAAGAAAAAAAAATTGTATCACCTTAACGATTTTCTTTCTACTTTACCAAACAAAGGGATCGATAATTCTAATAGTAAAAACCTATAGATAGAGAGAAGTTCAAAATCCCAATTGGTATCATTTCATAAGCAGTCCATGAAGATGCAAAGGCCGCATGATGTCAATAATTCCAGTTGAGACAACGTAAAAATTTGTGTACATGTGTTACAGGGAAAGCACAGTACCAAAGTATTAGCGTTATATACAATCTCAAGCTTGCAAGAAAATGAAAATAACAATAAAGTACAATTATGTCTTCAAACTACTTCAAATAAAAAACATTTCATTGGTATCCTTTCAATGCGAGGATATCACAATGTCCATCTAAGCCCCAACCCAGAACTGAAAAATATCTGTACTGCATAATAGGAAGCATGATATTACACAATTCTCGCATGGTAAATGCATACTAATAATTTCTTGGGTTTAATATTACTTGTGGACCTTCCTTGTTTAAACCATAACCAAAATATCAAAGTAAAGCATCTTAGAAAGAGTTGCATGATCACAAAAACTGGGGATCATGTTACTATTAAGGGAATAGTTTATTGGTAACCACCAAGGTTTACCAGGAGATTGAACTGGTATGAAATACAAGACATTCTTGTTGATCACACCGCCTACTACAGTTATTTTATTGCTTCTTGGCATGCCTTTCGCAAAATGCCGAAGGCTTTTACCCTTCCCAACCCTTCTTGGAGAAGACAAGGCTTGATAACAAACGCAATGCGAAGCCGGTTCTTCAATCCCATTGCTCTCCTTGCATCATTCATTCTTTGCTTGTTGGTCTCACAAAGTAAATCACCAACTAGTCCATGAAACCTACTAACTAACCTCATAACATTTATATCCGAGAAAAGAACCTACAAAAGTATAGGAATTCCTTTAGATTGTATTAGAAGAATAATTACATACGAAAATGACAGCATTTTGACAGGCATCACTTAGCCTGAGATTGCTCAGAACATTCCTGAATTCGTTTACCTACTTTCCAAGCTCCACTTTTCCTACTTCGGCACTGACCGAAACTATCTAAAGTTGAAATCATAAAATGAATTAAGACACCTCAAGCATTATACAATTCACTTTATACACCATATAACAAAAGGGAATACCAAGGAGTAATTAAAAGGTTCACTTTATCCAAATTTGTTCAATATTAAGCAGTGATCAAAATCAGGTGGGTGATTTTATCACACAATCAATGTTCTATGATCTGCAAAAGATGATATATAAAGCAAAAGAGATCTACACAATTATTTAAAATTAACTTAATCAAGTTCCATCGATGTTCAAGGATCAAGAAATCAGAGGCCCATTTTGGGGGCTCGCAGGGCCCCGCCCCTTAAAATGATTGTTTTATCATTTTGACCCTTTAAATTTAAAATTTTTTTAAACTAGTAAAGGGATAATTGCACTTGAACCTCCTAAAAATAATAAAATTTTAATTTAATCCTTTTAAAATTATAAAGATATAGATAATTTGATTTCGTCCTCCCAAAATTTTTTTTTTCTTGACTTCATCCCTGCAAGAAATAACTAGAAAAAATTTGTATAGATGCACAAATAAATTAAGGAAAGCCATTAAAGGAATTCACCTTGAGGATTTCTCTATGAGGTCAAACCCAAATATATCATCGACACCAAGAGCCTTGGGCTGCAAAATGACATTCGAGAGGTTGCAGGGCTTAATCTCTGGCTTGGTTGAATTCTCATGCTTTTCAAATCCCCTTCCGGATAGAGACAAAAACCCAATAATCTTAAAGCAAGAAATTATCTTATACTCAACAATTGACCAATTCAAGTAACACCAAACAACCAAAACTAATAACAAAACGACCCCCAAAAAAATAAAAAAATAGAAGTTAGGGTTACCAAAGTTAAAAGATCCAAACCTTCACCAAATCTATTGGAATCTCGAAATAAACTTGTGAAAATTCAAAACCGCATGCTTTAGAACGAGAGAAAGTTTTTTGCTCTGATTGAAAAGAAATCAGAATCGTGAGAGGGTAAAAGCAAAGAATGATAAAATGGTGATTCATCAGCCAAAACCAAAAGCACTTTTGACTTGGAAAAAGTTAAAAATTTTAGTTTTTCCAACGTTAGAAAAACTCAGCAGAAAAGTGGGAAAAAGCTATCCATTGCAATTTATTCAACAATGTTTTAAATTAAAAAACACTTTTCACTCAAAAAATACTTTTTAAAAACACATCTCAACAGACCCTCAATCAATACACCATAAACATTGATCTTAATTTAGTCAGAAAGAAGAACCACATCCATTGAAACAATCTTTTGATTAGAAACCACCTTGTTTCTAGCAAGCCATAAGGATCACAATACAGTTGAAATACAAATAAGTCACCAACATTTAACAGAACTATGAAAATTATTGTCCCAACATTCTAACAGGAAGCTTCTCAATTGATTTCAATTGGAGTATGTGTTCTATTGTTTTAAACAATAAAATGAGTAATTTTTTTTTAAGAAAAAAGTGCATGTGACCTTCATTTTCAATGCCTAGATTTTATTTTCTTTTTAATCTTTACCATTACAAATACAATTATAATCACAATAACAAATAATGTAACTTAAATCAATTATAATTAGAATCAATAATTACAAATCACCCTTATACTTTTTTATATATTCGGAGTTAAATTAGAATAGTTTTAGAGAAAACTCAAGCATAGAAGGATTTGAGCTAAAATAAATGTGGAATTAAATTATACATAATTTACATAGGATGAGAGTTGAACTTAAAATATTAAAGTATCTCAATGTCATCTAAAATTATTAAGTGTAAATTTAAATGAATGATGCATTTATTTTACTTTTCTAAACACACACTAAGCTATCATTTCCTAATAAATTTTAATATTAGTACGAGAATTTAGATGCAGTTAATTTTAAAAATCTTTCATTAAGTTTAAAAATTTATAAAAATAATAAATTCTAAATTAAAAAAATTTATAGAATATCAAACAGCATGATTTCCTATTATACAGAGAAAAAAAGAATCTATAAAGACAAAGCAGGCCAAGCTTAAGTCCCAAATCGGTTGAAAATTGTATCGGACCCGAAGCTTTATATGGAAAAGGCTGTCAACCCCATGAACTCTTTGATCTCCATCTCGCATTCATTTGTTTATTTGTGACGCATTGGTCAATACCCTTCCTTTGTTTAAAAATGCGTAGGAACTGGGGAAGTTAGCGGCACTTCAAAAACCCCGGCAAAAACCTTTGAAAATTTTCATCTTTAACAATGGATTTGGACCCAGAAGATGTTTTCAAGGACGAAGAAGACGACCCAGATAACGAGTTCTTCCAGGTTTCCTCTCTTTCTCTCTCTCTCTGTTTCTTTCTTTTTCTTCTATATTCTTCTCCATGGTTAAGAAACGAGAGATGTAATTGTGTTGTTTTTGTCCAATATTTGCAGCAAAGTGAGAGTTCCAAAGAGTATGTTGTTTACTTGGTCGATGCTTCTCCGAAAATGTTCAACACATGTGCTGGTGTAAGTATTTATGTATAATCAAAACGGATAAGGAATACCCGTTTCCTTTTCTTTACAGGTTTTTTAGTAATTGGATGTTCTTTTTTCTTTCATGGATTAATACTGTAATTAAGCTTTTCCTTAACGGATATGTTTTTTTTTATTAACATGTTATTCTTCTTCTTTTTTTTCTATTTGAAATGTACTGACTAGCTGTTGATTTATTATTTTTTATTTTTAAATATTGATAGAATGACCAAAAGGATGAAACTCATTTCCACACCGCTGTCAGCTGTATTGCTGAATCACTCAAGACTCAAATCATTAGTAGATCGTATGATGAAGTTGCAATTTGCTTCTTTAACACTGTAAGATGCAATTCTAGCCCTTTAGGTTGCTATTAATTTTTTTATTTACTGTAGTTAGAGCCTCTGGTCCTGGTGTACAAAAAAAAAAATGGCAGGGGTGGGGCTTTCCACTTAGTCTACTCACAAAATATACTGTTGAACTAGTAGGTGTAACTTTTAGTTCTAGGGTGGCAAACTCAATTGAGTGAAAATCTTGAATTAGATTAGATTTCTATGAAATCTCATGGCGATCAGCGAATTGTGGGGAAGTGTTGGAAAATAGGTGTGTGAATCCTCAGTAAACAGAAGTGTACATGGCAGTTCCAATGCTATCTTTGGATCACTTGGCCATCATTCCTACATGACAAGACGCTATCAGGGCTATTTGGTAACTAGTTGGTTAATCAAAAAGTTTTCAAATAAAATGCATTTTCATTTGTATATGTCAATTTGGTTTTGCCACAATCACACATGGAAACAAAAGAATAGGTAGGAATGCACATAGAACACCAAGTAGTTGCCTTTGTTGGTCAATAGTTTCCATCAATGTGAGATAACTACTCCTAGTTTTCTATATTTGCTATACCAACGTCAACTAGTAAATTGGGTTTACTCGCAAAATATACCACAATACCACATCTATTTGCAGGGATTGTACTTATTTTCTATATGTTTATTGAAGGACTCGTCTATTTGCAGAGATTGTACTTATTTTCTGTGTGTTTATTCTGATCAGTTGACATTGGTAAAACTTGGATAAGTTTCCATCAAATAGATGAGTCCTTTAATAAATATACAGAAAATAAATACAACCTTTGCAAATAGAGTTGGTATATTTTGCTATATGGTCTGAAAGTCTGCTGCCCTAAGTGCCTGTGATATGTTTTCTTACTATTTTGTGTTCTGTCTGCAGAGGGAAAAGAAGAACTTGCAAGATTTAAATGTTGTTTTTGTTTTTAATGTTGCTGAAAGGGAGCACCTAGACAGGCCAACAGCTAGACTTATTAAAGAAATTGACTGTATAGAAGGTAATTTATATTCAAATTTATTGCATTATTGGTGATCAATAATGAAGATTTGATTCTAAGCTTTTGACTGCCTTCTTTAACTATATATTGTTGCTACAATACTATAAACTGATCGCAGAATCATTTATGAGAGAAATTGGGAGTCAGTATGGTATTGTTCCCGGGTCTCAGGAGAATTCCCTTTACAATGCCCTCTGGGTTGCCCAAGCTCTTCTTCGTAAAGGGTATGGTTTCCTGTTGCATTTGTCTTATGATTAAACAGTGCTTGTTGCCTTTCTTACTTTGTTTCCCAAGGTTCCTGCATCTGGTTTAGTTTTGACAGCAAAACTCTTTCAAGTCTATTAAGACAGCTGATAAGCGAATTCTTCTCTTTACTAATGAAGATGACCCCTTTGGGAGTCTCCAGGATGCTGCAAAAAAAGATATGACAAGAACTACATTGCAGTGAGCTAAAGTAAACTAAATATAAAGTTGCACATGCTTTGTGGTTCAGTGTTATATGAGTGCATTCAAACTGATTCCATTACCAGATTATGTCACCAGCATTTTTTTTTTTTACTCTCTTCTTTTTTTACCCTCCAGGATGCACAAGATCTTGGAATCTCAATTGAACTTCTCCCTTTGAGTTGTCCAGATTCAGAGTTCAATGTTTCTACCTTCTATGCTGTATGTTTATTCATTCATGTTGTGAGTTCTTGTAGATTGAACAGGTGGGTTTATACATTTATTTTGGATAACAATTTTTTTTATTTCTTTCAGGATTTGATTGGGTTAGATGGTGAGGATGTTGCTCAATTCATGCCTTCTGCCCGCCAGAAGTATGTGTTTATGTTTTATACATATATATTAATTTCATTACTTTTATGCAATTACTATTACCATCAAGTGAACTCAAAGTCAAAAGAGAATCATTATCTTGCACTGGTATAGATGCGTGCTGGTCAGTGGTCACATGTTATGGAATTTAATTAGATTGTATTGACTCTAACAATGAGCTGATCATGTTCGAAAAAGCACAACACGAAGTATAACGAGCTTTTGTTGTTGGATGCTAATTAGGAGTCCCACACTTCTTTTTTATGACAGAAGAGTTGGCTCCTTTCTGCTTACATCTGATTCACTTTTCTAACTGCAAAAAAAAAAAAATACTCTGCCGGCACTTACACTCCCTTCAAATTTCTGAGTACCTATAAAATAATTGTTCATTTTAGAAAAAAAAAGAAAAAGTGATAACCAAATTTCGTAATGAATTGGTATTTTTAGGCCTTGCGTGTCTCAAACACTGTTTATGATCTCTCACCTCATGCATAGAGCTCATATTAATTTTCAATGGATTGTTTTCTTCAAAATTTTATCATCTTTAATGATTCCGGACTAGTTATATATATAAAATCATGATATACCTAAATGCAGTAGCAATATTAAAACTTACAGATATTTATATGTACATTCGCAATTCTTTTTCATAATCTAATTTCAGATTGGAAGATATGAAAGATCAACTGAGAAAGTGTATGTTCACAAAGCGAGTAGTTAGAAGGATTGAATTTCATATTGCCAATGGACTGTCAATTGAGCTGAATACTTATGCTTTAATTCGTCCTACAGTTCCAGGTAGACAACTCTCCATGTTCTAGTTGAATCTTGAATGTCAGGTGCCATACTATTTAACTCTTTTCCCTCATTTTTCTATGTCTGTAGGGGCCATTACATGGCTTGATTCTGTCACAAATCATCCTTTAAAGGTAATTACAAGTTGTTTTTATGGCTCATGTTGGATATAGGCTCTTAACGTTAGGTAATTCTGACGTTTCAAAAAAAAAAAGATGGTAATTCTGAAAATATACATGCTATATGTGACAATAGGCAACAATCAATTGTACACACATAAGCCTCTGTTGGCTAAGTTTTATTGGGAGTACTTGTTCTATTCTAAGCTTTTATCTTCTTTATGTTCCATCCTTTTCTCCATCTTGCAAACTTTTATATGTCTGTTTCTCTCTCTCCTCAGCTTCCTCATCTTCTCTTAGGATATCTGTGAGTGATTTTAGTTAAAATATTTTTTTGCATTTGTGATGTAAATGAATATCTATTTTACTTTAACAGAGTGGTTCTTTTTATGCTTTATGTATGTATTATGGACTGCAGAGTAAGATATCATTAGAGTTTTGAATAGTTTTCTAAATGGAGCTTAGAAGAAACAATGTGTTTGCTTTTAAGCTGTATGAGTTGGTTAGTAGTTTTTGCTGAGAAGAAAGTTCGTATTTTTCCTTCAATAAATCCTTGCTTCTCTGCATTGCAATATATTTTATATATAAAATATATTAATGAGGATTAGGTAGAAAGAAATGTCATCAAGAAGCATGCTTCTTGCGTTGACCAGTTGTGATTTGAACTTATTTTTAATGATATGGTGCAGACTGAAAGATCTTTGATATGTGAGGATACTGGTGCGCTGATTCAGGAACCTCCTAAGCTCTTTCAGCCGTATAGAAAGTAAACATGGCTAGTATTTTTAGTGCTTTATGTAACAAATTAAAGGAATAGATTATGCTTGTTAAACATTGAAAGCTTCATGCATATGTCTGGTTACATGTAAAATATTACAGTTAATTATTATCGGATATGACCTTAGATTGAATATACTATGACATTGTATTTCATTTCTCGGTTACATGTAAACTATTAAAGTTAATTCTTATTGGACGTTGACCTTATTAGCGGATTGAATATAGTATGACATTTTATTTCCTTTCTCAAGGAAAATATATCATTTCCTTTTCTTCAGTTTATTAGATTTGCTTCTGATTTTGGCGAAGATTTTGTTCAAGAGGCTATACAAGATATATCTTCATCTTTTCTTTGATAAAGACCCAAAGCCTTTTTCTAATAAAAACTAATTCATCGAGAGAGTAAAGGTAAAGTTTTCAATTTTTTATTAATTGATGATACTTGTGATGCATAATATTATGGGGAAAACATGGAAGCATATTTCCTTGATTAATTAAAGCAGTTTTCTAGTGTAGAGCATCATGCCATTGCTTTGATGCTTGTGTTGCTGGTCCAGCAGGGTTGACAAAAGAAGTTTTCTGATTTAGAGGGAACTTCCTGTCACCATTATGGTTGGGCTATTGATGTCTGGGAATAATGTAGTTTCAGACTTTGAAATTTGTTCATATGTTGTACTTGTTAATATTTAGCGGTTTTTTTTTTTTTAACTTTTTCCTAATCAACCCCCTTCACTGTGCGACCCTGCTTTTTCAGTGAGAATGTCAAGTTTTTACCAGAGGAAATAGCTGAGATAAAAAGAATATCACCTGGAAAACTTCGTCTTCTTGGATTCAAGCCAATAAGTTGCTTAAAACATTACTACAACTTGAGACCATCCACGTTTGTATACCCCAGTGACCAGGTTAAGTTTCCTCAAATGATATAGAAATTTGTTTCTTGGATATTTTTTTGCATCTTCTTTACTCTTGATCTTGTACATTTTTATATTTTGAGTTGTTGACTGTTATTCTTTTTGCCTCTTTCTTCCTCACAAGTATTGGTATCAAGAAAACAAAGTGTGATATAGTACAAATTTTAAGTTGAAAGATAATTTTGAATAGGACTGCTTTATCAAACAATGGATGACAAGGTTGTTGGAAGTATAATTGTAAATCTATTGCTTGATGTGTCTTTTCTGTGAAATGAATGGAACTATAATGCAATCTGTAGAAAATGGACAATGAGTTAACTGTGAACAATGCAGAAAGAGTCGAGAAGAGCATGTTCTCCTAAACATAAAAGCCTGCATTAATAAAATGAAAAAGTTTTTCAAAGGCCATACAGTTCATTCCACAGAACTTCAATATTTAACGTGTATTGTTGATTGTTTGACAGATTTGACTAAGGTTTCTTTTTAAAATAATAGAATCTGGTGGCTATAGAGTTTAACAAACTAAAATCTGACATATGTCCTGAGTTTGGTTTTACTTTATGCTTGAATAGATAATGCAATTTCATTGTTGCTTGTGAAATAAAATATGCTGAGATATTTAGTTTTTTGTTACGGGTGTCAGATTTTTCTGTATCCATCCTAGTGATCTTCAATAATTTCCCACCTGACCCTTTTGTAAGATAGCATTGTGATATTTTCAGTTCAATTCTTGATTAGTAGTACTCATAAAGGACCTATAAAAATTCATTGTATGCTGGTCACCCAATCTCCTTTGCATGGATCAAATGTCAGGTGTCACCTCTGGGTCTATACCATTCTGATAATCAGCCAGTTAGTTGTATTAAAGACATTTTTAATTGAGGGTCAAAGATTATAGCATGCCCTCATAAAACATATTTTCAATATAGGGGAACATATTAGGGCATGTGGTTGTCGAAGCTCAATTCAAGTTTAAAGTGCAGATTAAGAGCTAGTTTTGTGTTGCTTTTGAGAAGTATTTATGTAAAGTTTGGTTTAATATCCTATCCTTTTAGCTGCTTTAGCATTGCTGTCAAAAAGTGCTTTTGAGAAGATAAAATGTCCATTTTAGATGTGATGTTCTGAAGTAAAAGATATGCATTTAAATGATATTTAAATTTGTTAATATTATGATATATGAAATATATAAACTTAACTTATAATAAAAATGGGAAGTACTACTGTTTTGTAACTCATTATTAACATTTTGATGTATGAAATATAAATTTTAAGTACTTTTTAAGTGACTAATGGTATTATGATGTGGATTCGCCTTTGAAGGCATCTGTTTGTTACTTATTGCCCTTAGCTTTAATGAAACTTGCTTTTTTTTTTTTTTTTTTGGGGGGGGGGTGTTTTTTTGTTTACATTCACTAAAAGTTTTCTGCTTGTCCAATATAGGAAGTGGTGGGTAGCACCAGCATTTTCATTGCCTTGCATAGATCTTCGCTAAAGCACAAGTGGTTAGTATTTTGCAACTTCACCTTCTATGTGCTGGTCTACTGCTGTTCTACAAACTGAAGCTCCAAGAAGCTGGTAACATATCATTGTTCTTGTTACTAGTACATGATATTTTTTGTCACTGCAGTTTTGCAGTTGCATATTATGGGGCCTCATCTCATCCTCAATTAGTTGCCTTAGTTGCACAAGTAAGATATCTGTTGTACTTCAGACTATTGCATCTGGCCTTGTGATTCATGCAAAAGTCCATATTTGGGAAATTGGTCTTCATTGCTTGTTTTGTTATGTGTTGTCAACTTCTTATTTGTTTCTGTTTTCATCTTTCACTAAATGCTGAGATATATAAGCATCATAGTGGACTTCTGCTCTCTGACACGACTCAAATCATTCAGTTCTCAACAGTGAGAATATGGTACACAAATATTATGGAAATTTAAAACTACCATCACATGTTGTAAGAGTGTTAGGCTTTATAATTGGATCTGTTGTAGAGAGGAAGGTTTCAGCTATTTTTTCTGCTGAAGGTTATCTATATGGAGTTTGCATTAATGTCAGCTTCACCAAGGTTTGAGGGGGAGAAATTCTTAAGGGAAAAGGGGAAGGTTGAAAGGCTGCTTCTGTTGGACTGAATAAAATATGACATATTTTGATATTTCTAGGATAGTAGACTAAGTGGTAAATATAAATCTGAGGAGTAGAACTTCAATGCTGTTTTATTAATGTTACAATATGAGCAAACTTGAAGGCCTCATTGTATCTTTATGTCATTGTAGTTCTTTATCTGTTCTTGGTACAAACGAAGTCTGAACCAGGTTTAATGTGGTGCATATGTATATATGTTATGCAGCTGATTGTGGTACTTCTTGATTTGTGCAGAGAAATTAAATTTGTTTTATGAGAAACTTGGAGAGAATTCAATTTCTTGATGACAATGATGTAAAAACAACAGTTAGAATTGCAAATTATGCTATTCAAAACTGAAAGATACAATGAGACATTTTCATACATACATTTATGTTCATATAGACAATTGTGACAGTTTATCAATCTTCTTGAAACTTCACAGGATGAGATTACCAGTGCTGGAGCTCAAATTGAGCCTCCTGGAATGCACATGATATACCTTCCATACTCTGATGACATCAGAGATGATGAAGAGGCAAGGACATATTCTTGAGTTTATGCTAAAAGGTTTTCAAGTCATGTTTTCACTGATAAAATTGGGGATGTTTCACAGATATTTCCAGATACAGAAGAGGATCCACCTCGAGCTGATCAGGATCAAATTCAAAAAGCTGCTGCTTTAATAAAACGCATTTATGTGAAGGATTTATCTGCTTTCCAACTTGCTAACCCTGGTAAGCTGTCATTTTATAGTTTATAATTGTATTCTGTCATTCTATTGCTTATAGTTATTCACAGACTGTATGAAAATCAATAAATCATTAAATACACTGTAGCCCTGAAATTTTAGAATGGTTCCAAGTATGTGAAAAGCATTATTTTTTTTTTAAACATGATTGAAGTTATGAATCATAATACCCTGTTACTCTAGAGTTATATTATGGAACTACAATTTGCTTATGATACTGAATATAGACATCTGTGGACAAGGTTAAATCATGAATTGATATAATTTCAGTTGATTTTTTTTTTCTTTTGTATGTTCAAGTTTATGTAATTACCGCTTGTCAAATGGTATCAGTTCCCATTCTTTTCAAGCAATATGAGTAATTTTAAGGTTTGATAGTAATAAATTCTGAGGTATAAGACTTTTTTGTTCGTGGTTAAAGTGGACTGTCAAGTTGTTGATGTCATTCTTCTGTTATACTTTGTTGACTATGTCATGATACATTGTTGCAGCTCTGCAGAGACATTATGCAGTATTGCAGGCTCTAGCTTTAGCAGAAGATGATATTCCAGAGATCATTGATGAGACAGCACCTGATGAGGAAGGCTTGACTAGGTAATAAGGATTTGACTTTATTCTTAAACTCTTTCATCCCGTTCTGGTTGTTTATAAAATCTTTTGGCCTACAAACTGGTCATCATAAGAAATCTTTTTGCACAGACCAGCAGTTGTTAAGGCAACAAAAGCATTTAAGCTTTCTGTCTATGGGGACAGCTATGATGAGGAAAGTGACATGGGTAAAGAAAACATGAGTGAGGCCTCTAGAAATCGTAAAGCTATTGCAGAAAATGCAGCTAAGGATTATGATTGGGGTAACCTTTCAGACAAGGGGCAGGTGAGATTTATTTTAGTGTTTTCTTTGATTCGATCATGCTTTTAATTTCTCTTAGTCATCGAAATGGATTCTTTTGAACTAAATTTGAGGGTAATTATACAAACTAGGATTTGAGGCAAAAAAACTTGAGGCTTAATTTATTTTAGTGAATGCTATTTCAGAAGAAAATGCTGCTTCACTTGAAGAAAAAGAGTTTATAAACTTCTTGGTAGGGGTGAAGTCGTTCTGGTTCCAATCAGGTTTCTTTTATTTTTCGAACCGCCCGTGATAATTTGGTTTGGTACTCGGTTTTTTCTTACTAATTAAAAATTAAATAAAAAATCGAATTATGTTCAGTTCGGGTAATCTGGTTTTTAACTTGTATTCCAAAAACCATCAAAATACCACTGTTCAGATCAATATTCGGTTTCTTGGTTTTTTTGCACAGCTCTACTCGGAACATATTCAGTTGAATAACTCTCGGTTAGTAAAAATATACTAGTGTTGCGTTTTCCAATTCTATTTTCCCCTGATTTTGGAATGAACATTGTCATGAAACCTAGTATATATAGCAAGATTGCTGGTAATTGGGGTACTGAAATTGTCACACTTAACAATTCCAAGGAAGTTTATCTTGCTTATTTATTCCTCTTTTGCAAGTTGAAGAATTTAACAGTAGGAGATTTGAAAGTTTACTTAAATGCCCACAACCTTCCTGTTAGTGGGAAGAAAGAAGCTTTGATCAGCAGGATCTTAACCCACATGGGCAAATGAGCAAAGGTGAAGCCGATAAAATATTGAAGACCAGTATCAGATAAGCCACAAGTCCCACCACATTATGCATGCTTCCTATTCTAATGCTAAAACTAGCTTTGCGTTTGCATGATGCTACAGTACTTTTCAAGGCTAAACATCTCTTTTTGCATTGACATCAAAGCTTTTACTGCGCATATTAGGTTTCGTTAGCTCATCAAAATTCGGCTTTTTGATGATGCTTTGTTTAGATCAAGGAGATTAGATTTTATTGTCATTATGACAATGTGTGGACATCAACTAGTATCCATGATCCATTTGTGTACATTTGGCAAAGTTTTGCATATGAAATGAATGTATCATTTGATCTGGTGCAGCTTATATCCCTCTACCAAATTGTCAAATACTCAAGTTGGTACCATAATGTTTGATCTGAACCTTGAGCTTATGTTTTCATATGTGATTCGCGTGTGGTGTTTATAGGTGAAAATAAATGCTATTCTAGTGCTTTAAATGACTTAAATTTATTGTATTTTAGGAGCATTAATGCTATTAAGAAAGTGTATTATTAACTAATTACTGCCATCTAATATAATCTGGATACTGTTTGTAGACAAATTGGAAGTTACAAATGATGATTCCATGCCCTGCAAAGCCTGGCATCTCTCAGATTAATTGTAAGTATCAAATTGGATGTGATAGCAGTCAGTCAGTTGAATATTATATATAATATAATGTGTATCTCTCTGCTGCTTCTCTTTAGTATAGCTATGACCTGGTTAAGTGTTTCCTGTTCGATATAGTGTATAATAAAAAAATAATATAAAGCCTGAAAAACCTGTTATTTTTAAATATTTTATTATAATAGAATATCGATTCAATAATTAAATAGAAAATCAGAGATATCATTCGATTGCCTTCTGACTCAGGTTTTAATATTAAAGCAGTCCAGTTACTTTGCAATGGCACAAGATTTGTAAACAAAATTGATGAAACATTATATATTTATGGGCTATATTATATAGATAGAGATAATAACATAAAAACATAATTTTATCATTTTTAAAGAATTAAAAAGATTTTTTTGAAGGGGTCAAGTATAATTTTATTATATATTAATTTGTAATTTTATTTTTTACAAGAGGATTGAACTGGAATTTTTTTATTGCCGCTTAAACTTAACTTTATATATATTAAATCAATAATTATCTATTATAGTGGTATCATGGAGTGTGTAATACATTTAGAAAATTGAATTTAAAATATATATATAAATACGAATCCTAAAAAAGTTAATTGTTGGTTAAAAAGGGAAATCATTTATTACATAGAACAAAGGAAGCAATGGCCAAATTCCTTTCTTGTTTCTTTAATGGTCACCTCCCCAGAACCCAGCATCATTAAATGCCAACCACTATCCCATTAAGAATGTTTTTGACACATTCAGATTATCAATGATTAAAAAAGAAAGAAAGAAAAATGGGGGAAACTTCCTTTTTACATCCTTTAATCATAAAAACCTCTCTTCATCACATTCATTGTATCCTTTCTTCCGTTTCCCAATGTTAGTTTTTCACTTTATTTACATGTAAAAATTTTACCAAACAAATTTGCCTCTCTTTATATCTGCAAGTTCATATACCCCCCTGGTTTTTTTTCACCATTATCCTTTTGTCAGTTCAAGTTCCACCATTGTTAAGTTCAAGCAATGAACACTACGTGGGCTGCAGCAAACAGTTCCATTGTGGGAAGATAAAAAATGTTAGCTACCCTTTTTGGGGAGGTGACAGGCCTGAGTTTAGTGGTCAACCAGAGTTGAAGTTAACTTGCCTGGAAGATGAAGAAACCCAGATTACAATCATGTCTGTAAGGTACAAAGTCATTGAGATCAACATCAATTTACAAGCTTTCATTGTTGCAAGATTTGATATCTTCAAACCCTTTGTCCCCAAACCCTGCTCAATACCACCTTTAACTTCAACCTTTTGAGTTATGCTTGGAACCTTGAGAACATAACATTGTATTACCATTGCCCTTTGATTTCCAGCATATCTTCAGGGTTTCCAAGTCTGTTTAACTGCAGTAGCAGCAATGGAACAGATATGGTGAATTACTATGTTATAGAATCTGTTTTGGGCAACATTTCAACTGAAGTGAAAGGTGGGTTGAGATCTTGTGATAGCCATGTGATTGTTCCAGCTTTTTATACTGCAGTTGAGACAATCAAGAGAAACCCAACTACAGATACTTTGGTTTTGCCACTTGGTAATGAATTTGGCTTGAAGATGCAAATATAGCTTCCAAATGTGAAGAATGCAATGGTTCTGGTGGTAGGTGTGGGTATAATAAGACTTTCAATCAATTCACTTACTGCCCAGATCATAATTATGCATCTTGTCTTCTATCAGGTATGCAGTAAAAAACACACTTTCTTTGGAGTAATTAGAGTTTTTTGGATCAAATTAATCAGGTTTCTTGGTTTAATTGCTTCATATATGCATTTAGAGGGCACCCTTTTTTTCACTGGAAAAAGGAACTGGAAAAAATTCTAAAACCTGCAGCTTTTTTTCCCTTTGATATATATCACAATCGTGAACTCCATATGGATTCTGTTTGCTCGGAAGTGGTTTTTGATGGGAATAAATATGAAGAATTTAAATTATGTTAATATAAAATCAAAACACAGTATTGAATCAGTTGTCTGCTGTCAGTCAATTCGAAATATAGTTTAGGTGAAAAGCATCATTTTTTTGGTGAATAAAAACTTTCAAACCAAAGTTACATGGGAAACTGTGGAGTATAGATGTTCTTTATTTTGTCAGTTTGATAATAGTTAAGACAGTTTTTGAGGGTTTCAATCAGTAGTAAATCTTCCTTTTTTGCAAAGATTAGCTTGATTATATAGTCAACACTTTGATTTTTCTCTCTGGGGTGTAACGTAGAGTCCAGTTGCTCTCCTGAGTCAAGATGCGGTGTATTCTTTTTATTAGCACAGTCTGCAATGTCTTCGAGTTGTTCCCCTGAATAGCTTGGACTGCCTCAAGACTGTTTGATTGGATCACTATCTTGGAAGGTTCTCTTTTTTGGCTAATTTTAAGTCCGTCAAGGATGCCCCATAGCTCTGCATCAAATATCGAGCACTTGCCAAGGTACTTGTTGTAACCGAAGATCCATTCGCCCTTTTCATCTCGTAGTACTCCCCCAACCGCTGCATTCCTTGAATCCTCTTGAACAGAATCATCTGTGTTAAGAATGATCCGCTCTCTTATCGAAGGGTCTCCATTTGTAAATTCGAAGTCTTTAGCTTCAACCTCTTTATTTGACAAGGAAAATTGTTTGGGCCAACATATTGAGGACTTAATAATCTAAGTGAAGCTCCGTGATTTTCCTTGGAAAATGAAGAGATTTCGGTTCTTCCAAAGTCTCCAAGTCAAGTGCCTGAACAGGCATTCTCATATAATTTCCCCACTGCAATCTTTTGTTTTCATGTAAATTGAGAGACAACCAATCGTGCAAGGTGTTAGAGAAAAAATTAAACTGTTAAGATCTCGGGGCTACCTGTCTCCAAACTTCTTTAGCCAAGGTGCAATCTCGGATGATGTATGAGGTGTCCTTTGAGTCATGGCCATAGAGTGGGTAAGAAGGATCAATTGTTAATCCATGCTTAGCTCTCTCCGCATTGGTGAGAAGTCTCTACTTAATGACGGTCCAAAAAAAGAAACGAACTCTGTCGGCTTGGAAGTTTCCACGCTTTTTTCCATAGCTCATCTTTAGGGTTCCAAGTTTTTTCCTTTAACATTTTGAAAGCGCTTTTAATGGAGAAAGCTCCTGTCGAGGTATGACTCCATGAAAGTTTATCAAGTCCTTCTAACGGGTGTAGTGAAGGGATGCCCTTAATGTGGTAGATAACTTCATTTGGAAGCCAAGCCTATAGAAAGTTAAAATTCCAATTTCCTTCCTCTGTGACTAGGTCATTGAGTAAGAGTCAGTATTAATGTTGGCAGATGTGGGAATATAATTAACTAGAGGACCAATATTGAAGATCCATGGGTCCTTCCAACATCGAAATCTATTCTCGTTGCCAATCGACCACTAAGATTCTCACAAAGGAGAACTCATACTTTAGAGAGCGACTGTTATAGGAAGGAGCTCCGATCCCTTGCGATACTATCAAGTAGAGAATCATCTATCCCATATTTTGATCTAATGACTCAAGCCCGTAAAGCTTGTTCATCTGAGACTATTTTATAACCAAGCTTCAACAGGAATGAGATGTTTTAATCGTGTAATTGTCTCATGCCAAATCCTCTACAGGTCTGATTGCGTTTGTAACGTCACAACAATTATGCAAGTATAGTTGATAGAACAATTCTATCGGATATTGATCCCATGAGGAATGGGTTTTTGATGTTTAAATGTCGGAGCAACTAATACTGAAATTAAGTAAAATGTGAGTAATGATGTCAGTGCAATTACGTCAGATTTACACACTAAAATAGTCAATATTGTCAACGCAATCAGACTTAAATGCCAGAGGTTAATGTCAATGTACTGAAAGTAAGTCAAATGTGTTAAGTGTTGACTGTTGAATAATTAAATGCACGAAATTTAAATATGATCAAGGGAAAAGGATTAGAGGGGATCACTGATTTTGCTAAGTCGCAACGCTGGATGCGTCAACAAGGTATTGTATAGATGAAATGTCATACCAATAACGCACCAATGAACTCTTACCAATAATAATCTACCATTTACTCGAGACTTAAGAACCCACAATCACTCCACCTCTCGATGCGAGCAACGTTGTGAAATTAAGAACAAGTAACTAGAATCTCTTCTAGTCCCAAGCAACTCTCGTTGTCTTACTTGTTAACCTAACCTGTCACCACATCTCTCGATGTCGGTAGACTGCAAAGCCACTCTCGTGTTTGATGCGATTAAATCCAAGAATAAACAGATAAAAAACATTAAATAAGAGTCAAAGTGAGCTAACAATGAAAGATACTCTCGTATTCATTCAATTTCATTAACGCATTAACGTAAAAGAATGATTAAAGAATACGATCGAAGCTTACTATCTCTAGACTACTCGGACTATTCCTTAATTGTTCCTTTTGCTTTGCATCAAGCACCTCTCGTAAGAAGTGGTTGCTCCCTTGCTCCATTAGTTCACCGTTCCAGCTAAAGTCTCCAAATCACACATAAATTACAGACTGTAATCCTCTACCTCTTGTTATATTTCTCCATATTTTCTCCTCTATTTATAAGCTCAAGAAATAGCAGATTTCCTCCATTCTCAGATCTAACTACTTTGTACAGCTGTAAAATTTTGTTATTGACAGCTATGCAGATCTGATTTATTTATTGGACTATTGTAGAATTTCAATGCAAATTTAATTTACGGCAACAATTTGCCGCATTTTTGGACCAACTTGTGGCCACAACTCTGAATGGCTTCAAGAATGATAAATCTCATCTTTTCTCATATCCAATTCTAGTTACCGCTGGTAAAGTTTGTTACAGTCCAGTTGTACACTCACGCAGATCTGGTGTGATCTTCATAAATCTGCAGATTGTCGTCACATTTCTGGTCACAATCTGAAATCTTTAATTGCGGCGACAACGTGCGAAATTCTTGCATTGGTGCTTTCAGAAATACTTGTAGCTTGAATTCACTCATTCCAACGTAAAGATTCCTATGTGGGGACATCTATGGTCACAATTTCAAGCTGAATTTGTGATTGCATTCTGAATTCTTTTTACCCTTGATCTACTAAGATGCATCTTTGTGTTGATAATTTTTAGAGGCAATATATATATATATGCTGCATGTGACGACATTAGTGTACAAAAAGAGATAAAATAACAAGAATTTAAACCAAACAACAATGAGTTAGAAAACATAAAAACTAAGTATGAAATGTCTATCATGCATGCTAAATATGCCATAAAAGAGACAATTAATACACAAATTTAGGGAGAAAATAAATGTCATTTTTAATGCTATCATAACCTTAAACTTGAGTTTTTACTTTTCCTCAAGTAAACAAAAGTTAGCAAAGACACAATCAAAACATGTCATCGCAATTTCCATTCTAGCAACTTAAATTCTATGGAATCTAATTTATAAATTGCATTCATAAGATAGAATAATGCGCCAACAATTTATAGACATGAATAATTAAGACTGCAACTTCACTAATGTTAGCATCATGCTTTGAATCTTAACTTTTATTAACCAATACAACATTTATTGAAAGATAGCATTATAAATATTTTTTTTCTTTTTTTCTTTTCTTTTTCTTTCTTTTTATGTGACTGAGGGATGTCATTACATTTCTATACCCTTGTTCCTTGACAGTAATGATGGGTGCAACAAACCCCCGGGAAGTATGTAATTGCGCCGACACACACTCTTGCAATGATAGCCTTTGGCTAGATGATTTTTCTAACACATGCAGTGGAGTGTTCTACCTTGATAAGTCACAATGCACTCACATTGGAATGTCTTTTTATTAATATATGTCGTTGCAATTGGAAAGTAAATTCAAGATTCAAAGATTAATACTACCCATTCATTACTAATGCAATCCCACCATTCATCCAAAAATAAAAGGACTCAATATTCATTCACATTCATCCAATTCACGCATCAACATTCCAAACAATTCAAGATTTAAGCATAAAATAAAAAAATTTGGGGTCATAATTTTTTTGTAACTTTGCATACTTTCATTGAACTAAATAAACAAGTAAATTTTCAAAAATGAATGTGGGTGCAATTGCATTTCCATTTCACACAAATTTCCCCAAACTTAAAGTGTGTATTGTCTCCAATGGATTGACATTAATATATATATATATGGAAATACAGTGACAATGTAGATGCAGTGATAATAAAAATGTAATAACATTAATAATGTAGGGATAATTATACTACAACTACATGATATGCATGAAAACTAAATTAAGTGCTAAAAATAAAAACTAACTCAGTGTCATGCAGCCAAAGATGTGGTTGCATTGGTCTTCTTCTTCTTGCGCTTTCGTTCCTCCTTGCGTTGCTTCTTGTCTTTGGTGCACTTCCTCCTTCGTTCTTTTTGCTTGGTCGGACCTGCGGATTGCTCCTCAATAGCAAGCATCATGGCCTCCGCCTAACTCGTTTCAGGTGGAATCATCAAATGATGCATCCACAAGTTCAAGTGTGGTGACAAATTCCTCAACTGAATTTCTCGCGACATCAGGTCATTCTCTTCTTTCTTCTTTTACTTTTGTTTGAACTTCGCATGATCTGTAGACTGTTCCTTAGTTTCTATCTCTGCTCTGGCATCATCAACTACTTCATTCGTTGATCCAGTATAGACCACTATCGCCCAAAGGTTTTCATCAGCAGCTTCTGCCTAACTTGCTTCATCTTGCACCAAGCCTTTAGTTATTGCACCTACAACTTCAGGTGCAGAGACAAATTTCTCAGCTAAATTTTCCTTGACATCTAGTTTTTCATCTTTTTCTTTTTCACATGAACTTCATCCGTTTTCAGCATTAAATCAATAGGTGCAGTACAGCTGTACAAAATTGTGTTGACAATGGAATCTTAATGCGTCGACAATAGTGTTTACTTATTCCTTAATTGGTGCAGACATAATATGTGTTTATTCTTCTTCAAGTGCTTCATATTCTTTTATTCTCCAAATAGTCCCGAAATTTTTTTGTTTTTTCTTGCGTTTTTTCCAATTCGTAACTTCTTAATTACGGATATAGGCATCGAAATTATGCTTTCATTGAAATCACATAATGCCTTTCCAATATATCGATCACCAATGAAATAGGGTATTGAGAAGCTCTTGGGAACCTTAAATTCTTGGAGCAATTTAATTGTCATGATAACGCACCCTTCAGTAAGTGTGATTGCTTCAACATCTCTCAATCTTCTCTTTTTTGACAAGGTGTCTTCAAGTTTTTGAGGCTGTTTTGTTGTAACATTTTTTGCAACAAAGTGATCTAATTCTGTAGCCGTAATATTTTTTTTAATCTCTTCAGATGCAGTTTGCTTTTCAGATTGCGTTGACATCTTTCCATTGTTGAGATTTAAATTATCTTCTTTTGCTGTAGCATCTCTAGCAACTTCATTTAGTTGAGTTTCACTTCTGGGAATGATTTCCTCATCATGCTCTTGCACTTGTGATATCGAATTCTCAATATCAACAGACAAAGTTTCTTATGGTTGCAAAATTTATTGCGCCCACAATCTGACCAAATTGATATTCTAGAGCTCGTATGGATTCAGCTTGATTCTGAAGCACAACATCAGTCTTAGCAATATATTGTCTCAACAAATTTTCAATTGATGAAAACTCTGATGCTTCGTCTTGCTGGATATTTTGCCTTGACAAAGGTTGATCATAATTGGGCAATGTCCACTCGGATCTAACGTCATTGTCTATACTTCCAGGGTCTTGATTGTTTCAACAAAAATTTGGATGTTTCTCTCAACCTAGCGTGTAAGTGTTGGAATATGTATTTTCATTTCGATAGAAATTCCTCATGTGGTACACATTTGCTAGATTTGATGGGCATTCTTCAAACTCATGGTTGCTGCCACTGTAATTACAAATTGTCACTGTAAATTTCCATTCTGCAACTACTGTAGCATTTTGCATATTAGTCAAAGAAGATACCTGGGTTGTTATGACATCGAGCTTCATTTTTACAGCATCACTCATGTCAGTCCAAAATCTTAAGGTTCTATATACCTTGTTCTTAGCCATATTTCAAAAAATATGTAAAAGTAAACAACAAAAAGGAAATAAGTTAGTGACGAATAAAATAAAGAATAAATGCAATGACAAAAAAAAAAACATCAATCAAACGCCATTCCCCGGCAACGGGGCCAAAACTTGATCGCGTTTGTAATGTCACAGCGATTGTGCAAGCGAACACACGTCGATGCAAGTATAATTGATAAAACAATTTTATCGAATATCGATCCCACGAGGAATAGGTTCTTAATGTTTAAATGCCGGAGCAACTAATACTGAAATTAAGTAAAATGTGAATAATGATGTCAGTGCAATTATGTCAGATCTACACACTAAAATAGTCAATATTGTCAACGCAATCAGACTTAAATGTCAGAGGTTAAATGTCAATGTACTGAAAGTAAATCAAATGTGTTGAGTGTTGAGTGCTAAATATTTAAATGTACGGAATGTAAATATGATCAAGTTAAAAGGATTGGAGTGAATCACTGATTTCGCTAAGTCGTAACGTTGGATGCGCCGGCAAGGTATTGTATAGAGGAAATGTCACAGCAATAACGCACCAATGAGCTCTTACCAGTAACAATCTACCATTTACTCGAGACTTAAGTACCTACAATCACTCTACCTCTCGGTGCGAGAAACGTTGTGCAATCAAGAACAAGTAACTAGAATCTCTTCTAGTCCCAAGCAACTCCCGTTGTCTTACTTGGTACCCTAGCCTGTCACCGCATCTCTCGATGTCGACAGACTACAAAGCCACTTTCGTGTTTGATGCGATTAAATCCTAGAATAAAGAGATAAAAAGCATTAAATAAAAGTCAAAGTGATCTAACAATGAAAGATACTTTCATATTCATTCAATTGACATTAGAATCCATTAGCGTAAAAGAAGGATTAAAGAATACAACTGAAGTTTACTATATTTAGATTACTAGGACTATTCCTTAACCGTTCCTCTTACTTTGCATCAAGCATCTCATATCATAAGTGGTTTCTCCCTTGCTCCATCAGTTCACCATTCCAGCTAAAGTCTTCAAATCACACAGAAATTATAGAATTTAATCCTCTGCCTCTTAATATATTTCTCCACATTTTCTCCTCTATTTATAGAGTCAAGAAATTATGGATTTCCTCCATTCTCAGACCGAACTACTTTGTACAGCTTTAAAAGTTTGTTATTGACAACTATGCAGATCTGATTTGTTTACTGGACTATTGTAGAATGCCGACGCAAATAATAATCTGCGACAACAATTTGTCGCATTTTTGGATCAACTTGTGGTCGTAACTCTGAGTGGCCTCAAGAATGATAGATCTCATCTTTTCTCAGAGCCAATTCTATTTGCAGTTGACAAAGTTTGTTACAGTCCAGCTGTACACTCACGCAGATCTAGTGTGATCTTCATAAATCTGTAAATTATCGCCACATCTCTTGTCGCGATTTGAAATCTTTAATTGCGGCGAAAACGTGTGAACTCCTTGTGCTAGTGCTTCTAGATATACTTGTAGCTTGAATTCACTCATTCCAACGTAAAGATTCCTATGCAGCGACATCTATGGTCACAATTTCAAGTTGAATTTATGCTGCATTTTAAATTCTTTTTAGCCTTGATATACTGAGATGCGTCCTTGCGTTGACAATTTTTAGACGCAATATATATATGCTGCATGTGGCGACATTAATGCACAAAAAGAGATAAAATAACAAAAATTTAAACCAAATAATAATGAGTTAGAAAACATAAAATCTAAGTATGAAATGTCTATCATGCATGCTAGATATGCCATAAAAGAGACAATTAATCAACAAATTTAGTGAGAAGATAGGTGTCATTTCTAACGCTATCAAGGTCCTAGGTTGATAAACTGCATCCCAAGCAACTAAGGACATCTTTTTCTTACCCTCAAATGTGCCCCAAATGAACGATCGTGCTAAGCTTTCAATTTCATCACATACTTTTCTGGGGATCATCATGGATTGCATGAAGTAACAAGGGATAGAAATGAGGATCGATTGCGCTAGCGTTGCCCTCTTAACAATAGAAAGTTTACGAGTGTCCTAACTTTATAGCTTCATGCAGACATTTTTAACCATGAAATGTATAGTGCTGTTTGTGACTCTCTCTGGTGGAAGAGAGGAACTCCGAGATAGTCTCCAAGTTCTTGTACCTTTTGAAACCCAAGTAAACTACTAAACATGAGGGTTGTAGACTCCTCAACACCTTTAAAGAAAAATATGTTCGTTTTCCTAGAGTTAACTTTATGATCGGAGATAACGCAAAAGTTATGAAGGATCTCCTTTAAAAGTCTGACATGCTTCGCATCCACTTTACAGAAAATGACGAGGTCATCCGTAGAGAAGAGGTGCGAAAAAGTCGATCCCTAGCGAGAGAGGTAGATGGGTCTCCATTGACCACTAGAGAGGGCCGACTTGACAGAGTGGCCCAAACATTCCATGTAAAGCACAAAGAGGTAGGGGAGAGAGGATATCCTTGTCTAATTCCCATGACAGATTTAAACTTAAGTGTTTTAACGTCATTCCACATGACTTGCATAGAAGAGTTAGTTATAGTAGAGACAATGACATTTTGAAGGTAAACGAGAATACTTGTCTCTTGGAGGGATGCATCAATGAAATCCCACCAAACCCGATCATAGGCTTCTCAAGGTCGATTTTGATAGCCATCCATTTCTTGCTCTTACTGCTCTTCATTGAGTGTATGACTTGTTGGGCGATGACAATGCTGTCAATGATGTTTCTTCCAGCGATGAAATTGGGCTGTTTTTATGTGATGATTTTGGGAAAAGACTTGAACCGATTTGTAATGATCTTCATCACCAGCTTATTAAGGACAGTACAGAAACTAATCGGGTGAAATTGAGAGAAATCCTTAAGGTTTTAGACTTTAGGGATAAGCACGATTAGGGTGTTATTGAGCTCCGCTTCAATGCCACCTCTATTGAAAACCTTCTTAACTCACTCACAGATATTGGGTCCGAAAGTGTCTTACTATTTCTGAAAGAAAAAGGCATGGGAACCATCGCTACTTGGAGCTTTTAGCGGAGCAATGTCGAAAAAGGCGATCTTAATTTCCTCATCAGTAACTTGTCTACCTAAGAAATCAAGGTCGAGGTATCGAGTTTTTGAAATTTGTGAGGTGGCAAATTCTTCATGGTCCTAGGGTCCTCACCATATAGTTTTTGGTAGAAGTTCGTAGCCTCTATTTCATAACCTCCGAGTCGAAAATCCACTCACTAGAGGAATTACGAATAGAAGTCATGCAATTGTTCTTCCTTCTCTATAAGGAACGAGCATGGAAGAATTTAGTGTTACACTCCCCAAGGTGAAGCCAACCACATTTGGCTTTTTGCTTCTAAAGGATTTTTTCACGGTCCAAGACTTCCACTAATTCTTGCCTCAATTCAATTCCGCGATGAGCTAAGAGATTAGACCTCGAGGTATCCATTTGTTCCTAGATCGTAGACAACTTGTGGATCAACTTCTTCTTACGGGTAATGATCTGGCCATAGATAGACTTGTTCCACTTTTTAAGAACCTCGTAAAAGTAGCAAGCGAGTTTGTCATGGAGCCTCTAAAATCCCATTTATCTTTCACAAAATTTCCAAATTAAGGATGTTCAGTCCAACCCACCAAGAACTAAAAGGACCTTCCTTTAGGTAAGATATTTCTAGTTTGAGGTTAAGAAGGAGAGGTCTATGGTCAAATTTGATCTTAGGGATGGTAATTAGACTTTTAGGGAAACTTTTCACGTAGGATTCGTTACTCAATGCACAGTCTAATCTTTCAAAGAGGTTGCCCCGATGCCAAGTGTAGGGAGGGCCCCTAAACCCCAGATCATAAAGGTCAGTTGTTTCCACAAATTCACCAAAATAAGGACATCTCTTCCCATGTGAAAGACCTCCTATTTTCTCATTAGAGAACAAAATTACAATGAAATCCCCGATAATTACCCACGGGGTATGGCTCATAGAGGATCTCAGATCTCTCTAGAGAGTTTGGCGTTTCTTGTAGTTAGGGCTATCATACACAAAGGAAACTATGAATGGCATCGAGGAAGAATGGGCCCAAATCTTAATTAAAATAAATTGTGAGTGGTTTCGAATTACCTCTACTCTAATTGAGTCCCTTTAGCCAATCTAAATGCCTCCGGTGAAGCCAATGGTCTCCACACGATGGGAAAATTGAAAACCTAATTTGGCTATGATTTTATCAGCTTTATGCCCGTTAACTCTCGTCTCTAACAAACTGATGACATCAGGCTTATGTTTCATGTTGTATTCTCGAATAATGTAAGGAAATCTGACGCTCGCACATCCCTGACAATTCCAAGAGAAAATTTATGTAGTCATAAAAATAAGACTAGGGAGAAGAAAAGAATACTTACTATCGATGAACAGAATTTTCATCGATCCCCATGTCTTCATGAGTAACATTTTGCTTCTCATTTGCCAAGTCTGATGAGATGACATTAACGATTCCTTCCACAGACTCGACTAGAGAAACTCGGGATTACGTAGGAGCTTTGAAATGACCTCCTCGTCCTCGGAGGGCAATGTTGGATTTTTTACTCCCTCGAACAATCCTAATTTTACCACTAATTTTTCGATCTTTATAACCTAAAATATTGATGCCCAAAGAATTTGAGTTACAAATTTTGGTGCATTCAGTATCTTGTGTAGGCTCTATAAATGTCACTGCGGAGTGCTTTCCCAGGTTCAAGACACCTCCGGTTAGTTGAACCACCACCTCTTTTGGGTCCGTAAGATAAAATAAATTGAGTGGGATTTTTAATTAAATTAAAATCTTGAATAGAACCTTCAACGCCTTTTGCAACATCCTAAGTATTGGATGGAAAAAAAGAATTTATTGACTTAGGAGAATTAACAAAGAGGTGAGGTTGTACCTGGTTTTTAAACTTGTTTCGATGAACAGGAGCCCCCGAAATTCCATTTTGCTTTGGACTACCATTTGGGCCTTCTAACCATTCGGCCTGCGAGGTTGGATAATAATCGATCATCTCCAATTGCAAGCTCGAACTTGGTGGCTTGGTGGGGACCTTGGATGTGTTGCTTTGTACTAAAATTGAGGGCAATAATTTTCCAATTGCTTTGACCCTTCGACTGCCAAATTGGCTTTGAAAAATTACATGGGTTTTTTCCCCAAGTGGCTTTATTGCCTTTTGCTTAAAATTTCCTCCTCAGTATTAAATGCTTGCATGCAAATAGGGTTTCCTTTGGAGTTAGACACGTTTAGGTTGGTAGATTGATCAATTTGGATGGGGCATTCGACGTTGGAGCTACTCTAGCTTGTCCCTTTCCATTTTTGTTTTTCATTTGACCGTTGGAACTTTGCACTAGGTCGGCAGAAAAAGCTGCAGTAACTTACAAGTTTCTGTTTGGGTTTTGTACACCTAGAACAACATAATTTTGGGAAATTGGGATGCCATTTTATTGACCCACTGTTCGCCCGTTGCTTGTTCCGACCACCACTTGGTTCCTGTTGCGCCGATTAGAGACTTGCATCTAATAACCGTATAACTCTTGGTCCTTAGAGTTATCACCTTTCGCACCTTTCATCCTCACCAACGTGGGAGCCAATGTTCATTCCATGAAACTTGTTGAGGAAGTTGCTTTCTTTCCATTTGCATTTCGATCACACTTTTCTTTAATGTGGTCGACTTTCCTACATTTAAAGCAAATAGAAGGGAGCCCTTCATAAATGATAGATTGTTTCCTTCCATCAATCTTAAAGAATGGCACAAGGGGTTTTGACATATCCACCACCATGACTATCCTTGCAAATTTACCCTTTCTCCCTTTGGTTATATTGTATTCCACTTTGATGACGGTGCTTATTGCTGAAGCTAAAAGGCACATATTAAGCCCTTGGTGTAGTAACGATAAGGGAGTCCCGGTAACCTTACCCAAGCGATGATCTTTGATGGGAGTGTCTTTTTCGTTTAGAATGCTCGGCTCCATGGTTGCACTACTAGGTAATAACCATAAACCATCCAATGGCCTCATATGAGAATCCTATTGTAATCATTTTGACTAGATAGCTTGACAAGAAAATAGTTGTTGTCTAGATCAACTATCTTGTAGTCACTTGTCAAGCTCCAAAGACTCTTAATTCTGTTAATGATAGCTCTATAACCGATAGGCCTACCAAGCATGCGCACTATTACAGTTTGCTTATTATTCTCATCAATCAAAGAGTGAACTCTCTCAGAGAACTTGACTTAGGGATAGGAACCCTCCAACGATATATGAACATCATCCTCAAGGAGGGTGATTTCTTCTTCATCCACTAATGAGTGGCACTTATCCTCCCTATGATTTTCACCTCTACTACCCAACATGATTTCTTTGAAGGAGGTTTTGACCGGTTTTGGCTTTTTCATCTCTTGGTCAAGATCTTCCACATCTTCCTTGTTCTTTACTTTCTTGGTAGCCCATAGTAACTCTGTCGGAAGGGGGTCGCCAGACCATTCATTAGAGACCAGAGTATTCAGGAAGACGTCCATGCTTTGCTTATTTGATTTAGGTATACGTTGGACTTTGAGAAGTTGGTATTTCAATTGAAAAGCATCAACTTTAATGCAAATGAATGTGAATGTGTTATTATTCTAAAGTTACATGTAATATGGTTGCTTTTCATATGAAAAAAGAAAAAAAAAGAGTAAACTACACTCAGGTTATTAAACTAATAGTAAATTTACGTTTTAGTCATTTAACTTCAAAAAGTTACAAGATTGTTGTTGAGCTATTTGAAAGTTTTCATTTAAGTCATTGAATTGTTCGAAAGTTTTTACTTAAGTCCCTAGGCTATTAAGTTTTTCTTTAAAAAAAGTCTAGTTAGGAAGCTCTAATGAAGATTTGACGATCGGTATGGTCGATTAGTACCCATCGATGAGAAGAACATACCTAAGATCCTAGTCGATCTAACGGTCATTGTTAGAGATCAGAGAAGAAAACTATTTCGATTTTGGTTTGTAAATTCGTGACATTCAAAGAAATTTCATGAAAAAAATCTAAACTGTAAAAGAGAAAGGAGAGAAGAGCTTTCAATGCGAACAAAACTTAAATGAAAACTTTCAAATAGTTCAATGATCAATTTGTAACTTTTTGAAGTTGAATGACCAATGCGTAAATGTACTAATAATTTAATGATCTTGGGTGTAATTTACCAAAAAAAAATGGGAACAAGGAAATTGCTTAGTCTTTTAAGAGTAGGTTTAATATATAAAAAAGCCTCTATAAAATAATTTAATAATCAATTGAATTCTCAATAGAAAACAACATCCAATTGAGCTCTTAATCAAATATAAGCAATTAATTAGGCCCTTGAAAAACCAATTTCTGTGTAAGCCTATGAGGTATGCTAAGTTCTCCATGTGACAAAATCTGATAATTTCCTTTAAAATTGTTTTATAAACATTAAAAAAAAATTTAAAACTATAAAAAAAAAGAATTTTGGAAAAAAATTCAAAAAATATAAATTTTTTTTACTAATTTTGATATAAAAAATTAAGTTTTTGCGCACTTAAAGAGCTTATTCTCGGGTATTTCATAAGGATTTTTAATGCTTTTTTGCATTTAAGTATATTTCACTTTTAGATTTAATTTTTACATAATTTTATGTTTTTATGAGTAAAATGGCAATTACATGCCATTATGGACTTAACCTGTGTGTAAAGATTATTTCAGGTACCTAAACATGAGACAATTCATCCACATTCACCTCAAGCTCAATTACAGGAGTAGGGTCGCTAACGACCCTAATAGTACGACCTCGGCCTCGACCTTGGTCGCGACTAATCGTAAGTCTAGAACTCTTACGTGGTGGCATACTATCTATCTACATAAGTAAAAAGTACTAAAGTAAGAATTAGTACCGGAAATTTAGAATAAATCACAACTTTAATATATCTATACAACAAAAGTTATTTTATAACACATTAATTTATTTAAAAAAATTCTCATTTAACCCCAAAACTTTTTAAAACATGCCCGAAGAGTCTCACAATCCGAGGGTGGAACTTGTCTTTGATACCACTAAATGTAATCTCTTTTACTCGACCCAGAAGATATGATCAGATTTAAAAGGTTATTTCTACAATTGTACACTCACGCAATCCGATAAACCACAATCATTCACATACAATCATACTTATATATAATATATAGTCTATAATTTAAATTAAATAATTAAACTTCCAAAATAAATACCAAAATCCCCAAATTAAAATCAACTTTACAAACCCAATAAAATAATAAACAAAGTATGATGAAATCCCAAAATAAAATAATAAAATAAAATAAATCTATAAATATGCCTCCGGATACCAAGTCACTTATGTCTCGAATATCTGTAAAGGAAACTATAGGAAAATGAGCTAAAAAGCCCAATGTGTCTCTATAGAACATACATTCTAGTAAATTATCACAACAAGTTTATAACACCAAATGTAACCACAAATCATGATATAAACACAAGCGCCATGCAATGCACCCATACTCCAACACACCAACATAGTAAAGAGATTCCCCAGAACCCTTTCTCAACCAATTGTCACTAATCGCAGTGTGGTTTCACTATCAACCGTTTAAAAGGATGATAATCACGTCTTCCACCGAACAAATCCAACCCATGAATACATAATGGTATGAGCACATGAATATCTTAGTTTTAGTCTCATTCTCAATCTCATAATATTACTCATATTTCACAGTGCACAATAGTATAATCATAATAAATTAAATTAGCCACAAGTCTTGTATGTATGTATGACAATATCAACATGCTTTACTCAACTCAACCCCAATCATACCATCATCACCTCACAATATACACAAATACAATATGTCTCAATAACAACACATAATAACAAATAACACAACATTTCATACAAAAGGGTATATTACAGTTAGAAACACGCCTCTAGGAAGCACAACTCTAACGACGAGGAGGTCATCCACCACGCACTGATCGAGTACCCGGTCTAACGAGATTAGATCCCACAAACACAAACTAATTATTAATACTATTCCTAACCCACCAATTAAACACAAAACTAATTGAAATAACTCATGCATAACTCTCAGAACTAGTGCAGGAGTAGGTTGCACAGGTGGAGGAGGTAACTCTTCAGCCTCGAAGTCGTGATCACCTAAACATAAATATCTCACATTAGATTTTCCAAATTAAATCTCTGAATAACTTTAAGTACAAAACTAAAGATAAAACAGTCAAAATGAGGCTTTCGGGTTTGAATTTGACAAAACGGACAGCTGAAACGGACTCAAGATGTCGAAAAATGGTAGGGTAGGGTTTCTCGAAAAAAATCAACGGTCAACCCAATAAGTTAACGGTCAATGAGTTCGGGTTGGGTTGTCGGGTCGAACCGATTGGGCTTGGTTTACTTAGTTTGGGTGTTACAAATGATAGAACGAGCGGTGGAGCACTGATGGTATTACAAATGATATAAATTTTCTTCCCAATTTAGTGTTTAAATTGTTTCTTTTGTACTTCATTTAGCATGCATCATTAGAATTTTATACTTAGTTTTCATGTTTTTCAACTCATTGATAGTTAGTTTAAATTCTTGTTATTTTTATTTATTTTTGTACTAATGTCGATGCAAGCAGTCGAAATATTGCGTCTTAATATTATCAGTGCAGGAACTCAATCTAGAGCCTAATTGCAATAACGAGATCAGTTGAATATTGCGACAAAGAGATGTCACTGCATTGAAACTGAACCTCAAATGAGAAGAATCAAGCTGAATTCATAGATGGAAGCACCAACGCAGGAATTTCACAAATGTTTCTACAATTATAATTTTAGAATGCGTCTAACAATACAGCGACAATCTGTAAATCTCTAAAGAATACACTAGAACTACATGAGTGCACAACTATAATTTAACTAATTTTTACAGTTGTAAAATCCAGATCTAGATCTGATAGATAAGGTTGAATCCTGTAATATTTTAGAGGTTATTAATATACGAACAAAGAAGGAAAGAAATCATCGAGAGCAAAGGGATTTAATTTTGAAAATTATGTGTGAATTGGAGATTTGAGCTGGAAATCGGGGAATTGATAAAGCAAGTCTGTAACTGCTTCTGATGAGAGGTGCTTGATGCCGAGTAAGAGGAACAATTAGGGAGTAGGCCTAGTAGTTTAGAGATAGTAAGCTTCGTTGTACTCTTTAATTCTTCTTAAACGATGATGGATTTTGATGATATTAAATGAATATGAGAGTATCTTTTGATGTTAGATCATTTTGATTCTTACTTTACACTACTTATCCATTTATTCTTGGATCTAACTGCTCTAAACACGAAAGTTAAATTGCAGTATGTCGACATCGAGAGATGCGGTGATAGGTTAGGTTAACAAGTCGGTTAGACGAGAGCTGTTCAGGACTAGGATAAAAACCAGTTACTTATTCTTGGATACACATCGTTACTCGCACCGAAAGGTGGAGTGATTGCATTTGAGTCGGAATTAAGTAGGGAACTATTGTTGGTAAGAACTCAAAGGTACTTTATTGCAGTGACAATTCATCTATATCTTACCTTGTCGACACATCTAGCGGTGCAACTTAGCCATATTCAGTGAACCATTTCTACCCTTTACATTTGGTCACATTTATATTTCATGCATTTTAATTTTCAGTATTCAACACTCAACACAATTGGATTTATTTTTAGTACACTGACATTTAATCTCTGAAGTTTAACTCTAATTGCGTTGACATTAATTGACTATTTTAGTGTACAGATCTAACATATTACACTGACATCAGTACTCACATTATATTTAATTTCAGTATTGATTGCTTCAAAATTTAGACATCAAGAACCCATTCCTCATGGGATCGATATCCAATAGATTTGTCTATCAACTATACTTGCATCGACATGTGTACGCTTGCACAATCATTGTGTCGTAAAAACACTGATCATGTACAAAATAGCAAACGAAAGCCGAAAGTTTGCTTGTCATTTCTCACAACGATGTCGATAGAGATATGAGGTGAAGGTTTGATTCACAAAAGAATGGGAATTATTTGGGTAGTGGCGGTGTGATGAACAGACAACACTTCGGCCTTGATCGGAGCGGCGTTGGAAAATAAATATTGAGAGGGAAGGGAGAGGATAATCGGTAGCACAAAAGCAATGGGAGAATAAGAGACTTTCAAGAAGAAAAAGAGGATTTTATACCTAGTAAAGTGGAACATTTATTCAGAGGTCCTAAGACAACACTAAGGTTACCATTTTGACCCCAAACTTTACATGCACTACAATTTGGTCCCAAATTCCAAATTGACCACAAAGTTTAATCTAGAGTTCTATTAAGTCCATACTTTACCGAATTTTAAGCAAAAGACCCTCAAATTCCAAAAATTCCCTAATTTAATCCCTAAAATAAAATTAAGGTGTTACATAGTTGAAAAAGAAGTGAGGAATATACCTAAACCAGAGCCAAGTTCATGACATTGATGAAATTCCCATCGACTAAGGAGTTGGCTTTCATAGTTTTTCAGCCTCGAGTGAACTGTCATCAAGGTCGCGGCACCAAGGAGTGAATGTCGTGACACTAGCCTTAAAAATCGCGTCTTTGACCTATTGAAGTTGCAACACTAACCACAGTTCCTAAAGTTGAAGAATCAAGTAAGACTGAGTGCAAAGTTGTGATATCCACCTTCATGGTCGTGATATCCACCTTCATGGTCGCGACATCGAGTGGTCGATGGACTGTAATATTGTTGATGTCGTGACATCAACTTGTAGGTCGCGACATTGAGCCTGACTTGTTATTGTTAGGTCATGACATCAACTTGTGGATCTCGACATCGAGCCTGATATTGAAAGGTAATCTACAATCACTTTGGTAATCTACAATCATTCTTAGGTTAAGTTTAGTTAGACTATAATTGCTACTTTTGAAGTCTTTTTAGGGAGTTAGAAAGTTTTTAGGTTAATTCTTAGTATAAGGTTTTAATTTTTCTAAAAAAAAAGTATTCTTCTCTTAGAAAAGTATAAGGACCATTCTGTACTCTTAAGTATTTTCTTAAAGTTTATGTTTTTACTTTATCTAATTATACAATTCAACATTCAGGCTTTCCATTGTTGGTGAATCGAAACACTTTTACTTCATTAATTCAAGGATTTCAGTAAAAGACATTGAACATTTCTAACCTTTTTTAATTTCAATTATTTTCGTCATTGATTTTAGCATGAAATTGATTGGTTGTATTGATTTTACATTGGGTATGAACTAATTATGTGAGTAGTTGACTGATTGAAATGTAAAGTGGTGAATTTTAGATTAAGGATTAAATCGTAAAATTTAGATTAAATTGAATTAATTGAAACAACTTAGTATTGACAACTCTAGGTGAAACCGAGAGGAGAACCTATTGTGTAATAATTTATTTAGTACGGTTTAATCTAGTGAGGTTGAGAGGTAAATTGGATTAAATTGCATATTTAGGTTAAAATTGAGACCGAGAGGTGAAATTTGACTAAATAGGAAATTAGGAATTTAGTCCCCTAAACTATAAATTCACTACTAGCATGGATATTAATCAAATAATATTGTTGCTTGATTGTTTTAATTGTTAAATTGAATAAATTGCATTTTAGTCCTTGTTATTTAGCAATTTCATAAATTCACTTTTTTTGGTTTGTCGTAATAACATATCATAAGAGTAGTTTATTAGATTGTCTCTTGCATGCTTAGTTGTTCTTATCGATTTAGTAATCCTTTCTCTCTTGGGTTCGATCCTTAGAATATTTTGTATTTCGATGTAACACGAGACATATTACAACTAGACACATGGCACTTGCAAAACACTTCACTTCATATCTATTTATTTGCAATTTTTTTGCTCGATGTACGTACGTTGAGGGGCGATCAGATATCGACCCAAAAACCCAAATTAAATCATATCCATCTAACAGTATTTAACAAATTAAACGTAAAATTAAACAAATTCACAATTAATAGTAAATTTATTCTATTAAAAAAATCATGAAAAAAATAATACCTAAAAATATTAACAATTAATTTTTTTTATTAAATTAACCCCAAAACCTGAAATAAACACTAAAAAGTTATCATCGTTACCTTCAGTTACTGAAATATATAATCTTTGTCAAATACAAGTGCCACATTGGACAAAATAATAACACGTGTACCACATTAGAAAAAGTGTCAAATTCAAGTACCAAATGTTTCATTAGGCCCATTAAAATTAAAAATATATTTGAATGTAATAAAAATAAATAAAATTTGGCCAAGTATATTGATATGATTTAAGGGTTTATCTAAAATATTATATTGTTTATAATATTTCGATTAGATTACTTTTGTTAAATGGAGGTAAGTGTATCAAAATAAATAAAATAAAACCATACTTTTGGGATAAAAGTGCAATTTCAAAAACTAAGTGGGGGGGGGGGGAATATACAATAAAATAAGGGTAACAATGTACAAAAAGAAAACTAAAATTTCAGCTAAAACCCTAAAAATCTCCCATCCATTGCCAATATATAAGTTCACCTAAAACCCCAAACGCTGGTATCTCCATTATTCGGCGTCTCCAATCTCTACCTCTCTTTATCTCGCCTAAAGGTGAACCATTTCTTCATTTCCCCCATTTTTGCTTGATTTTTATGTTTATATTAGCACACATCGAAGGCTTGCAGGTGATTGTTTTCTTGAGAACCTGTGAGCTCAATAGCTGTGCAATATCATGAGTATCATCCCCTTCAATAAATTTCTCCTTTTGATAAATAACCATCATTTATCATGAGTTTGAATGGTAGATGATTACATTTTCATAATACCCATTTACTAATATTTGGTTATTAGAATAGCCCGTGAGTTCCTTTTTGTTGATCTGTTGTTGCAGATGCAGACGTTCAAGAGTTTCTTTTTTTTTTTTTTGTGTGTGTAGTTAAATATTTGGTAAATTAACAACTTTATGGTGAAAATTTGTTCCTTTCAAAGTAACGAGCTGTTTCAATCTGATGATGAAAATGTTTTTGTTTGATTAGTTTTCTTTTGGTATGGGGTTTTATAGTTTAATTTCTCTCTAATATTTAATTTTCTTAAAAATTTTGCATTTTAGGTGCTAGATTCCTTATATTGCTTGAGTTGATACCTTGATGGAGTAAGGTGCAATTTGTATGCATAAATGTTTAAGATATGTGCAAAACAAATTTAAGCTATACAGGCATTTGTATGCGTGCCTATATATATACAAACAAGTTTAAGGGCGGGTTTGGATGGGTGGTGCATCTAGTTTACTTTTTGTCTTACGCTACCGTATCTAATTTCACTTTCACTGCTGATTTTACATTAACTGCTGTTAAACTTACCGTCCATCCAAATCCACCTTAAGATGTACATGTTTTTGAATGTTTGTATATAAAATTAGTTTAAGATATATAAAAATGGTAATAGGCTCTATAAATAGTGGCCTAGCTTGTCCAACAAATGTGCTAAATTTTGTTTTTCTTGTGTTGGCTGGTATGCAAGATTTTGATCAAGTTGAGAAAGGGGTCTCTAGGCATACTAGGCCTGCATCTGCTGGACTGCACATACTCGAAATGATTTGAAATGATTTTGTTTTAAGATGCTAAGATGCCACATCTAGGCGTGACTAGACTTATGCCTGAACAACAAGTGGGTATTAGTAGATAAATCTTGATTGATTATGATATAGAATGTGTTTTGCAAGTAAATTAGGAGGATTTATTCCTTCTGTTTGTTCCTTTGCATGTGTACAATGTTTGAATTTGAAGAGAACTCAATGTTTTGATTCTTGTCTGCAGGTGTGTCAACTGGGTTAGCAAAATGTCAAACCCCAAAGTTTTCTTCGATATTTTGATTGGAAAAGCAAAAGCTGGCCGAGTTGTAATGGAGCTTTTTGCTGATGTTGTACCAAAAACTGCTGAAAATTTCCGTGCCCTCTGTACTGGGGAGAAAGGTATTGGACAGTGCGGGAAGCCGTTGCACTATAAAGGCTCGGCATTTCACCGAATCATCCCGAGCTTCATGTGTCAAGGTGGAGATTTCACAAGGGGAAATGGCACGGGTGGAGAATCAATCTATGGCATGAAATTTGTGGATGAAAACTTAAAGCTCAAACACACTGGACCTGGTTGTCTATCAATGGCAAATGCTGGACCAAACACCAACGGTTCTCAGTTCTTTATATGCACCGAGAAGACCACATGGCTAGATGGAAAACATGTTGTCTTTGGTAAAGTAGTGGATGGTTATAGTGTTGTGAAGGAAATGGAAAAAGCAGGCTCAGAAAGTGGGAGGACTTTGCAACCTGTTGTGATTGAAGACTGTGGCGAGGTAAAAGAGAATTGATGCAGATGCAGATGCAGGGAATGCTTAAATACCGTGTTTTTCTTTCACTTGAGCACTGCTCTAGAATGATTATATATCAAGTTAAAAGAAGAACATAATCTGTTTTGGTTCGACTGTTTGAGCCTGCTTGGCAGATTGGCTATAATAATCTCTTTACTGTGCACAAACAAAATATACTCTTGATTGAAGTCATGCATGAGGCATAAGGAAAACTAATATCGGGATGACAATGTTGAATGATTTCTCTCGCCTCCATTGGATATGATTTTTGCATGTGGAATTCATAAGTTCAATAAAAGATTAAATAATATCCTATCATTGGTATTATATGATAAATGTAAAAGTAACATAATTATGGGTCATTACATAATTCGTCTTAGAGAAATGACCCATGATTTAAAGAAGGGAAGGTAAGAAAGGAACCATACCCTGTTCTAGATTTTGAAGAGAGAGGAAATAGGAATACGAAGGATGCGTTTGACAAAACTTTAGTTCTAGTTCAAAAACTTGCAGCACAGCTAATGTTGGAATAAAAGGGTGAAGTGGATTCTTCCTACAAGGTTTTTGACTTGCATGAAATGATTAAAATTGGGGGAATTTAGAAATAATTTAATTTAGGGTTTGGATCTTGAAGTTGAGAGTGCTGATGGTTATCTTAAGATTTTTTTTTATGCAAATCGCTTTTGTTTTTGGATCGACATAGTTTGCCACAAGAAGAGCAAACAAGATTGAGAACAGCTTCAGTGGACTCGAAAAAGTTGGAATGGGAGGTGAGTTCGGCATGTTCTTGGGCTTCCTCCATCGATTTCAACAAAGCCCCATAGTTCCCACACTTCAAAGAAACCTCACCATTGATAGAATTTGTTGATCAAAGCTCGCTTTTTAGATACTTGATTCTTCAATTTACTTAAGTTTTTTTTTTTTTTTTTTAATGAGAATTGAAATGATGAGTTAAAATTCAAATCAATAATTGTTGAAAATGTCAAGAATGTGTCGTTCATCATTTCCTATCTACAAAAAATATAAGATCAAAAGAAACGACTTTAAAACAAAAAGAAAACTCATAATTTGGGGGCAAATTTTAGGGTTTTTATCTTATTTGAAGACAAAAAAAATTGTGAAAATTGAAAATTAAAATAATATAATAATTTTATATTTAAAAAAAAATTTAATAATTTTAATAATTTTATATTTAAAAAATTAATAATTTTAAAATCTTTACGGATCACGTCTTCATTTAAATACATTTGAACCATTACGTTAACGATTTATGTTGACCGTTAGTCAATTAACTACCACGTCAATATCACCGTAAAAAACCAATCAATTTAACCAAAAAAAAAAAATTAAATATGAAAGTACTCAAAAAAAAAAAAAACACCATTAAGAGTCAAAATGACTCAATACCCAATCGTTAGAAACAATTTTTGTCATTATACCATTTAAGATAATATCATCACCGTTCAAAACAAAGATATTGTTTTGATCTATTAATAGATTATTTCCCAACCATGCATTTTCCTTCCATCCATCTTCTTTCTTTAATACCAAAGTAATAATTGACATCTAACATTACTCCCCTCTTGAAAAAAGAGCTTGTCTTGCTAGCACAAAGTCTCTTATGGATGCCCAACTCCCATTCAAATTGATTTTTACTACTACTACTATAGGTGTTACAAATGTAAGCTTCTGGCATTAAGTGGCTCTAAATTTATTCAATTTCACCAGAAAAGGAATGATATACAGGATGCGACCAATCATGATTTGAATATGCAACATGATAAAACAACCACCCCAACAATATTGATCCATCAATGCTTCCTACTCTCAGTTAAACACCTGCTTCTCTGTTTTTCAAAGTGCCGTGATCAATACAAGGACACAAAGAACCACATGAAGATCCTTTGATCTAGTGTCATCAAACCTTTCCAAGAGAACATGAATTAATCTGCAATGTAAAGTTCAAAAATTGAATTCATTGGACATATACCACAATTATGCATTAACCTTGTTGATGGGATGAAGTGCCACATAAGGAAACTAGCATTGCTTGAAATCTTTCTTCCTAACCTCACAAGTTACCTTCTAATTTCAAGTCCTGATTAGTATCCCATGAATTTGTTTAACAGGATGATAATGCTGCAACACATTTCAAATTTTAGGCATCTTTATGATACATTTAAAGAAACATTAGAAAGCAGATAGAATCAATACATGCTTTAAATGTATATAAAACAAACAGTGAACTGCCTCTTGCTAATAATGCAGCAGAGTATTATACTGAAGTTCTTTGGCTAAATTATTTGGCAACAACTAGAATGTTGCAGAAATGTAGCTACAAGGGCATTGAACTGAAGCACCATTATTAGGCCTCCAGTAATCTCTATTTGCAATCAGGATTAAAACAAAATCACTCACTTTCAGTTCTTTTCATTCCCAATCTTCATCACCCAATTGATCATCCGATTCTTCCTTTGGTGGCCTGACCACCAATACCACAGTTCCTAGAGACTCCTTCACACCCATTTCCTTCAACTCTGATCCTGTATCCACCTTCAACCCGCCACCATCAACCATCGCCAAGTAAAACGCAGCATCCACTTCGACCTCCTTTCTATTCCGATCCGTAACCACCAAAATAGGCTCTTCCTTATACCACCTGTTTGACTTCCATGGTATAGCTCTGGCATCACTGAATGCCACTGCAACTCCTCCATGCCTTAACCCCGCAAGCGGTTCCCAACTTGGCAAAACCACCCACCTCTTCCATCCTTTCTCAGCCTCCACCACACCAAAATCCCCTCTACTTGTACATTCTAAAGGCGCTTCCAAAATCTCCTGGGTATCCTCCTCCGCCTTACAAACAGGCAAAACCACCACACTAGTAGCCTCAGCAACTTCACCAAACTGCATCTTAACAACTGGAACCCGAACCCTATGTTCCAAATCATCTTCTTTCTCTTGTTTTTCATCTTCCCCACCTTCCAACTCTCGTGAAATCTCTTTTTCAGCACTCTCAGACTCAGCCACTTCCAATGCTTGCATTAAAGCAGCTGTTCTTTGTTCAGAAGGATTTCTATGTTCCCTACTTAGCCTATAATACAGAAATGACAAACAGTCCCCTGGAAGCCCATAGTCAAAACTATTCCAGCCTTTATCCATTTTCCTTCTTGGGAAATCCTTCATAGCTCTAGCCAAATCTTGTGCACCTTTAGCATCCAAACTATTTTCAACTATATATCGAACAGCTTCAGCCCTTTGGGAAGCACTTAAAAGCCTTATCTCATAAAGCAATTCAGCACCACCAGTATCAAAAAACGATATAACATCTTCATCAGTTTTGGATTGAATAAGAGATTCTCTTACCTGGGAAGCAACTAGCAGTCTATTTTGTTCAACCCCAGTGATCCCAGTTATTTCTTCTATCGAAGGAGGTGAGAAACCTTCCTGGTAAAGAGAAGGAATAAGTGGCGCATATTCAAACCAAAGGCCAAGCCGGCTGGATAAGACATCTAAGCGACCTTGAGCGTCAAGTGACCGGAATTTAGGAGGGAGTGGAGATGGAGGTGGCCTAAAAGGTTGATAAAGTTGAGGCTGAGGAGTGGAGGGGATGAGAGTAGCTGAGATGGGTTTTAGGAGGGTTTTTGAGGTTGAGAAAGGAAGATGAAAGGATAAAAGAGAAGGGTTTTGGATTGAAAAAGAAGAAAAGAAGGGAATTCTGGGATTCGTGATGGGTTTCAAAGATGCTGAAGAGAGCATGGTTAGAGAATATTTGCAGAGAGGAATGGAGGTCAGCTTTGAAGCCTGCAAGGTTTGCCTTATCTATTCTAACAACTGAAAAATATCTATGTAAAAGAGTAGATTATGGGCTTCAAACAGCCCATTTCGTAGGTGGTTTATAGATAGCTACTCCACCATATTATACAGTGGTAGTATTTAGAGGTGTTAACAGGTCAAGTCTTATCTAAACATAATATTAATATATTTTATATTTATTTAAATTTGGTTTAATTCAAAATTTAAGTTTAAAATTTTGTTTAAATCCGTTAATATTTATAAAAAATTAATTTGGGAATATTTTAGTCTTTTTTATATTTTTTTAAAACATAATATTTATTTTATTTTATTTTAATATTTAATAATTTAATTATTTTTTTATTTATTAAAATTTTTTATATAGTATTTTAACATTATTTTAATGTTTACATTATAGTAGTATTATATATTTAGTATAAATTTATTTTTTAATGTGTTTTAAATTACATAATATATAAAGGTTTTCAAATTTTTTCTTTGCGTCGCTCTATTTCTTTCTTTCGTTCTTGATTAGCCGATGGCGACGTCAACTTTAGTGTTGATCGTCGACTATCAATATTTATTCCTTTTAATTTTTTATATTCAGTTCTTATTTTCTTTTATATTTTGGTTTTCTTCTAGTTTTTATCTGTTTTTGTGGTACGTTTTTTTTCTCTGCCTTGTCGCTTTTCTTTTGCCTTGTGGCATGTTTCTACCTTATGGCACGTTTTTGTCTACCTTTGTGGTAGATTTGCGCTCCTGGATAGTTTTTCACAACGCTCGGCTCCGATTTACGGTTATCAGTGGTCTTTCAATAATTTGATCCCTTTTTGTGGTTTGTTTGCCGACGCAGTCAGATTTGTTTTACGAAGTAGCCTACAAGATTGTTAGTTTCACTCACCACTCTTACTTTGATCCTTAAGCATATAGGTGAATAGAGACAAGGAGTTTTGTTTCCTGCTTCCTTTCTCTAGTGTTTCATTTCATCCTGTCATTGTAGTTTACTGGACGTATTTTGCTGGTCTGATATTTCGTTTTCTAGTTTTTTAATTTCTATTTGTTTTGTTATTTTCTACTACATTTTAATTTCATTTGAAATGTTTCTTTATTTTAATTTCTAAAAAATTCAACCGACGTATTATTAAAAAAAATTACATAATATATAAAAATAACATAATATAAAGTATTATAAACTTAAAATATGTCGGGCCAAGTCAGGGTCGAGCCTCGAATGTTCAAGCTCGAGCCCGACCCCGACCCATATTTTAAACGGGCTTATTTTTTTCCCTAAGCCCATTTTCAGCCTATTTTTTGCTCAAATCCTATCAATTTTGGATAGGTTTTCGATTTACGAGTCTGAGCGAATAATCCAACCCATCAACACGAATAACTCAACACATCAACAAATTTAGTGATATTAATGGTTAAGTTGGATTGCAATTTACAAAATTAGATCAGGATTTGATTTTAATTCTTGGATGCTTAATTTTCTATACGAGATTCTTCTACCTAGCTTTTTCCTACTGTAGTAATAGCTAGCATTTGACGTCACCCCCATGTTACAATTGAAATGCCTCGAAAAACTTATGTGACATGTGACATAATTTCAAATTTAAATATCGAGAAAATTATAAGATAATTTATAAAATGAGTCAAATAATAAATTTTATTAGAAGAATTTGAGATTCAAAATGGAAATATGTGAAAAGAGTTGTAAAAGTAAGAATATGTTAAAAAACTATCACATTGTAAAATTTGAAAAGCATGATGACAAATGTGCATAATTATCTAAATATGAAAATATTAATTTATTACATATTATTTGAAATGAAATAGATTGGAATGTTATTTGGTGTGATGAAAATAATTTTTTGAATTAAATTAAAAAAAAATTGAATAATATATGGACTACATTATAATTTACTATTTTTGTGAGAGAAGAGACAAGGTGTATTTTTTACCACTTACGAATAATATTAAAGATTTATGATGAATAGTAAGCTTGAATTGGTTTAAGTATCAAATTTTGAAAAGAAATCACTAAAAAAATAAAAAGGAGCAAAATGATAATTTTGTCGTAAAATAGTAATTTAGTTAATTCCCGAAGCTTTTTTGATGAAAATAATATTTAAATAAGATATTTAGTATCCAAAATTATTTTGTATCGCTAAAACTTCGTTTTAAAGAAATGGGACTTAAAGTGGCATAGATTAGACTTAAAATGGATAGGTTTAGGCTTTGGCCCCATTTGACGACAACTTTACATGGGGAATGAAACCCTATCAACTTATTCCTCTTCCTCTTCAGCTAGCAGCAAGCTCCCATGGCTTCTATTTTTTCCTCTTTATTTCCTTGCCGCCTTCTTCAATTTTTTCCAAAATTCCTACAACCCACCTTGAAATTTTGTTAAGATCTCTTAAGAAATAGCCTCTAAATTTATTTAGACCATCAATTTCATCATTTTCAACCTAGGGTTTATGGATTTTAGTAAATAATTTATGGCTAGAGCTTGAAAGCTCTAATAAGGTAAGACATGGTTTCCCACACCTACAAAAGTTTGATATTTGCCATGAGAAAGTTTAGAATGAATTTATATTAATTTTATAATGTATTTTTGGTTGTATGGAATTGGGGGAAATATTGATTCTTGGAGTTCTGAACTTAATTGATGATGATTAAGTTCAAAAAGTTATAATGTAGTCCATATACTATTCAATTTTTTTTCAATTTAGTTCAAAAAGTTATTTTCATACAAACAAAAACTTAATTGATTAAGTGTTGGAAATCATCCATTAAGGTAAATATCATGGATACAGTAACACCCCATATATAATCTAGTGGTCAAGTTTGAGCTACGAGATGTCACATTCGTTGTCGGAGTAACTACAATCAATTGTATATTCAAAGCAACCATTTATACATTTAGATAAGTATATTACACATTCATAATATATTAAATAATCAATGTCGGGTCTTATACAAACTTATGAAAGCTTTTTTTGCTAACTTGAGGTCGAATTAGGACCAAATTATAAAGTTTGCAAAATGTCGAGTTGACGTTGTGACTTCGAGGGTTCCAGGTCTCGATGCATTTGTTGGAAAAATTCCAGTTCAAAAACGGTCATCTTACACAGGGCAAAAAAATTTGAAAATCGAGTCAATTTATGATATTTATGGTAATTAACTATTTCCCGAAATCGCACTTGTGTTTTAGGCTAGATGGATCCTTGTTGTTTCCGGCTTTCAACTGAACAACTTTCTCTACTATCCTCGTACCACGAATTGCTTCGAGTGTGGGCTTGAACACTTTTGAATCAAACACGAAACCAAAAATATATCTTCTTTACTTTCAGTGGGAAAGTCATTAAAAGTAAAACTTTCTCTCAAATAAATACCAGTACAATTATTATTTCTAGAAAATAAAATTTATACTTCGCAAAGAATTCTCACTATTTTTGGGCAGGATAACACTATCTTAAATTTTTGTGTAACTTGTTGTATCTTTAACCCTACTGGTGCCATCTATTTACAAGGAGAGAAAGTGAAATCCTAGTTGAATCAGTAGATTGAATTTAATTCATATTTAATAGAAAAACAATCCCCTAGTTGAACTAAGAGAGAGAGGTGAGACAACCCTAGTTAAAATACTAGGGTTTGCCATCCCCTTGTATTCAATATGAGAGACTTTGGGCCTTTTCTGTATTGAGTTCAATTATAAGTGTTTATTGAGCTTTTAACCTAGCATTTTATAATTTAATCCAACTTAATTCATGTTTTTCTATTTTCTAAAATAAACATTATACATAAATCAATTTCCAATTAAATAGTTTTCTCAATTCGATTCTAATTTCATTAAAATCATGACAACTTTACTGTAAAATAATCTATGAGAAAATATATTTATTTTTCTACATTCAACGGATTCACAATGGTCAATTAATTTAATTCTATTTTCTAACTTTAATTATTTAATCAATTAACTAATAATTCAAAAAACCATAAATTAAATCTCAGATCATTTCTATGCTCAATGAAAAATCACAATCATTTCCAAATATAACTAATTCATCTAACTTTATAATTTCTATCCATTTGTGTTCATTTGATTCAACATGCAATTCATTTCTAGTTTCAACGAGCTAACGGAGAGATCGATCGATTGGACATATGTGATTATGACTCAAATTATTTATAATTAAGTTCTAGGTTTGGCCTATTAGTTATAAATTTATGTAGTCACGAAATCATTCCATTATAGTATCATTATTGAGTTCTCCCTAATGACATATCATTATGAAAGCTACTCGATCAATGCTCGTCCAATGACCTTGTCATAAGTGTATTACCCTTATAGAATATTTTTAATCTTTTTGAGGTAAATCTGTTCTCTTAATATAATCCTATTTTATCTCATAGTAACCATTACATCTCCCTTCATAATAAGTAACTACTATTCACCTAAGATACACCCATTGCTTGATCAATTTTGCATACTGCAGAGACTTTCAAGTGTCATGGAATCCTTTGGCGGCACTAAACACATGTACTATATTTTGGTTTGACTTTTGTCTCAAGTAAGTGTATTAACATTTGTTGCAACAAGGATTAAGACAAAAAAAAAAGAACAAAATTGTCTGTAGAGTAAGAAAATTAAAAGAACCAACATGCAGCAAGTTTGTTAATATAGTTGGAATTCAATTATTTACTTGATGCGTCGTAAACTAATTAAAAATTCGACAAAGATGAGTATACCTATCAATTAATAGTATAGTTAAGGTGAGTAAAGGTATCATCCTCATGAGGACTAAAAGTACTAGTAATTACTGTCTTTCTATTATTTAATCGACAAATTAGAGTGGTTGATTAAAAACTAAAATTAACTAAAAAATAAGATAAAGAACAAATCAGAAAAATAATCGAGTAAACAACCAAGAAGCTAAACAATACTCAGGAAAGAATTCACCTAGATTTCATTTGTCAATATCAATCTAAATTACGCAATTTCTTCACTTAATATCTCGATCCGTACAAATCCCTAAATTATGATAATATCTCTCTTCAAGAATAAGAGCAAGTGACTCTAGGTTGATTAATTGAAATTTCTTTCTAATTGAAACCCATATTATCGCATTAACTCAATATATGGATCCCCTATTAGATTTGACTCTAATCTGATAGATTTATGTTGTCATATTTCTAGGATTGCATGCAACTCCACTCAATTATGCTATATCTACTCTTAAACAAAGTCGATTTCTCCTCTGATTTAAGCATATCAAACATGGACCAATATCTAGAAATATCAAACCAAGAATTAATCACACATAATTGAGACCAAGATCTAAGTATTTATTGTGTAAAATAAAAATTAAAAGACTGAATCCATCATAGGGTTCATCTCCTAAAGTATTTAAAAAATTAGTTCATGCTTGCAAATAAAAAATCCAAAACACAGTATAACCACAAGAAATAAAGAAACTCATGATAATCTCCTAATAAATCAAATGTGAATATTCAATCTTCATGAAAAGCTACTTCTGAATCCACTTCAATGGTGTTTATCTAGTTATTTTCTTGGGTATTCTATGACGGCTCACTCCTATCTTCTTATTTTTGTCATATATACGTCTTCAAATTCCTGAAAAACCTAAAAATCACGTTTTTTCATGGTTTAAGGGTACAATCCCATGTAAACAAAACGACCTGACACATGGTCTTGTGGTAGCTCGTGTGGCTCACACGACCGTGTGGCTAACCAGCATGGAATGGTTCAGCCCGTGTGAAATGGTCTAACCTGTGTGGCTCTTGAAACTTGCTCCAATTTTTCGGTTTTCGCTCGTTTTTTACTCATTTTGCTCCAAAATGCTCTCCTAAGTATAAAAACATGAATTTAAAGGATTAATCATAAAATTCATGATGTAGTTGAAACTAACTAAAAATATGACTAAGGCAAGTGCACCTATCAATTAATAGTATAGTTACGGTGAGCACAAATATCGTTCCTACGACGGCTAAAAGTACTAGTAATAGTTGTCTTCCTATTATTTAACCGATAAAATGAAGTAATTGTTTAAAACTAAATTTAAATAAATTAATAAACTAAAAAACAAAGAATAAATCAAGAGATAACAAATGTTTAATACCAAGAAGCGAGACAATACACAAGAAAGAATCCACCTAGATTTCACCTGTCTTTATAATTCTGAATTAAGCAATTTATTCACTTAGTATTTTGATCCGTATAAACCCCTAAATTATGCTAATACCTCTATTCAAGCATAAAAGCAACTGACTCTAGGTTAATTAATTGAATTTTCTTTCTAATTAAAACCCCTATTATCATTTTAATTTGATATATAGATTCTCCTATTAGATATGACTCTAATCCAATAGATTTATATCATCCTATTTCTAGGAATTATGCTAGATCTTCTCTTAAACAGGGTCTATTCCTCTTTTGTTTTAAGTACATCAAACAAGAGTTAGTATTCAGGAAATACTAAATCAAAAATTAAGTACACATAATTGAGAACAAATCTAAGTATTTATTGCGTAAAATCAGAAATCAAATGTTTGAATTCATCATAGGGTTCATCTTTCCTAGGTATTTAGAAAATTAGTTCATGCTAACAAATAAAAACATCTCAAAAATAGTATAACTGCAAGACGGAGAAAAACTCATAATAAAATAAAAGAAATTAAAAAGTGGTCTTCAATCTTGGTGGAAATCTTCTTCAAAGACGCTTCAATGGTATTTTCCTAGTTGTTTTCTTGAATAATCTCTGACGACTTGCTCCCCTCTTATCATATATGGTATATGTAGGTCTTAGAATGCCCCCAAAAAACCCTAAAATTACGTTTTCTACGCGGTTGAAGTGTAAATTATGAAATTCACACGCCCTGACACATGCCCATATGGCTCACATGGCCGTGTGTGAACATCCAAAACCCATTACAGTTGTCAGTTAGGGTCTCGGGGTCTTTCGATCATATAACGTTGACTAATTCCCAATTTTACTTTATTTTAATATGATTAAATAAATTATTATTTCATACACGATATAAATTATCAAATTACAAATAACATAATTCATTAAGGGCAAAAATGTCATTTCCATAATTTTGAGAGACTTTTACCAGCACCTGTTGGATAAGTATCGGTAGAAGTCAAGTTAGTAAGCAATTCAAAAATAGATGTAGTTTCCTACCGATAGTTGAGATGGTTCTACCGATACAAGGGTGACTTCTACAAAAACAATGTATGTTACTACCGATACTTCAAACTCCAAAAAGCTAACAAGTTCTACCCTGCAACTTTTACCGATACCTGTACTTAGACTACCGATACTACTATGAGCAGAACTACCGATACTTCCTATGCTACAACCAATACAACACAAGCCAGTAACCAACCTCTCTCCTACTTTGTACTTCTACTGATAAATACAAGAGTTCTACCTATACTGGTATTCATAATACAATTATTCTCACAAGTTTCCAAGTTTACCAACCATTACCCAACACAAGACTCTTATTAAGTTCACATCTTGCAAAATCTAAACATGACAATAATTGTTCATCACATAACCACAAAATACAATTGATTAACATAAGGATTCATGAATTCATATGGCAATTCATTACAAAACACATTTGCTTAGTTACAACATCAAGCAAGCATTTCAAAGGGTAACATCATCCTAGTACATGCCATAAAAACAAGTGATGTAAAGACTACCAAACGAGCTCTCGAGATAGTGTGATCTCTTCGAGACGATCCGATCTCCAAGCAACAAAATAGATTCTATAAAACAATAATTTCACAGGTAAGCTTCATAGCTTAGCAAGTTCGTAGGGTTTAATAAGTTATCGAAACATATGTTGTACAATCTGTAAATCAATTGAACCAGAACAGGATTATGCTTTTGTAAGCTATAATAAGAATTCATCCCTTTTGACAAATGTCCACTCTGTTACCAGTATACGATGATGCTTACACCAATCTGATGAGGACTTGCAACACAGTACCTCAGCCTTCGATACGGTATCTGTACATGTAACTGTTCCCTAATGATGTTGCTCACATAAGCTGTAGAGAATATGCATATCAAGCTTAAAACTCAACCATCGTAGGGACAATAATCCATTCTTGAATTCTTTTCCCATTTCTCGACTCACGGTGCTGTAGAGAATCTGTAATAAATGCAGGACCTCAACCATTAGATAGGTTACAAATCATCGGCTAACTCTTTCTTTCTTTGCTTTCTTCTTTCTCGATTCCAACCCATTGTAATAACATTTACAACATTTATGGAGAATATAACAATGTACAAAATAAATAAAAATTCGACGTTACGAACTTACCAGACTTAATTGCAGTTACGGATAGGTTCTAAGGACTATTCTGCTAATTTCCCTTTTCCTCGATCCATGACATGATCGTAATCTATCATAATAAATCATCCAAATTTCTCATTAAATCATGTAGATAAATCATTTAATATAATTAGATCCTTCTTAGGCAATTTATGAAATTACCCCTAACATTTCACTTTTATTAAATCTAGTCCTCAAACACAAAACATCCAAAATAACCTTTTTATTTCTAAACCTATGCTAGCCAAATGTTCATAGCCTTCATCCAAGTAATTATAATTCAATCACTTCACTTCAAGTACTCACAATTTCATCATTTTAACATTTTAGTTCTTAAACCATAAGTTCATCAAAAATCACTTTACAAAAAGATCCAACCCAATCATCAAACATTCAAATCCTTCAAAAACTTTCAAGAACAAGCATATTAAATAACGGTTAGATTTATAACATTTGATAGATTCACAAATCAGTCCTCAAGTTAGCTAGATTAAGCTAATACGAACATAAAAACATAAAAATTACCCAAAACGGTTAATATTTGCTTACTCAAATCAAAGCTTGAAGTTTAGGATGCAAAACCCTAGTTTCTTCTTGTTCTTTCCGTGGAGAAGATGAAGAAAATATGAATTTCTCCTCTTTTTCTCTTTAATTTTATATTTATACATAATGATAATTTTGTAAATTTTAAGACTTTCATGAATAACTTAATTTATTACCTATTTAACCTTAATTAATCCTATTTATAATCAATATGTGTCATGATAATCCACTCACTAAAATACCTTAGGTTAATTTGCTCATTTGATCCTTCTAATTAATCTACTATACTTTTGAACCTTTTGCAATTTAATCCTTCATACTCAATTAACTATCTAAAATTTAAAATTTCATAAAATTTAAATATGATTCTAAAAACGTCATAAATATTAAAATAAATAAATTTACGACTTAACTTATCGGAGTTGTGATCCCAAAATCACTGTTTTCAACACCATTGAAAATTGGGCTATTACAACTCTCCCCCTGAGAGAAATTTCGTCTCGAAAATTCTTACCAGTAAACAGGTTAGGGTACTATAATCTCATTGAAGCCTCTGTCTCCCAAGTTTCTTCCTCTAAACCATGACGATTCCATGTGACCTTTACCAACAGTACCCTTTTATTCCGTAGTTCTTTTACCTCACGAGCTAGAATTCTAACGACTCTATCTCAACCTCACAGGGAGTAATTACATGCGAAGGATCTGATTTGTATCGTCTTAGCATCGAAACATGAAACACATTATGAATCTTCTTAAGTTCCGTTTGTAAAGCCAACTTATAGGCTAGAGGACCAACCTTATGGAGGATCTCATACGGCCCAATAAATCGCGAACTTAACTTTCCCTTTCTGCCAAACCGTAACACCTTCTTCCAAGGTGAAACTCTCAGGAACACCCGATATCCAACTGCAAATTATGTATCTTTTCTCTTAGGATTTACATACGATTTTTGCCAGTCAGATACTGCTCTTAAACAATCACGGATTACCCAAACCTTGTCTTCAGTCTTATGTATCAAATAGGTCCCAACCAACTTAGGCTCGCTCAGCTCTGACCAATACAAAGGTGTTTTGTATTTTCTATCATATAGTCCCTCAAACAGTGTCATTTTAATACTAGACTGATAGCTATTATTATAAGCAAACTCTACCAACGTTAGGTATTTCTTCCAGCTACCCTCGAACTCTAGTATAAAACATCACAACATATCCTCTAGAATCTGTATACTTTGATTGACCATCTATTTGCGGATGATATGCAGTGCTGAAGTTCAACCTGGTTCCCAAGGCTTCATGCAGCTTACCCCAGAATCTCGAGGTAAAACGTGGATCCTTGTTAGAGATAATAGATGCTGATACTCCATGCAGTCGGACAATCTCTATTACATACAACTCATCCAACTTCTTTAATAAAAAAATCCACCTGGATAGGAATAAAATGAGCTGATTTCATCAATCTGTTTACTATAACCCAGATTGAATCTTTCTTCCTTGGTGTCACCGCCAGTCTTGTAACAAAGTCCATAGTGACTGGTTCCCACTTCCACTCTGGAATGGTAATAGGCTACAATAATCTAGACGGTACCTGATGCTTAGCTTTTACTTGCTGACACACCAGACATCTAGTCACAAACTCAGAAATCTCTCGTTCCATACTTGGCCACCAATACATCTTCTTCAAGTCGTTATACATTTTCACACTCCCTGGATGAATGAAATAAGTTCTACTGTGAACTTTTGTCAAAATGTCCGTCTTAAGTCTGAATCATCAGGAATACACACTCTACCTCGAAAATACAACATACCATCAACATCAATAGTAAACTCAGTAGTGGCATCACTCTGCATCTGTTCTTTCTTAGCTATAAGGTTTGAATCATCTCTCTGTAATTCTCAAATCTGCTGTAGAAATAATTGTCTTATCTTGAGTTCAGTTGTAACAAAACCATCATTCTCTAAGGAAAAATGAGCATTTATTGCTCTCAATGCAAAAAATGATTTTCGGCTTAGGGCATCAACAATAATATTAGCCTTTCCCGGATGATAATAAATCACAAGGTTATAAACTTTTAATAGCTCTAACCATTGACGTTGTTTCAAGTTTAGCTCCCTCTGCGTCATCAAATTCTTCAAACTCTTATGATCAGTAAATACATGACATCTATCACCATAAAGATAATGATGTCAAATCTTTAGTGCAAAGACTATGGTAGCTAATTCCAAATCATGAGTTGGGTAATTCTTTTCATGTGACTTTAACTGTTTGGAGGCATAAACTATCACTTTCTCAGCTTGCATCAAAACGTAACCCAAATTATTCAAAGATGTGTCACTGTAGACAATAAATTCTTTTCCTGACTAAGGTTGTATCAATACTAGAGCTTCTGCTAACAATTTCTTTAGCTGATCAAAACTTCGTTGGCACTTTTCTAACCAAACAAACTGGACATTCTTTTATAACATCTTCGTCATCGACAAGACTATTATAGAGAAATCTTTCACAAACCGATGGTAATAACCTGCTAATCTAAAAAAACTATGTACCTTAGAAACCTTCTTCAGTACCTTCTAATTGAGAATAGCTGAAGCTTTACTTGGATTAACCCGTATTCCTTTCGAAGATACCACATAACCCAGAAATTCAACCTCTCGAAGCCAAAATTCACATGTGCTAAATTTCGCGTATAACTATTTTTCTCACAAAATTTGCAACACTTCTCTTATATGCTGAGTATGCTCTGACTCTATCTTGGAATAGATTTGTATGTTATCAATAAATACCACTAAAAATCTATCCAACTGAGGTTGAAATACTCGATTCATCAAATCCATGAATGCTGCTAGAGCATTAGTCAACCTAAACGACATTACTAAAAACTCATAATGTCCATATCGGGTCTTGAATGCTGTTTTCGACACATCATAATCTTTCACTTGCATCTGATAGTAACCTGACTAAAGATATATTTTTGAAAATACAGTTGCACCTTTCAACTGGTCAAATAACTCATCAATACGAGGCAACGGGTACTTATTATTGATTGTCACCTTATTCAACTGCTTATAATCTATACAGATCCTCATCGAGCCATCTTTATTCTTCACAAACAACACAGGCGCACCCTAGGGCGATACACTCATTCGTATAAAACCTCTATCTAACATTTCTTGTAGCTGTGTCTTTAACTCTTTCAACTTATTCGGTGCCATTCTGTACGGTGGAATCAATATCGGTGTAGTGCCAGGTATCAAATCAATGTCAAACTCCACTTCTCGGATCGCTGGTAAACTTGGTAACTCTTCTATAAACACATCTGTAAACTCATTAATAACTAGTACCTGTTTTAGTTCTGTCCCTGAAACCCGTATGTCAAGTATATAAGCCAGAAATACTTCACAGCCTCTATGAACCATTTTTTGTGTTGAAATAGCTGAGATCACTCTAGTTTCACTGTTTAATCTGTCAGACTTAACTGTGATCACCTCGCCTGTTGGACTTTTCAAATCAATCCGTCTTTGCTTACAAATTAACCATTGTATCATGCTCAGATAATCAGTCCATACCTAAAATCACATCAAACTTGGTGAAAGGTAATAGCATTAGGTCAGAAGGAAATTCACATCCATGGCTTTCAGTGGACATTTACGACACACCAGATTAACAATGAAACTATTACCTAATGAGTTTGTGACTAGTACATCAAATTTAGTTGACTCAATAGACAAATTTTTATCAGTTTCTACTATAGTACAAATCTATGAATGAGTCGATCTCCGATCAATCAAAGCACACACAATATTATTAAAAAGATAAAATATACCAGTCACGATATCGAGGGCAGTAGCCTCTTCTTTGTCTCTGATGGCATATGTCCGTGCATGTGCTCAGACCTAAGTTTTGTTTACATTATCCTTAATATCTTCTTGGTTTCCACTTGCACTATTGCTCTATTCGACCGTATACTTTTCTGCAGAGTAACTAGAGGTTTCACACTCTGATCTTCCTTTACCTCAAAAACCATCGGATAATTGTGCATAAAGTGACTAGTACCTCCACATCTGAAATAGGTTCCTTTCATCTTCCGGCACTCACCCGAATGGTACCTTCCGTAATGTTCACATGCTAGATTAGGTGTATTAGGAACACTAGCCATACTGTCTGCAGGTTGATTCTGAAATCTAGAATCTGGTGGTCCTGATCTACTCCTGCTCAGAAATCCAAAAGAGACTGCTCCACGAGTTTCATTTCCTCTGAATTTCTTCGGCAGTGGCATAGAGAAAGTCCTGGTAGGATTCTTCTTCTCGAACTCTCAAAACCTCTTCTCTCTTTACCTCTTGTGGTTATAAATTTTTTCCATCTTTTGAGCTCTATTTGTCAAAACAATAAATGGTCGCAATTCAGAGCCACCTATCATCATCTTGATCTCATCATTCAACTTGTCTTCAAAACGAACATACATGGCCTCATATGTCAACACAGTCTCTCGGGCATATTTGCTGAGATGTACAAATTCCCGTTCATATTTTGCCATTGCCTTGTTTCCCTGTCTTAACTCTAAGAACTCATTCATTTTTCGATCCAGGTACCTTTTGCTGACGTATTTATTTTTGAACTCGACTTGGAATAATTCCTAATTAACTTCATTCTCGGGAACCACTGCTAGGATCATTGTCCACCAACTATAAGCCTCGTCTTTCAACAATGAAACATCACACCTTAAATAGTCTTCTAGAGGACAAGCCATCTCATTTAAAACGCTCAACGTATTCTCCAACCAGTATTCAGCTCTAGATGAATCATTTTCTGTACTTTCTCGAAATTCTTTAGCCCCGTATTTTCTAACCCTATCCGTCGGAATATGTCGTATTTGTTCTATCATTGGGGGAGATGGAGGCGTAACTAGTGGTGCTACCGATCGAGCAGTAGACTATGTAATAGGAAGTGAATGAGGTGGTGCCATCGGATTGTTCCTCATGAAATCTGAGAACCACTATCCCATTAGTCCGAAGAAACTATTCTTTTCTTCATTTTTTATCATTGGTAAGATTGGTAAATCGTGACTTGCTCCTATGTCATTTGTCAGTACATTACTGTTCAACTTATTAATCTCATCTCTTTTAGAATTAGACATCTTTTAATTATCTGCAAAAATTGTAGTTAGATCAAATCCATCTATATCACACTATCATAGGTTCGTATGGCATGTACTTCTAAGTCATTTAATACAATCAATACAATCTAAGAATCTTCTAAACCATAACTCTGATACCACTAAATGTAACACCCAAAACATGTTACCATCACCTATTTGGGTCCCGAGGTCTTTCGATAAAAGAATATTCACTAATTCCCAATTTTACTTCATTTTAATATGATTAAGTAAATTATTATTTCATACACGATATAAATTGTCAAATTACAAACAACATAATCCATTAAGGGAAAAAATGTCATTTCCACAATTTTGGGAGACTTCTACTGGTACCTATTGGACAAGAATCGGTAGAAGTCAAGTTAGTAAGCAATTCAAAACTAGATGCAGTTTCCTATGGGTAGTTCAGATGGTTCTACTGATACAAGGGTGACTTCTACAGAAACAATGTATGCTACTACCGATACTTCGAACTTCAGAGAGCTAAGAAGTTCTACCCTACAACTTCTATCGATGTCTGTACTTAAACTATCGATACTACCATGAGCAGAACTACGATGCTTCCTATGTTACTACCGATACAACACAGGTAAGTAACCAACCTCTCTCTTACTTTGTACTTCTACCGATACATGCAAGAGTTCTACCGATATAAGTATGTAGAATACAATTATTCTCACAAGTTTCCAAGTTTACCAACCATTGCCCAACACAAGACTCTTATTCAAGTTCACATCTTGCAAAATCTAAACATAACAATACTTGTTCATCACATAACCACAAAATATAATTGATTAACACAAGGATTCATGAAGTCATATGGAAATTCATTACAAAACACATTTTCTTAATTACAACATCAAGCGAGCTTACAAGTTTAAGTTCAACAAAGAATCCACAATCCAAAATCAAGCATTTCAAAGGGTAACATCATCCTAGTACATGCCATAAAACTAAGTGCTATAAATACTTCTGAATGAGCTCCCGAGATAGTGTGATTTCTTCGAGACGATCTGATCTCTAAGCAACAAAATAGAATCTACAAAATAACAACAATTTCGTTGGTAAGCTTCATAGCTTAGCAAGGTCGTAGGGTTTAATAAGTTGCTTAAACATATGTTGTACAATCTGGAAATCAATCGAACCAGAATAAAACTGTGCTTCTGGAAGCTATAATCAGAATTCATCCTTTTTGCGAAATGTCAACTCTGTTACCAGTATACGATGCTGCTCACACCAAGCTGATGAGGACTCGCAACATATACGGTACCTCAGCCATCAATACAGTATCTGTACATATAACTGTCCCCTAACGATACTGCTCACACAAGCTTTAGAGAATATGCATATAAAGCATAAATCTCAATCATCGTAAGGTCTATAATCCATTCTTAGATTTATTTCATTTCTCGACTCACGATGATGTAGAGAATCCGCAACAAATGCAAGACCTCAGCCATTGGATCGGTTGCAAATCACCGACTCAAAGCCTGATAACTATTTCTTTCTTTGCTTTCCTCTTTCTCGATTCCAATCCATTGTAATAAACTTTGTAATATTTATAGAGAATATAACAATGTACAAAATAAATAAAAATTCAACGTTACGAACTTACCGAACTTAATTGCAGTTACAGATAAGATCCAATGACTATTTTGCTAATTTCCCTTTTTCTCGATTTGTGGCACGATCGTAATTTATCACAATAAATCATCCAAATTTCTCATTAAATCATGTAGATAAAGCATTTAATATAATTTGATCTTTTTTGGGTAATTTACAAAATTACCCTTAATATTTTACTTTTATTCAATTTAGTTCTTAAACACAAAACATCCAAAATAGCCTTTTTATTTCTAAACCTATGCTAGCCAAATGTTCATAGCCTTCATCCAAGTCATTACAATTCAATCACTTCACTTCAAGTACTCACAATTTCATTATTTTTATATTTTAGTTCTTAAACCCCAATTTTATCAAAAATCACTTTACAAAAAGATCCAACCCAATCATCAAACATTGAAATCCTTCAAAAAATTTCAACAACAAGCATATTCAACAATGGTAAGATCTATAACATTTGTCAGATTCACAAATTAGTCCTCA